>JACEVL010000031.1:608958-892381 GCA_020284085.1 Aporrectodea caliginosa | reverse complement strand
CGCTCCCGGCCCAACCACGGCTGAAAAGAGTAGTTTTCAGAGAGGTATAAAATGCAGTAGTGTTGTATTGTGTAGCTCTTGGATAGTTGTAAATTGTATCTGGAAATCTTTATAGCCAATGATTATGGGCATTTCTATCAAATATATTGTTGAAATTCTTTTGATTTTCACTTGTATACAGAACAGTTTTCACAAATTCAGAACTGTATGTTGATCACTGGGCTATCTGATGGTACGAGGATAACGAAGGACGTCTTGGAACTCAATCTACATTGTCCGCCATTAATTGCAAGTCAGCAACAAATGCCAACCACAATGCAGAATGGTGCATTCGCAGCAGTTTGCAGTAGCACGATGTACGTTACAGGACTTGGAGACAACTTGGATGAAATTTGGAAATACGACGTGGCTTCTTGTTGGACTAAATGCGCATCTTTAGTTCAAGGCCGAAGTAGCCACAATGCAACGTTTATCGACGAAGTCTTGTACATCTGCGGAGGATTTGTGGGTTCTTGTGGAAGTTTGTTAGACAGCGTGGAAGCCTACAACGCAAGCACTAATAAATGCACAACCGTTGGAAGGCTGGTTTATTGTGTCCATGGCTCTGGGAACTGTGTTCCATTCAAGAGTTCACTCTACATATTTGGTGGAATAAATAAAGATGAGAATGCCATCAATCACGTACAAATGTACAACACCAAACAGAACACATGCAGTCTGCTTTCTACACCAATGCCATCTTCTCAACATTTGATGCGAGCTGTACATTGGCAGACATCTGTCATTTTACTTGGATATAATACTTGTTTGATATTTAACTTTGAGACGGAGACTTGGCAAGAAAGAATACAGTTTAAGACTGACGTTGTTCACTTTGGTTTGGCTCTGGAAAATGAACGAATCTTTATCATCGGAGGAGGAATGGGCGCAACAGATGAAGCTGGTAAAGTGACTTGGACATGCAGAGACGACATAAGATACGTCCCACTTCAAAGAGTCATTGACGACAAACCGGTTGAATGGAAGTTATATGCAAAGCTGGAAAAACCAGTCCTGGTACAGACATACGGAACAGTTATAATGCATAATAGTCCGAGGAAAGATCTGTAGGTACCTAGATATAAATCCATTGCATGATAGATTGGTGCGACATATATATTGCTTATAGACGTTGATCGTTTAAGGACGACCGATGAGTAGAATGTGACCTGTATGAAAAAAATTATTTGGCTCTATAGAATTATACATTTTAAGTTGCAGTTGTGTTTTGAACAACTGGAGTTCGTTTTTTCACTTTGTTTTTTTCGTTCACGATATAAAGAGAAAAATAAACCTTTTCCAGTAACATTTCTCTTTTATGACAGTGTTACCAGGTATGTTAACTTTCATGCCTTTGAAGCAGGTCAGTTTTATGATGTAGAAGACTAAGTAGCAGTGAAGATATTAGTGCGCTGCAATTTTACATGCAATAGGCCTATGTCTATCTCGGTGTGTACTTGATGTCATTCACTCACAGTCATTGTAATAACAGTCTGATAACTTCTTTTTGTTCCACTCTGATAGTGCTCAAGAAATCAGTTGATGGTCGCAACTAAGCAAAGTCGTTTTGCACTTCAACTTCCTGAGTGAGTCTGGTCGAAAGGTAAGAAGAGTTTCCAAGAAGACAAGGAGCAAATGTGCACGGCAGTCAGTAGCGTAGCCAGTGAGACTACTTGGCAAAATGTGGGGCCTTTTCGCAATTTATTTATTGGCCCAAAAACATACCGGGTTTCGACGGTTTGCAAGTCAAACCGCGCCTAAGAGTGGCGTACCGATCTGTTTTCGCGCTAGCAAATTGTCTGATAGGTCTACGTTTAACTGTGCTTCGCCAAGTGTTGCTGTTCTGTCTATGCTGACGTAGGCCTATGTAATTATGGAGGGACCGATGGACAGACAGCATTGACCGTAGACTAGAGTAGGATTACCATTCAAAAGGTAAGTAAAGAAAAACACTCATGTTTTATTTTTCAGTTAACTTTGTTATTTTTCAGTTACTATTACAGTTTCAGTTATTCAGTATTTTTCGGTTTCAGTTACAGTTACAGTTAACTGCAAGACATTTTACAGTTATTTTGCTATTACAGTTACAGTTAATAGAAATAACACTGCCCCATTGTTGTCTGCATCTGTGTCAAGACATTTACTGATCCGAGATTGCTGACCTGCATTTGTTACAAACTATCTTACAAGCGCTATGTAAACTTTATTGCACTCTGATATTTGCTGATAATATTCGCTAGGCGGTGCACATGAAGAAGTTGAGCGGCGCTAATACCTAGGAAGGCTCATGTGGCATGTAGCCATTTTCCGAGAAATCTTATATACTTCGAGCGAAAATATTGTGGAGACAAGTTCGAGGTACAATTTCTTACCTTGCCCTACTTTATTACGCATAAAATGACTTTTGCAAGTTAGACAGCTCTTTCTATCTGTCTATAGGTCTTTCACTTATATTGAAAGCACTGCTTTTTCACAAATCCTATCCCGACTCCTCCCCACCTCAGCCGTCTGACTGTATTCCTGACTGAACCCTTTGGATCTTGACCTGGAACCGATTCACCCCGATTATCGATAATGTTTTGACTAGGCGCCTGAGACTAAGATAGTTTCTGCAACTTCGCTTGTTTGGGCGCTGTAGAAATTTCGAGATTACGATCATGATTTTTCGCATCAAGCAGGGTTGTATCCCCTTCAGAATAAGTCATCATTTATGCTGTATTGACTGATATAATTATTTAGCTGGATATTTTGAGGCTTACTTACACTTTAAGTGTGCGCGCGCGGGTGTGTGTGCGCGCGCGCGTGTGTGATTGGTTGTGTGTGTGTGTGTGTGTTTGCATTTTTGCAAGTATTCCAACAAACTCTTATCTTCCTACTAAAAGTAAACTGAAAAGCTGTCACAATAATTACCCATTTTCAAAATCAATAACAGCTCAGCATCTCTTTGCGAAAAGACGCTATACGTTTTGAAATTGGTTTTTAAAGTCATTATTTATGCCAGCATGAGCATACAGATCATTCACTAATCAATCTTCAGAACAAGACTGTTTGCCATTGACCCTTTTATCTCGATAAATACACTGCCTTGACTTTCAGTAGGCTTTACGAAGAGCAGGTACCCAGTGTAGGTAAGCATAGAGGCTAATGGAATCAGCGGGTACTGTATCCGGCTCTCATTGCAAACATTGACCTAATTTGACCGACGTCTTACCAAACACGGAACTGGTCAGAAGACGATTAGCCTAAAGTAAGATAACATTTTCGTTTTTGCTTTAGTCCTAAATATCGTAAAATTTATTAAAACGATGCATTTTAATGTAGCTTCTGGACTGAATAGTGAACTATTTCGAAAATACAGAGGTGCGTCTATCATAATTATGATAGCCTATGATACATGGCGTCGATTTTGATGACTGGTGTGATAAACAGCGAGATAAAAATAACTTCAGGATGTTGGGAAAATCTAGGCAATGCAGATATTCGGTGTTAATTTATGCTAGAGAAGATCAGTTATAATTCATTTATCGGCTACTTCAAATTTTGCGACGTCTTGTAAACATGAGAACTTGAGATCCTAGACAGAGGTTAAGCCAAGGGAAAAGTAATCGGTGAATTTTCTGCAACATAGAATCATTGAGCAAATGACAAGCGAAGATTCGATTCGTTGCTATAAATAAGCTGTTGTCTATTTTGGCTGACGTAGCGGGGTCACTGCTAATTTGGGAAACTAATAATAATTATGTCGCACTTTCTTTCGGTTCCGCGACAACTCGTCGAACGACATTTCGTATAACGACACTTCGTCTACGACAATTCGTATAACGACATTTCGTCTACTAGTGTATCTGTATCCATTACGGCTAATCAACAGAGGCCGCTTTCTTATAGTTTCGCTAAAACGTGCTATATATTCTCAGGAATCCAGCTTCTAATTACTGACAAGATTATTTTCATCAATCCAGCTTCTTTTGAATGGAAACCTATTTTCATCCATGCATCCAGGTTGATTTCCAGCTTATTTTTACGTGAAAAATTATTTTGATTAATTCAGCTTCTATTTCAACACAGGAATGTTTTCATCAATCCCACTTCCATTTCGGGAAACAGGTTTTTCATCAATCCAGCTTCCATTTTAAAGTGACAATATCAAATAACTTGGTAGACGAAATGTCGTTCGACGAATTGTCGCTCGACGAAGTGTCGTAGACGAAATGTCGTTCGACGAGTTGTCGTGACACCCTTTCAATACGACTCGTGACCTTAAATTTATGGCTATGCCTAGGCTATATAATTTGGTCCATTGGTGCAATGTGTATGTGTTTTTGGTTGGTTATACACTAGTCTAGAGTGCCCTGATGTTTGCGATTACGTATTCCCAGTCTCTACTCCTAATTATCAATCCTTCGTTGTGCTGCATGGCAGCTTTGCCATTACTTTGAAAAGAGTTGCCTCCCTTTATTTTCTGCTGCATGTCATTTTGAAAGCGATATTCAATCTTCCAAGATGTGGCGCTCAGTGAATAGAAAGCTTGCAATGCATTGGACACGACGAAAAATGTAGGCTACAGTACTGTTGTCTACATGTCTGGTATTTCCGTCAGATTCAGGCTACTTGGGTCTCTGTTTGATTAAGCAGCTTTCATCGTTTGATTGCATTCGCTAGATTTTACAGTAGATTAATAACAAGCACATTGAACAATTTCTTCACTTCCGAAAATGCGGGCCCTCAAAACTGCGGGCCCGGGGGCTGCAGAACCCTTAGCACCCTCTTTGATGCGGCCCTGATATATTAGGCCTAATTATAGCCTACGTAAATAAATTTTATTTATGAACTAGGTCAAACTTTGATTCAAGGTTTCAAAGTCCTTGGTAACGACGTTTTGAACAGTCACTTCTGTGCAAAATACTACTAATCAATCTTCCGAGTTCAATGAGACCAGAATGCACAAACACAGATAACTATTATTATCTAAGATACTGTTCAAAGGCCAAAAAGCGGTAAATGGTACGCGCTGTTATTTCTACATCGGACTGACGCCTTGTTAACTTGGAAACGGCGAAGGAAACGTACAAAAAAGTTAAATAATTATTACTATAATTGTAATTGTAATTGTAATTGTAATTGAACATTTGTATAGCGCCACTCAGAGATTCAGAGGCGCTCCCCGACCCAGGGCTCTAACAAATAAGATAGTCTTCAGGCGTTTCCGAAACAGAGGAAGGGAAAGGCTGAGGAGCTCAAGACGCAATTCATGCGGAAGATGGTTCCAAGTAGAGGGGCCGACATAGGCAAAGCTTCTGGATTGAGCTGTTGCACCACGCATGCAGGGGACAACCAGAAGGCCTCTGGTGGCAGAGCGCAGAGCAGAGCGACCAGGAAGTGTAGAAACCGATGTGCATAAGGCCTGAGAGTATGAAGGAGCTACCCCAAGCAGAGAGTTGCGCATAAGTGTAAGAATTTTGAATTGAATGCGCTGGGGCACAGGAAGCCAGTGAAGAGTTTCCCCAATGAATGAAGGTAGATATGTGAGAGTACTTTGGGAGACCACAGATAAGGCGGGCGGAGGCGTTAAGAATGGACTGAAGCTTGGAGAGGTTTAATGAAGAGAGACCGGCAAAGATGGAGTTGCCGAAGTCAACCCTTGTACAGATCAGTGCATGGACGAGAGTGTTGACCGCGTGAGGAGAGAGTGAGTGACGGATGGTGCGAATTTGGCGTAGATGATAAAGGCATGTTCGAGAGATGCGATTGACATGGTCTGAAAATGAGAGAACATCTAATACTAACATATAATACTTGCTCCTCAGCGAAACTATTGCTGAATTTATTAAACCTTTATAGATGTTTTGATTTTTAAAGAGTTGAAATTAAAAAATACTTTGTAAACATAGGTTCCCTCAGCCTTTCATTCGCAAGGTTGCGTTTGTAAAATGAGCAGCAGGAATGCGGTATAAGCAGCTATCCGTAATAAAGAATATACTTAAGCTTACTTGCTATAACCTGAAAGTTGTGACAGTGGTTATGGAAAGCAAACGATGGATTGGCTGCGGCGGATGTTTTGAATAATTATACTCTGAATTGGATTGCCTTTCACGCTCAGCGGTCAGAGGAGTGGGTTCAACATATGGCCGTGATCAAGAAGGACAGCTGTCCCACCGTTCTACATAATTGCTCGAAGGTATGGTTGTTCTCAGGAAAATAATGCAGTCGGATCAAACGGTCTATCACGGACTGCAGTCTATCACGCTACTGCTGCCCCACAAGCCCCACCATTCCGGGGCCGCGTATAACATACGGGCCAAAGTCGTCATTCTTACCAGACTTGGTGCCTTGAGTTTGAGCGTGCTTTTATCTAGACGCAGCGTCAAGGTGAGTCAGCAACTTCTGTTCCGGCCCAAAATGACAAGCATTCTGGCACGTTAGGATCTGCTGGTTTCTCGCTCCCGTACAGCTATTTGCATACATTAATCCACTTTTATGACACCGTCTTCATAGAACAGTATTCCCTTGAAATTTGATCTTTACCGTCACAGATTGCTCAGAAAACGTTTTCAACATATAAGGTGCGCCTATCTAGATCTGCTAGATATCTGCGTTACAGCGCCTTTCTCAGGTTCTTAAAAACGCTCTAAAAAGTGTTCAGATACATACATACGTGTGGCACGTGTGTGTGATTAGTTGTGCGAGAGTGCGCTTCATCTCATATCTATTCCTCTTCTATTTCATATAGGCCTAGTATAGATACGTAATAATTGGCAATACAATGGTTTTGGCTCGAAATAGCTGACTTTTAAAATGTTTGTTTGAGTCTGTTTCCAGGTAGTCACTGAATTAATGAAAATGGCTACAGCCGGACAAAAACTTCAGAATCTGACGGAATGCTCCATTTGTTTAAAAACATTTAATGACCCGAGATCATTACCATGCCTTCACACTTTCTGTCTCGAATGTCTCGAAAATACACGCAGAGCAGGAAGTAAGAAACCGGGAGAAAATATGCCATGTCCTCTGTGCAGAAAAGAGTTTACCATTCCAGTGGATGGGTTGAGCAGTTTACCAAAGAGCTTCATCGTGGAAAGTCTTAAGGATGTGACATCTATGTTGGAGTCGAGTAAAATGAGAAAAGAAGCTTTACACAAATGCAAAAGGATGAGTACAGGAGAGAAAGAAATCCGCCAAACAATTCAAACTCACGCACTAAAAAATTTCGAACTACAAATTTCGAACTACACAGAAGAGATATTATCAAAGGGAAGGGTTCTTGACCAAAGAAAGAAACACTTTCTCTCAAAACTAGTGGAAACAGAGCATGAAATTCGACAAAGAAATGAGGAACTGAAGGAAAAGATAGATAGACACACCACGTCTCTCCTGGAGAAGTTGCACCAGATAAAACAGAAGCAAATCGAGGAGTTTGATAGTGAGGAGTCCGAAATTCAATGCACTTATACCATTCTAAAAAGTTTTGAGACTTATTGCAATGCGGTGATGACTTCCAAAGGATCGGCTGTCGACATCTTTAGCTCTGCGAGCGAATTGATTACCAGAGCGGCCGAACTGGAGAAAGATACTGAGGCACTTATTGGTCGTCCTATTCAATCGACCGAAATTTTCTTTCAGGCTACAGATTTAGGAGTTCTTCTAAACTCTTCAAGCAGCAATATTGTGGGGCACATTCATGGTAAAATTCTTTGGCAGTGTTATTTCTATTAACTGAAACTGTAACTGAAATAACATAATAACTGAAAAAGTTTGTCAGTTAACTGTAACTGAAACTGAAACTTTAAAATGCCGAATAACTGAAACTGTAATAGAAACTGAAAAACAAAAACGGTACAACTGAAAAATCACAAAGCGTTAACTTGAAAAAGTAAAACATAAGTCTTTTTTCTTTCCTTACTTATGAAACATCGGTTTTGCTTACGTACTTTTTGAATGGTAATCCTACTCTAGAGAGTCTGAGGTCAGATTTCTATCCTAATTTCACGTCCGGTTCCTTTTTCTTTCGTTGTGCTGTCGTTGATTAATGTAGGCGCTAAACCGTCAAACAATCGATGACTACAAGAATAATGTTTAAGCCAAATAAAACTGTTACCTGCACACACATTTGTGTCACGCCTTTCCTGAGTGGCACATGCTTCGATTGTAAACAAAATTAATTTAATGTGACCTTTTCTCGTCTGGATTATTATTATTCTGATCACCTGAATTCAGAATGATGCAAACTTAGTCCCGATTTCAGATTTTATATTCTGAAGGTATTAAAATGCATATATCTTGGATTTGTTTCTTGAGCTTCTCTTAATAATTTTTTTTTTTTTTGACTTAACAGAAGAAACTTCATATTTCGAGAGTAGCGTGATAATCGCTGGGTTGAGCGATGGCGGAAGCGTTGCAAACGAAGTGATCAAACTTAATCTACATCGATCAAATGAGATCTCGACTGAACAACAGATACCAACTACAATGCAGCATTCATCAGCCGCAGCCATTTACTGTAACACTTTGTATGTTACAGGAATTGGAAACAACTTTGACGAAATCTGGAAATACAAAGACTCGTCTGTTTGGGTGAAATGCGCTTCTTTAGTTCAAGGCCGCAGCAGACATTGTGCAGAGTTCATAGATAACATATTATACATCTGTGGAGGTTATGAGAATTCAGATGGAAACGTTCTAGACAGCGTCGAAGCCTATAACGCTGTCGCCGATAGATGCGCAGCCGTTGGAAGGCTGGTTCAGTGTATCCAATGCTCAGGCAACTGTGTTCCATTCAAGAGTTCACTCTACATATTCGGTGGAACAGATAACCACAACAATGCGCTGAATTATGTTCAAGTGTACGATACCAAGCACAACTTATGCACTCTCCTTTCGAAACCAATGCCATGTTCTCAAGGTATGACGCGAGCTGTGCGCCTACCTTGGCAGACGTCTGTCATTTTACTTGGATGCTACACTTGCTTTATATTTAACTTGGAGACGGAGACTTGGCAAGAAAGAAAACAGTTCAAGACTGATGTTGTTCACTTTGGTTTGGCTCTGGAAAATGAACGACTCTTTGTCATCGGAGGAGGAATGACCGCAACAGATGAAACTGGTAACACTTCATGGAAATGCAGAGACGACGTAAGGTACGTTCCGCTTCAAAATGTCATCGACGACAAACCGGTTGAATGGAAATGTTATGCAAAGCTGGAAAAACCAGTCATGATAGAAGCCTTTGGAAATGTCATGTTTCCCTGCATTGAACGATAACTATATCTGATGTAAACGAATAATCACCATGAAGAAATTATTGTATTTGCGTCGCTACATGTGCCAAAGCGTAGAAATTGGAAAGCGTGAATGTAACTTTTGAATACGTAATTAATCTAATCGTATTTTCGCTGTGCGCAAAATTGTCACTAAGCTTATCCGGTGGCGATATCGAAGGTGTTTTGCAGAGCAAATCGGAAATAACATACGCATAGATATTGGCAACAGTAGGCCTATTATAATAGGACTAGTGTACTTTTCAATTGGAATTACGTCTCTCGGTTGAGTTCTATTTTTGGTCACATTTCCAATTAGGAGAGATCTCATTTGCTACCAACCTCTCTGTTGGTTATGTCCCTCGTTTAATCTGGTCTACACTCTCTCTGGGTCAATGTCTCTTGCTCTACTTGTTTATGACTTCACTTAGTACATGATTTTGGCCTATAATCTGTGCGCGTGTTTTCTGTGTTTGTGAGTCATGCTAAGCTAGATTAATGATGTTTGCGTTCCAAATACGGTATCTGTCTTTTGGTCGACATAGCGCGCGTGTCAGGATCATAGCCCGAAATAGCAACATTGTATAACTGCATCAGGCTAAGGTCGACGATCGCTGAGATGTGAAACCTCTGGCAAAGTCTAAACCAAAACCAGTTCAGTCGAAGTCCAAAGTCCAGCGTATTGCATCGTAAAGTAATGCATCGTAAAGTAAATCTCGTAAATATTTCACCGCCTCACAGAACCCAACATTATAATCTGAAAGTCTGTAAGTCATGGACTTTCATGTGATCTGGTCAGATTACAGAAAGTAAGCTGAGCAATGAGCATAGCAGCTCTCTCGTTGTAAACATTGCGCCTGTGAAAAAGCTGATTTTCGAGATTTTGGTAGAGCGCTGTAGAAATGTTGAGCGTGCGATTACGATTACAAATCAGCGAAGGAGGACTTGAATCGTCGATACAATATTTAGGTCAGTTACAGTTCCAAACCCACATAGTCTACATAAACAAGTTGACTTGCACTTTGCAAGACTGAAGGCAGGTTATATAAAAAAAATCTACAAAACATGTTGACTTACATTTTACAGGACTGAAGGCAGATTATATAAAAAATCTACAAAACATGTTGACTTGCATTTTACAGGACTGAAGACAGAACACATAAACAGGCCTACAAACATCTTAAAACTTAACCATAGGGAGATATTGTACTGTATTGTATTATATCTAAAAGATTTATATAGCGCCTCTCTCAGAATAACTATTCAGAAGCGTTCTCAGCACAAATCTGGGTTTTCTGGACAAAAATATCGCAAATGAAGGAAATATGTCAAACTCATATCTAGTATGTCCACAAAAGCCCCTGATGCTAGGCGTGTGCAGTAGAGGAATATCTACAAACTGTTTCTAAGGAAAAGGAATTTAACTGAGTATTTAAAATAAAAATTTGTAAACAGGTAACAACAGCCGTAATTAGAACTGCAAAGGTTTGTTCGTAACAAGTCAGAGCTTGCAATGCAATAGACCGAAATATATCTTTATCATTGAAAATTTGTAACAAAAGCTCTATTCAACTTAATCTCCCCATTCTGCATACAGTCTAAACGATTTAGGCTGACCTTTGCAATTCGGATTGGATAGGGTTTCAGTGTAAAGTGAGCATCTTCCTGAGAATGCAGAAGCATGGTTGACGAGTGCATCTACGATAACTTTCTTGCTATTCAGAATTAAGACCAACCTGAAAAAGGAGAAATTCATCTTCGTTTGAAAATTCAACACAGTCATTTGTTTATTTACAGTAAAAAGAGGCAAGAAAGCGAAGCAAGCTTAGCCGGTGTCAGTGTCATTTTGTTAGAAAACTCGCCTCTGCAACCATAGCAATATATTAATTTGTCTTGTCTCCGGAAGCTCTTCATCGAGACTACTTAGAAAATCTTGGTTGCATGTTCAAACAAGTATGGTTCTCAATCAGTGTAGGCCTATCTTGCTCGAGTTCTCAAGCATTCTTGACTGCTAGCTCCTGGCTTGGATTTCTGTTCTATTTTTCTGTCCTATTTTTTCTGTCAGTTCTTTGATTCCATTCAGAACTAGAAGTCACGCTCATTATCATTCAGCCGATCCAATAGGAAACAAACATGGTTTGGCATGAGATTAAGAATTGTGATAATGATTTCACCAGAAACGACCATCGACTGATGCTTGTAAATTATGATAGAGACGCTAAGGGAAACATGAAGTGTTCTACTGGTTACAAAATATTGCATTCCAGGAATCCACGTTCCATATTGGTTGATTGAAATACCGGCACACAAGACTATGACTCTGAATCGGAATTGTGCTCCAGGTTATGTTTACTTATTTATTTGCTTGCCCTTAATAAATTGCAACAGGTAAATGTGTTGTTCGTTACTTACATGCTGCCAGCTCTGAATGAAAAGATGGGTCCAAGTCGATCTGCTTCTTTCATGAAAAAGTCAGCGAGGTTTAAGCCCCGAATGAACGGTAGAGATCCGACCAGTGGAAGAGATGGAAGAGATGGTGGATAACGACGCTTTTCTTTCTCTGGACCATTCCACCACAGAAGGAGAAAGTATGAGGAAAACCATATTCCGAGAAAGATGACCAATTCCACCGGCAACAGCATTTTATCTCTTCCTAGAAATCAAGAGAAAAGGCAACCCGAAAAATTGAATAAAATATTGTTTAAGTTTGTCTGCATTTTTATTTTATATTTACGTGCTATCGTTGAAGCATCTATATTCCATTATTTGTAAAACTCTTTCACACTTTGTGTTTTTTTATATTTGGAAATTTATTATATGATTCTGTATTTCATCCTCTTTTTGGCTAAAAATTAATACAAATAATACCGTAGAATTACTACCGTAGATCGTGTCAAAAAATTACTTTCAGATACTAAGCAAGCAAGCAAGTAAGTATATTATTTATTTAACCAGCTGCAAAACACTCTGGCAAACAAACATCTAGCTTAAATAGGCAATCATTTATTAACAATATATATGGCCATTTAGTTAGAACGAGTAGGCCTACAGCTGCAGCATTCTGACTATAAACTTTTTTGTTCATAATATTGTTTGCATTCGGCAAAATCCGGTCATGAGGTCTTGGCCTTAGACAATAAACCTTCGGCTTCAGAGGTGAAAGCAACCTGTGAAGGACATAACCTGAGTTTCCTAGGACTGCCGAAATAGGCTAGTATCGGCAGGTTAGTATCGGCTAGGCGGCACAGAAGTTCAAGTGTTGGACTATCACTGGGCAGGTATCGCTGGCGAATCAGCCTGTTCATAACGAATTGAATCTTTCCCCTTTATTGTTGGCCAGCTGATCCCACCGTACAGGCAGGGGTAGCATATAAGGGACGGAACACCGGGGTCGCAGGCACCACGTCATAAAGCCAGAGGCCAGAGAGACCATGCTACTCTTTCCCCTAATACTCTCAGAACTCTATAATAATACTTTCACTTGACTCTTCCTTAATTATGGTGCTATAACATGGGCAGGTGGATATAACTCCACTCCAACCAATACACTTACTCCAAAAGAGGGTTGTGAGAACCATAGCTGGTGTGCACTACTTAGCTAAGACCTCTAGTCCGTTTAAAAGTTTAAACTTATTGACTATCTTCGACCTTCATAAACTCCAACTTGCTATTTTCATGTGATATCATCAGAGCCAAACCTTACCCAGAATATTTAATGATTATTTCTCCAATAATGCTTCTGTTCACGGTAATAACACTAGATCTCGGTTTAATCTTCGCTCTGCAATCTGTAAAACTAATGTCAGGCATTTTCTGCTAGAATAACTGGGCCTAAACTATGGAACTCCATTGACCGTGGCATAAGTAGGCCTAATCAGAGCTCACTCAACTCCTTCAAACAGGCCTATAAAAAGCTCCTACTTAACTGATGTTGATTTTACTACTGCCTTGTGTATTTCTCACTCTAAGTTACTCGAACTGACTCATGTTCCCTTTGAAGTACAATCAATTTGTTCCATCACAGTGGGGAAGACTATAGATAAGCCCCTTGGGCTTCTTCTCTCCACGAATCGATTTTACTACTTAACCTGTTAGACTATGACCTGTTCAATTTCTGTTACCTACTAATGGCATTTACGAAATGAAAACTGTTAACGACTGTATTCATACGTGTACATTGTGTTCACTGTTCATGGAATCGGTTCTAATAAATTTGAATCTGATTTTTTTATTTAAGTTCGTGCAGGGCATTCATGGATTGCCTAGCTCGACTCTATAATATTCGAGCAGCATGCGCGTTGAAACTACCAATTAAAAAATGGTGCCGAATATTTTTGATAAATATAATTAGGCCTATAAGCTATTCATTTATTACTGGCACAGCTCGTCAAATCTGAATTATCTGATGCACGAGAAAAGTGTGAGCGAAACATCTGCTTTGCATTTTTATATAAAATTGACTTAGCAGACGCGAAGCAGCAATCGTTGGATAACGTACAGCGCGCTACCGAACGAAATTATAATGTAAGCGTAGGCCTATATATCCTATCTTGACAAATAGTAATTGTCAACCTTTTTGGACTTTCCGTCCTGTGAAACGTAAGCTGGACTAGTTATCTCGTAAAACATAAACTGTACGACTGCCTAAAAGATGCGAACATATGTGGGTTATAAAGCAGATCCTGTGTTTTGACTGACCTGAATCTGTAGGTAGACTTTGTGCCCTTTAAAACTATGACTGTCTGAGAGAGACTGAGAGTTACAATCTGTCAACATGTTGGTTGGGAACTTTGGGTCGCATTTTCCCAGTACAGCACTTGACCAAATTTGCCGAGTCATTCAACTATTGCAATTTGTCGAATGAATCTGCAAATTCAACTTGTTTATGAGGACCGACATATCATTGAGTCCTACATGTGCAATTGTGCATGTGCTATTGCAGGCAAAATAAGAAGCCAGTGCATTGGTATCTTGTCAAACTGTCCTTTGGTCTTGTTGACAACTGAACCAAGTTTTGTTGTCACACGATCACTGAGAAAACTTGGAAATCGTGCATTTGCACTAGCCGGCCCAGCTGAATGGAATAAGCTGCCAGACTTTATTCGCAGATCTTCAACATTAACGCTTTTCAAAAAGAACCTCAAGACTTATTTGTTCAAGATTTATTATGACTAGACTTTCCTGTTACGCGCTTTTGTGCAAGATTCCTTTTGTTTAGGCGCGCTATAAATGACAGTTTAATAATAATAATAATAATAATAATAATAAGTTGTTGACGCTTTCATGTTAGAAAAACCAGACGTGGGGTTTAGCCTGCATTTGCTGGATTTCACCATAAAAAATTCACTTAGCTGACAAAATGCAGCAATTGCTGGATAACAATACTCACTTAGCTACTGAAAAGAAATTTTAGTGTACGCGTATATATATATCCTCTGTTGACAAATAATAAGAATCAACCTTTTTTGAATTTCCTTCCTGTAAGAAGTCAATTCAGAGTAGTTATCTCGTAAACGTAAACTGTACGACTGCCTGAAACATGCGAACATAATGTGGGTTATAAAGCAGGTCCCGTGTTTGACTGAGTTGATAGACTGCTGTAGGCAGACTTTGTCTCCTTTAAACAGTACGGAAGTCCATTATAACGTTAACCGAGCTAACTGCAATCCCCAGGAAGATGAACTACTCTAGAAGCTGATGCGGTTATCTGGAAATCAGGTCTCGTTCTACACATCATCATCATCATCATCATCATCATCATCATCATCATCATCATCGTCGTCGTCGTCATCATCATCGTCATCATTATTGTTGTCGTTGTTGTTGTTGTTATTGTTACTGTTATTGCCATGGCTACTGTCATTATTATTAATGTCATTAAGCTACTATTATTATTAGGCCTATAGTATTATTATTATTATTATTATTATTTATTATTATTCATTTATTTTTCTATTATTATAATTATTATTATTATTATTATTATTGTTACTATGATTATTATTATTATTATTCTTATTATTATCATTATTATTATTATTATTATTATTATTATTATTATTATTATTATTATTATTATTATTATTATTATTATATTATTATCATTATTATTATTATTATTATTATTATTATTTAAAACTGTTCCTTTGATGTTTGTGTTCGTCTTGGGAGATTGACTCGGTCCTGGTTTGATCCTTGGTGGACGTCTGTGCCCCAGCGGATTCTTCTTTACTGTAGTATCTCTAGTCTTTGGGTTCGATATTTATTATTATTATTATTATTATTATTATTATTATTATTATTATTATATTATTATTATTATTATTATTATTATTATTATTATTATTATTATTATTATTATTATTATTATTATTATTATTATTATTATTATTATTATTATTATTATTATTATTATTATTATTATTATTATTATTATTATTATTGTAAGAGGTTATAGTATTTTATTACGCGCAAGGTCAGAGATTTTGAATCTGAGTGTGATTGCTTAAGGTTTCTACACAGTAGGCCTAGCTGTCTCAGAGGAAACTCGAACCCGTTCTTTCCGCACAATAAGCCGAATGCTTTCACCAGATGGCTAACATAAAGCATCTAAAAGCTGTTGTCATCTCGGAAGATTATAATCCTCTGCAAAAAATTCCATGTCAATCTTGGCGAGTTGGGCTCGACCACGAAACCAGGTGAATTGGGATTATCGGAATTAACCCGGAGACGGTTAGAAGACATCCCAAGGTCCAGGGCCTTGTTGGCCTCAAGGATCCACGTGAGGAATAGGGCGGCTTCGTTGGCATGGGACATGAGTGAACGCTTGGGTCTCGTCACTGAATTGGTGGACCAAGACTCCCTTAGGAGTGAGCATGCCTGTGAAATGTACTATATAAGAGAGGTGCCAGAACCGAGTCTTGAGGTAAGTCATGTGGGATAAAGGCCCAGGCAGAGCGCGTGGGCCGAAGGACAACAGAAATAGAGTGGTCAGAGGGAAACATAAGGGAACTAGTCGAGATGAGCACAGTCGGCAATACCAATCGTAATCGTAATTGTAGACTTCATATTTATAAAGCGCTAATCTATCGCTGACTACTAACCCAGTTAAGCACAATTATTTGAGTAAGCAGATAATTTTAAGTTAATGTCAGATAAATATGAAAATGGATCAGTTAGCAGATAATGTTTAGATAGCATTAAAATCGAACAGATGAACCGAATTGTCACTCATTTCACAATTATTTAGTATGTGACAATTTGAATTGAGTTGAGTTCATGTAAAATCATCCTTTATAATATCGTCAAAGCATTGCTAAAAGCAAAAGACATTTGCATTATTTAATCTCTCGCAATCAGTCGTATGCTAAATTCTGTTGAATTCAATATGAGTGCCACTGGTTCAATCGGATAGGCTTCAACAACGTTCTGGCCCTCTGGTGGTCGTATGATAAAGCGTTGCACCAGTCCAGTAAGAAGAAGGAAGAACTCTGCTCGAGCCAAGACTTCTCCGAGACAAGAGCGCCGCCCTAGCGAATAACAAAATTAGAAAATCACAATCAATTTTCATCAGAACTTTGCGATTGAATATTATAATTATTGTTTTTATAATAATAATAATAATAATAATAAGACGATTTGTATAGCGCCGTAGATCAGCCGAGGCCGAAGGAAAGGGCACTGTACATGAGTTCAAAGTTAATGGCAGTCATATGATTGTTTAAAAAGATAAGTCTTGAGCTGGGCTTTAAATGTCTCCAGAGATGGCGCGTTCTTCACATGGTTGGGAAGACTGTTCCATGCAGTTGGACCTGAAACAGAGAAGGAACAGTCACCAAACCTCGTAGAAGATCGTGGTACTTGTAAAAGATTTTTTGAGGATGATCGTAGCCGGTTGTCTGCTACCTTAATGCAGAAGTCTGAAATGTAGTCTGGCATCATGTTATTCCTTGCTTTGTAGGTTATTAAACAAAGCTTGTACGTAATCCGCTGAGGGACACGCAGCCAGTGCAAGTTATCGCGCAGTAGATCGGTGACATGATCAGATGGTGTCCGGCCATATATAAGACGTGCAGCAGAGTTGAGTACCGACTGTATCCGCTCTAGCTGACAAGTCGGCAGACCCGCCAGTATGCTGTTGCAGTAGTCAACCCTGGAGACAATGAAGCTGTTGACCAAGATGACGGCGGTTGAGGTTGGAATGAATCTGCGGATGGTTTTAATTCGACGCAGTTGGTAGAAGCAACCTCGAACGAGTTGACTCACATGGGCCGTCATGGTCATACAGCTGTCAAAGTGGACTCCAAGGTTGCGGATGGTGTCAGCTGGGCGAACTTCTGCATCACCAAGGGCGAAGGTGCTGCCGTCAAGTAGATGGCGACGCCTGAGGGTGGTGCACCATAAAAACTCAGTTTTTGCTGGATTGAGTTTGAGCCGGTTGGATGTCATCCACTCTGATATGCGCTCGATACACAGCAGTACTCTCTGTTTCAGCTCGGCGGTTTGTGATGGTTCGCAGAAGAAGTAAAGCTGTGTATCGTCCGCATAGCAGTGGTGGAGAAGGCCATGAACTTCTATGATTCTCTTTATGTTTTGATGAATGTTCTCTACTCTTCATTAGTACCTCACTTTGTTTACTTTCTTTAGCTCCCTATCTTACCCTATTTCGGTGTCTGGATGGACCCCTCCTTCCATCCTTCTTTTGCCTTTAGTTTGTAGTAATTGATCAGCATGTTGCTGACAATAGCTCCTGTTGTGTGTGTCCATTCTGCTCATCTTGCGTATCACCAGAGTATACTACCTCAGACGGTGCGGATACTACTTTACCTTGCACTAAGAACTCTTCTAATGAATTACTGTTTACTAATGGTCTACTCAAACCTAGCAGATTCGAATTATTAAAGGGTGAAACCAAGCACAAACCCCTGATCAATAATAAAGAACTGGACCCTGATAGCAATTATTATAGCAATTACTATACCGAAATTGTAAATGACTCTAAATACTATAGCCCAACCCAGGTTGCTCATAAATTTGCTAATAGCCCTCCCTCCTTTTCAATTTTACATTTAAATTGCAGAAGCATTGCCTCAAAAATTAGTGAAATTCAACTCCTACTGCACCAACTACCGGTTAATATCTTAGCGGTCACTGAAACCTGGCTTACTGATGCTGCTGCTGAAACCATCTACATTCCAGGATATAAATTCATTCATAAAAGCCGTGGCGATACTAGAGGAGGTGGAATTGGCTTTCTTGTACAAGATAATATTGAGTTTAACAAAATTGACCTACTACCCCTTAGCTCCTCATCTTATGAAAGTATGTTCATTAACATCTCATGCAGTAAAGGAGCTGACATGCTTATTGGCGTAATTTACAGGCCACCAGGTACTAAACTAGAAATATTCAACGCTGAAATTGAAACACTATTAATCACTCTAAACACCAAAAAATATGCCAATAAAAAAGCATTTCTAACTGGCGACTTCAACATTGATATTTTAGCCTCCCAAGCTCATTTACCTACCGGGGCCTTTATTGACTGTATGCTCATGCACCACTTCTTACCTCTTATCCTGCAACCTACAAGAATTACTGACTCTTCCGCCACACTGATAGACAACATATTCACCAACTCCCATGACGGAATACTTGAATCTGCCATACTTACAGCTGACATATCTGACCACCTTCCAGTCATAACTTGGATTAATACCACTCCAACGAACTTTAATAACCTAAGGAACTTGAAAATGACCCGCACATTCTCGAATGATAATATTACATACTTCAGAAGCTTATTAGATAATACTGATTGGAATCCAGTACTCGACCTCTGTGCACGCAACGAACCCGACCTATCCTACAAGGCTTTTGTTGATACCTTCAAAGCTGCTTACAATATGGCATTTCCATTACGTCCTGAAAAACTATCTAAAAAAAACACTATGCAACAGCCCTGGATGACGCCAGCTTTACTCAAATCCACTAAAACTAAGCAAAAATTATACAAGAAGTTTATTAAGAATCCTACCATAGAAAATAAAGCCATTTTTACTAACTATCGTAATAAATATAAATTAATTAGAATTAAAACGGAACAAACCTATTATGCTAGCGAATTCACAAAATATAATAATGACATTAAGAAAACCTGGCAAATTATTAGAAAACTAGTCAAAACTAATAACAGAGACACTTGGATAAAGGAAATAAAACTTGAGGATGAACTAGTAAATGATCCTGAAACCATGGCTGCCAAATTCAATGAATATTTCACCGGTCTTGCACAAGTCCTATCTGATAAAATCTCCCCCTCTGAGAAACACTTTCGAGCTTTCATGCCTCCCTCCTCTGTCAGCTCTTTTGTCCTCTTACCTACTAATTCGCTTGAACTAATCAACATAAGTAAAACTCTTAAATCTACTCACAGCTCAGGCTGTGATGACATCGATCCCTATATAACGTCTCAAGTCATGGACCTCCTGGTTGCTCCATTTGCTGAAGTTATAAACTGCTCATTGAGTGAAGGAATGGTACCGTTAGAAATTAAGATGGCCAGAGTTCTACCAATCTATAAACAAGGAAATAAATCCGAAATATCCAATTACCGACCAATCTCTATACTACCTTTCTTCTCAAAATTTTATGAAAAAGTACTGTATGACCGCCTATTCTCCTACATTAAGCAAAAGAATATCCTGTACCCCCTTCAGCACGGCTTCCAACCAGCGCACTCAACATCCATGTCCCTAATTGACATCCAAGATAAAATTTCTGCTGCTATTGATAACAACGAATATTCCCTAGGTATCTTTTTAGACCTAGCAAAGGCCTTTGACACTGTCGATCATACGATTCTCTTGACTAAACTTGAACACTATGGAATTAGGAGTACTGCCTTAAACTGGTTTAAAAGCTACTTGTCAACTCGCCAACAGCAAGTTTCTTGTAATCACATTCTATCCAACTTCTTACCCATTAACTATGGGGTGCCCCAGGGTTCTATCCTTGGTCCCCTTCTTTTTTTAATATACATAAATGACCTACCCAACTCATCCACTCTTTTACACTACATTCTTTTCGCAGATGATACGAATGTTTTCCTGTCTCATGCCTCTTATGACCGCTTAATCGAAATTGCCAGCCAAGAATTAAAGGCAGCAACCGACTGGTTTAAGGCTAATAAATTATCGCTTAATCTCACTAAAACCAATTTTATAGTATTCAGATCTAATAAAAAGCAAATACCACCCAGCACGAATCACATTACTATAGATGGAGTAAATATCCCCCAAGTAAACTCATCTAAATTCCTCGGTGTCCATATGGATCAACACCTAAAATGGAACACACATATTGATGAAATTAATAAAAAAATAACTAAGAGTATTGGCATCCTTAACCGGATATCTTACTTGCTACCATCTCAGATACTGATCAACCTATACTACACACTTATCTATCCATATTTCACCTATTGTAATCTTATATGGACCTCCACTTATTCCACTCACTTAAACAAATTAAAAATAGCACAAAAAAGCACTACGAATTATAACCAAATCTCCTGTAAACTCTCACACTCAACCTCTATTTCATGAACTTAAACTCCTAAGTATTACACAAATAAGGTTCACTCAGACCTGTGAATTTATGTATAAGTACCACAATAAACTCTTACCACCTGCATTCATCGACTACTTCCCCCCCATCCAATCTACCACCCTTACAAGAAGCAAACATGATTATAAACTAATACTCTTAAGAACTAACACCCGCAAATTATCTATTAAGTATCAAGGCCCTCTACTATGGAATAACCTACCTCCTAGTATCCGTACCTGCAGCACCCTCCCATGGTTTAAGCGTCTGTTACGAGCACACACACTGGAGCTTGTAGTATAGTCTTTAGTTTTTAGTTAAGTCCTTATTCACTATTGTAAACCTTTTTCATTTTTTCTTTACCGCCTCTAACACACAAGTCAGTGTTCCCCTTATTTCTGTTTATCAATAACCTCCGTCATCTTTCAATTATTTTACTGTACTATCTTAGGCCCCCTCTTAGCGGGACTCGTCCCTTTGGGGTGCCTATTTGCTCCCACTCCACTCTACTCGTGCTAGCTCTTTGCAACTTATCTTGACTTGTGTTTAACTGGTTTTACTTTTCGTTGATCATTTTACTTCCTCATTTCTCATACATGTTGTACCTTTTTACTTTGTTAGAGCTGTGTTTAATCATTATGTTTGTTATGTTTTCTCTTATTGTTGTTGGGAACAATAAATTGAATTGAATTGAATTGAATTGAATTGAATTGAAACATCGGCCGTATATAGCACAAAGAGAAGAGGACCGAGCACTGATCCCTGTGGAACACCACAGGTGACCAGCCTAGGTGGCGTTAGTCCGAGTACCAAAAATATGATTTTTCGTTCATACTTCCACTTGGCACAATGGAATTTTAAATACATATTTGCCTATTATTGAACTGTTTACATTTCATTTTCCATCAACGAAAAGTTGCACATTTTTGAGAAATCAACTTTTATAGTTTAATTATTTTTTACTGTAATGTACTTACTTATTTTACGCAAGTTTCGAACTTGGGTTTACTTTTCATCATTATCAAGATGATTTCAGTCTTCCGTTTTAGTACGCTAGATTTATAAACAAATTCTATTGGAACCTTAGAAAAATTATGACAAGCATATAACTTTCAGAATTTGTTCATAGAGGTAGATACTTTATAAGAAAGTGAAGGATACGCACATTTTCGACCGTTTACTGTGTTTTTTTGGGCAATTGTAACTGTTGTTGATGTCCGGTGGTAATGAAGCTAGCCGCTATGGCCGCCTTACCGTTGGATTTAATAAGAATGTTTTTTACGGAAAATATGTAGATGTAGGCTTCGGTTTTCTCTGATCGTTGGAATTAAACTAGGTTCATGAAACGTTTAATTAAGTCGCCGTTGAAGCAAGCGTCCATTGGGCAGGCCATAATCCATGCCGCCTGACCTCTTGGGGGTTGTATGCTACCACTTCTGTTTGGTGTTTGAGTGGATGTAACTCAATGCGGACTTAACGAAATGCATTAGGTTTTAGTTTGTCTGTTGATGAAATCCTCAGATTTAAACATTCGATTATGAAAACGTTTCAGGATAATTCTACTGCAGTACATGACCGTGTTATACCTTTAGCTAACCATAAGGGGCCTGATAAAATTGGATAACATCTGGCACAGAGACCGAGAGGTACCGAGTTCGAGCCCCCGTTGGGCGGATATGCTTTGTAGGCTGCTATTAGCGCCGTTGTATTGCAGGCTGTCTGTTCTGTTAGTAGTTAAGATTTAAATTGCATAACATGTAAATGTACAACGCAGTGCGTTTGTCAGGCGCTTATTAAAGAAAAGATATTATTATTATTATTATTATTATAATAAAATTATGAAAAAAACTTTTATAGTTAGAATGCTTTATTCATATTGACTATTGATTGTTTATTATATATGATGTATGTACACCGGAATGCGGATTGCAACTGGTTCAATAAAGAATATACTTACTTACTTAAATGTTCAGATCCCAGGCAATTTTGTCGCTGATAATGTTGACCACAACATAAGGACTTTGGATGGTTTAGGGACCTTCCACAGTATCTGTAACTGTTGCACAGAGGTGCTTTTGGTAACACTCGTAGAGTGAGTAGATTGGAGAAGCTATCAAGGCGTGTGAACGGATACAAAACAAGTGTGTTACCATCATGACCTTTGCTGATTCTATGGGACGGAGCATAAAGGTGTAAATCTCCGGGCCTTCTGATCACTACAGCGACCTATTACGATGCCTGCAATAACTAATCTTAATTTGCTGTGGCACGCAGGCAGCTCACCCCGTGAAACTATGAATGTACGCCCAAACATTGAAACACCAAATATAATATTTGATCAACCACTGTATGTAAAAGCTGTCGAAATTGCAATGAAAGCACTTTTGGACATTGTTGTGCACTTGGATGGATTTCACACACTTATCTGTTTCAAGAACCAGGATGTCTGATCTGGAATTACTCTTCCAGCAACCTATCAATGACAAGGTGTTTGCTAATGAGTGCAATCCACTCTAATCTGAAAGCCTTTCTCGTTTAAGTGAACTTTTGAAGAAATTGAATAAAGTGTTGTCGGAAGAATCTGGCAAAGCTCGACTGTGACTTCTATAGGCCTACATGAGATGCATTGACCTGGTAAAGCTGTTTCTGTTAGCTGAGTGAACGAGCAATTTCTTAGTACACCTTCATGCTGTGCATGGTATGTTAGGTCTCTTTGCTGCAACTGACCACTTGAACGATGCAAAGTTGTACGAGCAGTTACTGCATGGCCATCACAGCATAAGGTGCTCGGATCGCTTTTGGGCAGGTTTATCTCTTGACCTTATCATTGAGCAGTCTATGATGAGAGCTGTTAAAAGCCAAGATGGCTTAAGGAGAGGTCGTGGATTGCATGAAACAGTTAGAGAAACATGGCTAAGAACTTGGACTGAATGTGCAACTGTGCATGCAATCAACCAATCAATATTCATTTACTCATGATTCCAAGCTCAAACTGCACCGGTGCCATTTTAGGAAATGTCCTGTGGGTTACATATAGCACCTGCTGGTAAAACTGCACCGGTGCCATTTTAGGAAATGTCCTGTGAGTTACATATAGCACCTGCTGGTAAAACTGCACCGGTGCCATTTCTAGTTGCACCCCATGGAAAAGGTGTTGGGGCACCGGGGTTTTCTGCACCTCTGATAGGTATATAAGGCAGGGGTTGGCCATGGGACAGTCAGTCTGGAGAAGACCGCCTGGAGATTCGGCCTCGAGCTATTTGCATCGGCCTAGCAGTCTCGGTGGAGTCTGAAGAAGACCTGCCGCCGATCTACGGACCAGCCATCCGAGACCCAGTCGCTGAGGGGCTTGCTCGATGACACGACGGGGAAGCAGCTGAGCAGTTTTCTCTCGATGTCAAGTTGCCTGTTGGCGTGATTCTGTCAATCGTCTATGAGAAGAACTATTAAAGCGGTGTTCTACGTGTGTGAGTGTGTCGCTGTTGATCATTCAAACCTCTCGATAGACCACGAGAGTCGGACCGGACTCCCTTTGTTGAGGCCTGGGGTTTCGGCATCCTGGTAGAGCCTTGAACCACTCAGCAAGGAAGACGAATTGAGAGAAGACCCCCGGTTTCCCGACAGTAACATACCTGTTGCAGTGTTGGCAGAGAATACAGATATATTTGCATTGCAGTTTTATCTTAGAAGTCTCTGCTATCATCAGAAATGCCACACTTAGCCACTGTTAAGATTTTCAGGAGTGGCCCTGAATTGTTTTTGAGGGCCAACAATTAAGGGCACAATGTTATAAACAGTTTTATTGAAGTCCTTGGCCCAGGAAACATAAAGTGTGAAAGAAAGAATCTCTCTGCTATCATAAATGCCACACTTAAGATTTTCAGGAGTGGCCCTGAATTGTTGTCGAGGGCCAACAATTAAGGGCACAATGTTATAAACAGTTTTATTGAAGTCCTTGGCCGAAGAAACATAGGTGTGAGAGAAAAATTTGTAAAATATGAATGCACTGAGCCCGACATAATATGGAGCTTTTGATCAATGACTTGCAAAATTTAGATATTAAATGAATATGAAGGCACCTTTGACATTTAATTCAGCTGAAATCATAGGACATACAATAATAATTATTATATTTTAGTAATCTATGCAAGAAACTGTACAGGTAAAAATAAAATAATCTAATTTGGTTTAACAGTTCTAGAGATATCAATTCTTAAAAAGTGGACATTTCGAAGTTTCACGAAATGCCTCTCGAGGGTGGAGTCACAGAATCTACGATATCTTAGAAAGTATTTCAAATATCGCACAAAGATTTTGGATTTTTCCATCCAATATATCTTGCAACATGTGATTAAAATTTCAGCCAATTCGGAGATGGTCGGGTGGAAGGCATTGGTTGACTTGAGCTGGAATGACCCAATAATGTACTTAAAGTGCTATAAAAAAATAATGTGCAAGTTTTCTTTGATGGAATTTTTTTACAATATCAGTATGCATGTCTTATTATAAAAATTTAATTTCCATGTTGCCAATTTCATGTAGGAACGAAACTTTTTTAGAGCAAAGATACAAATTTTAGACTACTGCCTATAGGTGGCGTTTCCTCCCCTGCCAAATGGACGGATTGTGTGCGCCCTTTAATGACCGATTCACCCATACTGAGCGCTCTGTCCAAGATATCCAAGGGAGGGGCGACAGCTGCTGTATCATAGATGTCAAATAATCTACGGTGTCGAATCCGCTATTCTATCGATTTTGTTTTGACAGGAGCGCCTGTGAATGTTGGTTCCGAATCTCGCTTTGCGCTGAGAAGTTCCGAGTTTACGACTACGATTACGATTACGATTATTCATGTCTCCGTTTCCTTGACATTTGAAACCCTGGTACCCGATTAACAACGAGGACTCGCCGTTCCTTTCTTCACTCAGCATTGCTAACGGGGGACTTTCGCGCAGCGACCTTTTTATCCCAACATCTCGCTCTTGCGATCCAAAATTAAAAAATAGTAAAATAATAATAATCAAAACTGGATCTCAACGTCGAATGAAATTGTCCTTCCCGACGTTTTCTACTATTCTTAATTAATGTTTCAAGTCCTGAGAAATCATAGGCCTAAGTACCACGGGGGCATAATAGGGGAAAGTGGCCCAAAATGACATAGCTAAGGATTTTTTGCAAGTTTAGCATAATATTTATCGCACAAGTGGGACTTTGTTATCCTGTTTATCAGACACCTAGTGCACTTACATAATGCAGTGGTCCAAATACTAATAAATATATGAGAACAGAAAAAACCGGCAGTTTTGTAAAAATGCTTGTTCTATGTCATTTTGGGCTATGTGCTGGGCAAAATGACATAGGGTATAGTCTAAAATGACATACACATTTTTGACCCAATTTGTAAGGCTTAAATAAAATGATTACAAGTTATTATTTATAGTAAAATGAAAATTATAACATATTATATTTTATATTTTGATGTTCTGAGACTAACTAAACAGCTGCTGGAACCACAACGCAATTAGGATTTTTTAAAAGAGTTAAACATGTTAGGCCTATCGTGACAAAATACAACACTGACGACTCAGGGACAAGCAGAACTGCAATTCAACTGAAACTGTTACAAGAAAGACAAACACATTTTATACCGATAAACTAAGCAATCATCAGCAAATAAACTGAAGAACTAGGTCAACAACACTACATGAAAAAGCTTCCAATATGTGACTAGCACTTAGCCTATGTATAAAAACTCAAAAATCAATTGCTACAAGTCTGCCAAAACTTGTTGCAGGCCTACTTGATCAGTGCCCAACACATAACAAGAGCGATGTCTACCTATTCACTACACAAATCACACACAAAAGTTTGTTTTCTTTGAGATCATTCGCAATGTGCCCAGTTGTGGCAAACTGTGCACTTGATCCACGGCTCACGTTCACGTGAGTTGGACAACAAGTCACTGCAAAACAAGCATCTTGGATCTGCATCATCTTCATTTAATTTCTGGCTTGAAGGCCTTGGCTCATTTGCCCTTTTGAAATCATCATGTGGTCCACACCTCTCTTTGGTACTTTTGCATGCAGCTTTGCTCTTTTTCACAGGAACTCTTTTTGTGGCTCCTCCAGACTGAGCTTTCTCGGTCTTACTTTTTTCTGTCTATCTTTTTCACTGTACTTTATGGCTATCATCAGGTACAGGTTGCTTGTCAAAGCCGATGCACCTTCACTTGTCCTCTTACTACGGGATGCAGAGTGTGATGAGGGAGGAAATGGAGACAAATCAACAGCTCGAATTGGTGTACATACACAAGATGTGTTTATTGGAAGCACTGTAGTTTTCTCTGAGTGAGAAATCTGAAGTTTAATGCCTGCAATACCCTCTGTCATCGTAGATGGTTTCTGAGCTACATAATGTTCAGCATCCGAATGAGTGTCTGGGGTTGAAGTGACACTAGTATCACAAATGGGCTCATACAATTTCTGACAGTGTAGTGGCTGGCTCGAAGTCCTAATGTACCCCGTGGATCGTTGAATTCTTTTGAACCTCGTAGCCAATCCATTTCATTAGTTTCAACTGCTGTGATAGCTAGCCTCATGTATTCTGAATTCCAACTCTGGCGATCTGGTTTTCTTTTGTATTTGTTCACCATCCTGTATACAACATGTCATAGTGAATTAACGATCGGAGCAAAGATTAGTGATATATAAGTATCAACAATATGTAGGTTTTCAAGTACTCTTTCTAGTCTCAAAGGCGCAGCCGAGAAGTGCCCCAAAGTATCTTTCTGACTATATGCGAAAGCCGTTATCTGCGACCTCATCTCGTTCCTTTTGTGCTGCTGATTGGCTAGATCTTTTTGTTCCTAGGACTAGGACTGCCTTGGCTCAACGCCGGGCATTTGCTGTGGTTGGTCCCTCTACTTGGAATGACCTTCCCCTCATTAAGGGCTAAACTAATTACTAGTTTTTCCTCTTTGGTCTCTCGTTCTTTAAAGACGTTTCTTTTCCCCCGGGGTTTTCGTGCTGAGAGCGCTTCTGAATAGTTATTCTGAGAGAGGCGCTATATAAATCTTTAGATACAACACAATACAATACAATACAGACAACTTCTCATATGGCAATAATTACTGCAGTGGATAAAATGACACACCCTATGTCGTTTTACCCAGTATGTCCGGGCAAAACGACACATGTATGTCATATTGCCCGGTGACGTGTATGTCATTTTACCCTGTCTATGGGTGCTAGGTTGAGACCTACCGCTGTAGTCGCGACGAAATGCTCCAAGCTAAAAGTTGTACGGGACTTGATCGACATAATATGCATACCCTTTGCAAAAGACTAAATTCCTCAGTATCTGCACGTACCTTTTTAGCAGCCTTGACTGTCGTAAACTATCAAATTGTATCGCAATGTCACAAATAATCTAAACATCAACCACGCACTTCTGCGCATGCTGCCATATTCGTTCACTAAAAATAGCAACAGCAGGTGCCACGCTCGAGGAAAGTAAGTGAGTAAGTTGACGATATATACTACGGTCCAGCCCACGTGCCACCTATGTCATTTTACCCGAGTATGTCATTTTAGGCTACTTTCCCCAATAATAATAATAATAATAATAATAATAATAATAATAATAATAATAATAATAATAATAATTCCAGAAAACCGTTCCAGAAAACCATCTTCCTTTCTCCGGATAATAGTTTTGATAGCCTGAGGGATTAGTACTACCTCGGGTCTAAAAAAAAAAAATAATAATAATAATAATAATAATAATAATAATAATAATAATAATAATAATAATAATAATAATAAATAAATAAATAAAGGGAGCCCCTAATTTTGTAGTCTTTGAACAAATTTTGTTGTTGAACTTTCAATTGCACGATCGAACTCAATTACTAACCAAGGGAAAACGGTATAACAGATTCTCTGTTAATCACTCGGCCCTCGTTGTCCAAAAACCTTTCCGGTCGAAATGCTTCCGGGTCTTTCCAAACTTTAGGATCCATGTGGGCAGCGTAAAGGTTTACCAGAACCTGATCAACACATTTAATATATATATATATAATTATATATACATGTATATATAAAAAGTTATATATAAAATATATTTATAAAGATTTGAAACACTGCTAAATAACTGAGGCGAGCATACTATTATGTCGAGTCACGATGTCCTTTGTTGGGATATTCTGTCTCTTGTGGACGTTCAAAAGTTGCTAAATTCCGCCACTGCCATACTCGTCTTCAGCCATTTTCAAGCCTAGACCCCGACTCTATTTACTTTGTTTATTTATAACTTTGTTGTTGACACATTGTCGTCAAGCAAAAATACAAATGACGAAGCAAAACAAGGCATTCAAAGCGAACAGATGATGTACACGGAGATGTGCAGTAGCTACAAAGGCAGCGGAGGACTCGAGGCGAGAAAATTCTGACCCAAGTGTAAATGCCAAATCGAGAGGGGTATAATCTAACGGAGAACATAGGAGAACTGCTGTTGATTAAATTTAATATCAAAGACAGCACAAGAGTTTAGTTACTTTAACTCTAATAATGCAACACCTGTCACAATATTTTAATTTTTATATAAATATAATATACTTATATAAAAATTAAAATATTATACAGTGTGATTGGAAAAACCACCACTACAAATATTAGTTTAATGACTACACAGTATTTATACATGGGTGGAAATTCAAATGGATCGTAATCTGGACTTCAACGACTAACAATTTCTAAAATCATGCACGCTCCTTTATTAAACATGATGTTGTTGTGTCGTGATACGTGTAAACCAACTACGGAAAATGGCGTTCAGCGAAAAGGACAAAATAGTAATAACAGTTTAAAACAAAACTTAGAATTTGTAGAAAAACGTTAACTTAAAGAATTTCCAGAAAAGGGATGAAATTCGGTGGACTGACTGCCCTTCTAAGAAGGTTTGATAGAAACCGGAAAAAGAGCATCCTAGGGAAGAAATCTTAGTATAGGAGCAACATCTAAATCCGCATCGAAAGTATCAAACATTATCTTGATTTGGTGTCCGAGCTCCGTCATTCCGAGGTTATAGTCCTGCCTGCGTCCAAGAAGTATATTCGTAATGACGTTTGTTGTGGAGAGGTAAACAAGATCTCTGGGATTAAAAGAACGTCCATTTTGTTTCAGTATGAATTCCGTGATGGATTCTAGTTCAGTTAAGATTCTTGATTCCATTGTGCTTTTTACTCCAAAGCCAAACTGCTTTAAAATGGAGAGTGAGAGCTGGTGGTATTTCTTCCATTCTTTAGTAGTATTCATCATTACCAAACCTGGCGGTACGTATTTAACAGCATTAACATTTAGTTGCAAACCACTTTCTGAACAATTATACTGTAGGAGGCACTTAGCAAATGTCCAAATGTCGCATCGTAAAGTAATGCACCCTTATGTAAATCTCTTAAACATTTCACCGCCACACAGAAGCCAATATTATTATAATCTGAAAGTCTATAAGTCATGCAGATTTATGTGAGCTGATATCGTGTGATCTGGTCCAATTACAGAAAGTAGGCTGCTGAGCAAAGTACCTCTCCCGTTATATACATTGCGCATGTGAATATGCTGATTCCCGATATTTTTTTGAATGCTGTAGAAATATCTACAGTGCGAGTACGATTACAAATCAGCCAAGGAGCACTTGACCCGCCGATACAATATTTAGGTCAGTTTGAGTTCCCAACCCACAGAGTCTACATAAACAAGATGACTTGCATTTTACAAGGCTGAAGGCAAAATACACAGACAAAGATCACCAGACTTGAACTTTTCGAGAAATGGGAACAAATCTAGGGTTTCTGGACAAAAATATCTCAAGGTTTGTTTATATTAATAAGACAAATATGCCAAATTAGTATCTGGTATGTCCACAATGCCCCTGATGCTAAGCCGGAAGAGAAATCTACAAACTGTGTCTCAGGGAAAATCGAATTAAAAATTGACCAGTAACTGAGTAATTACGGTTAAAATTTGTACATAGGTTTCAACAACCCTCATTATGACAGCAAACGTTTAGGCCTACTCATAACAAGTCAGAGCTTGTAAAGCAAGAGACTGAAATATCGCTTCATCATTGAAAATCTGGAACAAAAGCTGTTAATTAGTATTCATTTTAATCTCCCAAGTCTACAAAACTCTAGACGATTTTTTATGCTGACCTTTGCCATTCGGATTGGCCAGGGTTTCAGTGTAAAGCGAGCTTCTTCCTGAGAATGCTGACGAATGGTTGACGAGTGCATCTTCGATCACTTTCTTGCTATTCAGAATTAAGACCAAACTGCAAAAAGGTAAATGCAATTGCGTCTGAATGTTCAACCCAAGTCAGATGAATGTTATAACTTCGTCCTCTACACAAAGCATTTATTTAATTACAGTCAAAATAGACCAAAAAGCGAAGCAAGCGTAGCTGGTGCCAGCGTCATTTCGTCAGAAAAATCGACTCTGCAACTGTAGCAATATATTAATTCGACTTGTTTCCGGAAGCTCTTCTCCGAGTCTACTTAGAAGATGTTGGTTGTATGTTTGAACAAATATGGTTCTCACTCAATGAACACTGTGAATCGTGTTGTGCCTCTTGCCAGGACACTTGGGTTCTCAAGCCAAGAACTACCTGTCTGGTAGTTCTTGGCCTGAATTTCCGTTCTATTTATTCTGTCAGTTCTTTTATGTCATTCTGAATTAAACGTTACACTTATTCTCTTCCAACCGATCATCGTCTCATATCATATCTGAGAATTTATTAAGTGCCCCTTCATGGGCTATCGTATGAAACCTGTAACCAATAATTAGGAAGGAACGTGGTTTTGCCAATGGATTAGGATTTTTCATAATAATTTCACTTCAACCGACCATCGACTGATGCCTGTAAATTATGATGAAGACGTTGTCTGAGACATTAAGTGCACTGCGGATAACAACGTAATGCATTCCACTGGCCACCAGATAAGTAATTTAAGCTATATCACATGAACTAGTTCGTAAAGGTCTATAATGTTTCACGCATCTGTCTATATTTCCCCAAAGACGGTCAGACTGGTACGGTTTCTGACACTGCTACATCAACTGGATTCAATCCAATCTCTCTTCCCGTTGGTGTATAACACTTCTCAGTTAGAAAACCGGAAACCTAATCGCAATCATGCCCTCTAACGTGTTGTGTTCCTTAAGGCTTTGTTTTTTGCCTCTTTTGTTCATCCTTAACGCTACTCAGCTCAGCTCACTAGCTAACATCATCCACAGGTGCCGACACTCAGCAATTCACCTGTTTCTCTCCAAAAATGACATCTAATATCCTGTTCATGAACCCGCCCAAAGCTAAATTCATACTTATTGGCCAACTCAAGAATATTCCATATCACTCACTGCTCATTTACAAATCCTATCCCGATTTTTGCTCTTCCCCTATTACCCTCCCTCGCCCCTTCAATCTAAACACCATCTACCGTAGCCATTTGACTGTCTGCCTGCCTGACCCTTTGGATCTTGACCTGGAACAGATTTTGACACCACCCTGCCTAGAGATTTTGTTTTGACTAAGTGCCCTGAAATAAGGTGTTCCCCGCAAGTCCGCCTTTTTTGGGCGCTGCATAAATCTCGAGATCACGATTATGATAACGAAGATACTACATAGTGCACAACTAAGGCATGAAGCAATACTGTTAAAATGTATTAAAATTTCGCTCGAGGATATGTTCACTTATTCGTTTGCTTGCCCTTAATAAATTGCAACAGGAAAATGTGTTGTTTGTTACTTACTTGCTTCCTGCTCTGAAAGTAAAGATGGGTCCAAGTTCATCTGCTTTTCTCATGAAGAAGTCCGCGAGGTTTTTGAAGCCCCGTAGGAATGGTAAGGATCCGACAATTGGTAGAGATGGAAGAGATGGAGGATAACGACGCTTTTCTTTCCCTAGACCATTCCACCACTTGAGGAGAAAGGATGACGAAAACAAAATTCCAAGGAAGAGAAGCAATTCCACCGGCAAAAGCATTTTATCACTTCCTATAAAACAAGCACAAAGGCAACCCCAAAACTTGAATAAAGTATTATTTAAGTTTGCCCACGTCTTTTTATTTTATTTTTCGGTTTATCGTTTTGGTATCTATAATCTATAATTTGAAAAACTCTTTGAAGATTTTTATTTTTTTCATTTTTAAATTTACTATATGAACCTGAATTTCATCCTATTTATTGGCTACCAATTTAAAACTTGTGCGGAATATTTTTTACTAAATATATAAGCAAGTCGCTTACTACTGGCACAAGTCGAAAAATCTGAATAGTCTGATCCACGAGAAAAACCTGTGCAAAACAGTTCGCTCGCTCATTATATTTAAGCTTACAAAATTCACTTAGCAGACTAATAGTCCGGTCATTAAATAGTTGAGGTTCAACAAAATTTTTACAAAAGGTTTCTCGATGGGTTTCACCTCTTTGATATGTCTACGTTAAAAGAAAAAAAGTTTCCCAAAATCTGACATGGGCAACTATATGAAAATGGGTCAAATCCAAGATGGCCGCCGTCAAAATTCAGATCAGTCACCTGAAAATAAATAGTGGGGTACGGGAGCTGAAAAATATTTCACATATGGCAACCAATTAGCCTCTTTGGTTCCAGATAGTACATGGGTAGACGAGTCTAAAAAGCCCGGGACACAAATTTTGACGGCCCTCTAGCGGCTGTGGCAGCCATTTTACAAAATGGCCGACCGAAATACATATTGTTCAATATCTCAGCTTCTCCTTCTCTTAGAATTGTGATTTTGGTGTCTAAACATACATATTTAGGGGCAAGGATTCCATTGGAGCTAATTGCAAACACTTATCTGCACGAAATTGGCAGCCATTTTCCAAAATGGCCGACCGAAATTAAACTTTGTCAAGATCTCAGCTTCTAATTCACTTATAATCGTGATCTTGGTGTTCAAACATACATATTTAGGAGCAAGGATTCCAATAGAGCTAATTACAAACACTTATCTACACAAAATTGGCAGCCATTTTCCAAAATATGACATGGGAACTATGTGAAAATGGGTCAAATCCAAGATGGCCGCCGTCAAAATCACCCAAACTTGGGAAAATTTGTATACATGTGACCAGTCAAGCTGAAAACCTTTATGAAGAGTCCATTCATATTAGCATATACTTACACATGTTATAGAATGTTATTTTCAAGTTAAATGTTACAACGAAATAGAAAGGGCCACCACTATTTGATGAAAAAAGCAAAATTATCATATCTACACTACTAACGTCATTAGAAAGTAGTTTGAAATCTCTATAAATCAGCATATATAATATACAAATCCCTGTCACTTTGAAACAGGTAATAGTGCATAACTATTAGTCACTGGTGTCACTGGAATCGTGATTTTGTCCATTTGTGCATGTAATGCCTTTACAGTGACCACACGCCAAGCTACACATGAGTCCATTTTTCCTGCAGGAGCATGTTTTTTTGGCGCACATTCCAGTACAGTTACATTTAACAATATGGAGTAGAGAAGCAGATGCAGCGAGTTGATCCATTCTGTGTGGCTTCAAGATAGACTCAGACTGGGTCTTGCAGAGCACCCAGCCCCATTCTGTCGCCTCCATTTTGTTGCCTAACCAGGCCTGCACTTGGAGGTAGACCCGCCGACTGTGGAATCTGGCAGCATCTGATGTGGGTGGAAGACGTTCAGGGGGCAGATAGCCTGAGCTTGAAGCAACCTTCTCAGTGAACTTAGCTGCACGTTCTAAATTCAAATCTGAACCATGTTTATAACCATAGATAGTTGCAATGGCCTGATTACCAGCTAGCTCAATTTCTTCACGAACAATATCAGCCACCATGAACAACTCAGTGAATTCCTTCAGGCCACGGTATTTACCCATAGCTGACAATTTTTTTATGCCATAGGGCTTCGATGTTGTATCACATCCAGATAGTGCATGTATAAAGAGGAGTGAGCGACTGAGGTCAGGGTCAAGTTCCTTCTTCAGGATAGATATATCAATGAGCTTTGTGCTTGTTTGAAGATAAATGGTCTCATGGCTGCTGAACGAGAAGTGGTGTTGCAGCAGAATGAGAAGGTCAGTGTCATCACCTACAACTACTACAGGCACTGTTAGAGCAATTGTGCAGGCAGTCATTGCAATGTCATAGTCAGCATCTCCACATGAGTGGGTGACTTGAATACCAACCTTCTCCATCTCAGAGCCCAGAAGATGAAGGAATTTCTGCTTGTTTCTTATGTTTGCCAAAAATGGCTTCTTCTTCATTTTTAGCAACATATCTGGAGTAAAATCAACATCCACTCCCATCTCACTACCAGTTCTCCTTTGATGTGTCTCATCTTTGGTAGAAGGGCCACTACCATAGCCATCAAACACAATGTGAGCAGTCTGATAGTGGTTGCGCACAAAACCAATATATAGTTGACAGAGATTGGCATACGATGTGGACTTGGCCCAGGGCAGGCGCTGTAACAGAGCGCCTCCATCGATGACATAGGTAACACGGATGGGCAACTCCTTTATGACACATGTTGGTACTTCCTTGACTAGCCCATTCAATAGATCAGACTTAACTGCAAGTCGCATAAAAAGTTTTGCGTCGAACAAGGATGAGGGATCTTTGGCATCACGCTTGAGTCTTGCCTGAGTCAGATCTTTGTGTATCTCCTCTGGACTTGAGATAGCTGTTACCTCCATCATAGCCTTGTGCACTTCACCACATGCAGGCGTAGATAGTAGCCAGACCAGACTGGTTGACTCCGAGAAACCACGTCCTCTAGTCAGCCCACCGACTGATTTTACACTGCCCATAAGAACTTGTTCAATATACAGGTCACTAAATATTCCTGACCAGTAACTGTCACTGCGACGGAGAACGAAAAGTCCTTCCAAAAAGTTTTTATAAACAGTGGGATGTGTCTCCTCAAGCTTATCCATTTTCGACAAGAACAGGACAAGTGACTTCACGTAATTGTTGTGGCCTGATGCAGCAAGATATGGAAGCATTTCATGAAGTGATTGAAGATAAACCTTCCAATTTCCAGTACGAGCAGATCTAATGAGTGAACGGAGGATGCTCACCATATGCATGTACATGATCCAGAGTTTGGCTGTGCGGTATGGTTCCATGGATGTGCTCCATTTCTCTGCAGCTGACTGTAGCTGTGAAATGACATCTGATGTGAGGGCATCATCCAGACTCAATTTTCCATTACTAACCTTGGACATCAGCTCACTGGCACTCTCAAGAAGGACATGGACCCGCACAGTTCCTTCAATTGTTACATTCCTATCTACTACATCCAAAACTATATCAGTCATGAGTGTGGCTCCTTCATATTCATCACTGGCCAGGTCCTCAACATCTCCTGCGAAACTCTCATTGTCAATAGTATTGTCATGGGCACTAAGGCGCGGTGGTGACTTCAAAAGCTGATCTTCAAACACTTTAGGCACATCAGTGTCAAAAATGTACGATGTGGCAATGGCATTGAGGGCGCTGTCAACCAGGAAATGAGCCCGCACAGCTCGTGCCACTGCCTTGCCAGAGAGCATCTGCTCCACACTCCCCTCTGCATATACTTGAGAGATGATCTCCCCTAACCCAGATCCATCCATCAAGCTCCCAATTGCACCCAGGAAGCTCATCTCGGTATGGAATCCTCCCAACATCAAAATGATCTGGCGCAGTGGGCTCTCAGCTGGCTGTGATTCGATTATCATGTATGCGATCCACCATAGCTGCTGGTCAAATGTAATAACTGGTGTGACTCCATGACGCCTGGCATGATCGGACAAGTATTCCAGGGTTGACCTCACACAGGTTGGGTCACCTGGTGTTAAATTAATTAGGGGTAGGAAGACCTCAGAGCTCTTGCCAGGGTGTGGGATGTGTGAATGGAGCATCTGCATGCAACCAGACCACAATGGTCGAGGCTTTGGGAAATGAAATGACACACGCCAGAGCATGTCCAGCTTGCTATTGTTATCATCAGGTCGAAATTCACCAAGTTTAGTATAAATAATGTTTTCTTGAACTGCCTTGGGATTTATTTGTGGTACCAGTTTAACATGGCAGACTTTCTTAAGATCATCCATGGTCACCTTAACTCGAGGTACCCTCCGTGTTGCTTTTAAGGCAGGGGTAAATGTTCCCATCTGACCCATGACAGGAATTGTACCACTACCATCAAGCGTTCTGCTGGCATGGTCGACATTATCAGCCTGGTATTGCACAAATGTGTCAGTGTCTGCAATCTCATCAATTAAGTCAACACCCTGAGTAGTTGCTGCATTTTGTCTATACATATTTGCTTCTGTGTATGATGAGCAAAAGCCGAGTTTGCTAATCATGTCCACTAGATCACGGTGGCCATATTTGTGTTCTAGAGTGACACTGAGGCCAACTTGCAGAGGAGGCAGAAATGAACGTGGACATGTTGCATGCATTATTTCTTGGCCAAATGATGCAGTATGGAGCTTAGAGTTTCGACTCTTTATGATGCTTCCTAGGAGGATGCGTAATGAATGTGGGAGATAATCAAGATTTCTGTGAATAGATTTCATCTGATCAGAGTCTGGATATTCCTCTTCATGTTTGTCCATACCTTTTATTTCTGAACGAATGTATTCTCCCACACTCTTGATCAAGTAATCCATGTTGGTTTGGTCGGCTTTTGCAGCGTTTACATGTGCTTCGTGTATGATATTGTTCACATTCGATGTCAGAGTTACAATGTTAGGCTGTTGTCTAATTGTAGTTATGGACACCTTGTTTCCATAGTAATTAGTCAACTCCCTTTTCAGCTGAGTTGTAGTGTACAATTCATCATTGCTCAGCCCACTTCTTAATTTCATAATGGAATGTAAATTATCTAATGTAATAGTCTCATCATCATTCTCTTCTAAGTATGCAATGGCAATCTCGAATGCTGCCATCTTCGACATACTCTTTGGTCGTCCAAGTTTAAATTTCTTTGATGGAGTCTCCGCATGTTTAGTGTATGTTGCAGGAATATTGCTTCCTAACCTAAAGTATGTATTGCATTCATGGTGATAGATAGCTTCCTCAGCTGGTAGGTCGTGTATAGGCACAAGACGTGCCTGTACCATCATGGCCCAGTCATCTTGCCTCTGTGCACATTGTGCTGCAATGTTTTTCTGGACGTCAAGCGTCATCACGTGGCTGAATTGAAGCACACGTCTGTCTGGATGTTTGTGTGCTGCATCCTGGTCGACATAAGTACCACACAGAAAACAGTCAGTTTTGAAATTGAATGATGTAACATGTGATCGAAGTGTTTTCTCCGCTGTATCTGTAGATGCACTACGTTTTTGATCTTCCTTGATTACTTTAGGGTTAGTATGCTTAATTCGACATTCTTTGTGTACAACAAGGCAGCAGTTTTCACTGTATACAATGTCTGGAATATCTAACTTGCGCAGTCTATTGGCATTATTAATACCAATGCAGCCTTTTTCTGTCAACTTTGCATAATCCTTAGGCTTGTCCAGGTTAATTGCCTCCAGGCACAGCAAACAGGTAGCCATTTCTTGTCCACAGTTGACACAATGAATGGTTGGATGGCGCCCGAACTAGGAGGCTGCCGCTTTTCTGTTTGTTTTCGTTATTCTCGCTATAATTAAATGTATATGGGTATATTTCACAACAGGAGGCAAATTAGAGAAATTTCCGTCTTCACACTAGTCTAAGCTAAGAGTAGCCTAGGTCAAACGAGTTGTAGCTTGTATGTCTGCTCTGCTTCAGCGTCACTGTCAGTCTACTGCATCATCCATATCCAGATCATCAATTTTATCAGCTATTAAGTAAGTAAGTAAGTGTGTTCTTTATTAAACGCTGGCAAACGCACGGCGCTGTACATACAAAGTTATACAAAGTTATCAAATAGTAGCGAAAAGTTAGTAAATAGTAAACTAAAAAACACTATAATATTATGGCTTAGCTGTACAACATCCTAGCCAGGAAACCACGCCTGGTGAGGGAATCAAATCTAGAAAGAACACGGTTATGTGAGCGTGGGCGCAAATCGTGACCAGTATATAGGACAGGGGGTAGTAGGTAATGAAGAATATGTCCGGGATTATTTAAGATATTTCTAAAAAGGTCATGGTCGGCTTTTTTACAGAGTTCCTCGAAAGTGGGGAAAGATTTTGGTAGGAAGCCAAAGCGTACCAGCTTGCGGACCACAGCACTTAGAGAGTCACGTTCCTGTTTGCTAGCAAAGCCCCACCACACTTGGGAACAATAAAGCATTCGGTTGACAGTGGTGGACCGGACCACATCATATAACCTGACTCCCAAGAGCCCATGCGAGATTAAAATACGATGGGCGTGGAGAGATTGCTTGGCCCGTACACAAATCTTTTGGATATGGGAGGAAAAACCGAGCTTTGCGGAAATCTCGATACCCAATATATTCAGGGATGTGACCCTTTTTATGCCACGTATAATTGGAGGACCTTGTTCAAGATTCACATTTGGTCTGGTCAAGATAATTTCGTTAGATTTAGAATGGTTTAGGTGGAGATTACATTTGCGAGCCCAGGCACTAATGTGATCTAATTCTGCATCCGTGGTGGAAATATTTGAAGCCAAGATCAAAAGATAGCAATCATCAGCATACTTGAAGATATAATTGAAGCTGTGGAGAGGTTTAAGACCATCTTTTAGTCATCTTTAATCCAGGAGTAGGCCTATCCAATCTTTCTTTTCTATGCCCCGCAACCCTGGGAAATGTTTGACCAATGTTCGCACCCCTCTACCAAACCCCCCTACAAAGGTGTTGTCACATTTGAAGACGCATACACGAATTTGCTACTACTGGAACTTGTGCTTACAAGCCTACATGCTTACAATGCAACATGGAAATAAACTTCTAACCTTACGGTCTTACACATATTCATCCTATGACAGCTCAACAATTTATAATGTATTATCAATGCATTCTTATAATTCATACTTTCTCTCTTTGCTGCACCCCCGAAACGACAGGGTGCGTGCACCCCAGTTTGGGAACCCATGCCTTAGTCCATACACCGCTCACTCAAGGCAACAGCTCACAGACAAACAAAATAAAACGCATTTTTGCTACTTACCAAGAAAATCAGATTTTAAAATAGATTAGTCTCAGATTGCAATGGCAAAATACCAATAACATAATTTCGAAACATAAAGTTATTTATTTAATCCAACGTTTAACGTCGTCTTATGACATCAAAGGCCGTTGACGACAACATAAAGTTATAGTATAATAGGCCTCATAAGAATTAATCTGTGACAGTATTAAAATGGTGTCTATAGTTTTCCTGCATCAGTTGCTGTTTTTGTCTCATATTTTCATAAATGAAATATATTAAGGAGACTAAATCGTAGAAAATATTTTCTCTAAATTAATGGTGAAGTATAATTGTAATTAATTCTTAAATGTATTGTCGTTCTTGAGCCTTGTAAACACACTGAACAATAAGCACTAACAGTGCAATCTATTTTAAATAAACATATCAATAATAACTGCATAAGATAGTATAGACTATAGATTGAGTGATGTTAAAACATTATTATTCATTTAAATTGTTATTTAATAATAGTATATTGATGGAAAAATATAGAAAATTTTCCGGAAAAAACACTGGAAATTTTCCGAAAAATATGAAATTTTCTGGAAAATGTTCCACCTCACAAGATCAGTCACCTGAAAATAAGTAAACGTCATATAGTATAGAAATGTAGGCTATGTATTACTGAACTCTTCAGTAATAATACATAGCCTAAATTTCTATAGGCTACTATATAACGTTTATTTATTTTCAGGTGACTGATCTGAATTTTGACGGCGGCCATCTTGGATTTGACCCATTTTCACATAGTTCCCATGTCATATTTTGGAAAATGGCTGCCAATTTTGTGTAGATAAGTGTTTGTAATTAGCTCTATTGGAATCCTTGCCCCTAAATATGTATGTTTGAACACCAAGATCACGATTATAAGTGAATTAGAAGCTGAGATCTTGACAAAGTTTAATTTCGGTCGGCCATTTTGGAAAATGGCTGCCAATTTCGTGCAGATAAGTGTTTGCAATTAGCTCCAATGGAATCCTTGCCCCTAAATATGTATGTTTAGACACCAAAATCACAATTCTAAGAGAAGGAGAAGCTGAGATATTGAACAATATGTATTTCGGTCGGCCATTTTGTAAAATGGCTGCCACAGCCGCCAGAGGGCCGTCAAAATTTGTGTCCCGGGCTTTTTAGACTCGTCTACCCATGTACTATCTGGAACCAAAGAGGCTAATTGGTTGCCATATGTGAAATATTTTTCAGCTCCCGTACCCCACTATTTATTTTCAGGTGACTGATCTGAATTTTGACGGCGGCCATCTTGGATTTGACCCATTTTCATATAGTTGCCCATGTCAGATTTTGGGAAACTCTTTTTTCTTTTAACGTAGACATATCAAAGAGGTGAAACCCATCGAGAAACCTTTTGTAAAAATTTTGTTGAACCTCCATGAAAAATTGTTGTTTAATGACTGGACTATAACGCCAATCATCGTCGATATGACGGCGTCGTTAAATAAACGTATTTTAAGTAAGTAACTTAGCAGACGAAATGCAGCAATCGTTGGAAAACATAGGCTACACCTCGCTACTGAAAAGAAATTTTAGTGTAGGTATGCATCTCTTCTCTTGGCAAATAGGAAGTCTCAACCTTTTTTTAATTTCCTTCCTGCAAATGAAGAGTAGTTATCTCGTCAACGTAAACTGTACGACTGCCTGAAACATGCGAACATAATGTGGGTTATAAAGCAGGTCCCGTGTTTGACTACAGTGGGTGGGTGGGTGGGTGGGTGAGTGGGTGAGTGGGTGAGTGGGTGAGTGAGTGAGTGAGTGAGTGAGTGAGTGAGTGAGTGAGTGGGTGGGTGGGTGGGTGGGTGGGTGGGTGGGTGGGTGAGTGAGTGAGTGAGTGAGTGAGTGAGTGAGTGAGTGAGTGAGTGAGTGAGTGAGTGAGTGAGTGAGTGAGTGAGTGAGTGAGTGAGTGAGTGAGTGAGTGAGTGAGTGAGTGAGTGAGTGAGTGAGTGAGTGAGTGAGTGAGTGAGTGAGTGAGTGAGTGAGTGAGTGAGTGAGTGAGTGAGTGAGTGAGTGAGTGAGTGAGTGAGTGAGTTAGTTAGTTAGTTAGTTAGTTAGTTAGTTAGTGAGTTAGTGAGTTAGTGAGTTAGTGAGTTAGTGAGTTAGTTAGTTAGTGAGTGAGTGCGTGAGTAACTCACTCACTCCGCACATCGGCTCGGTAACTCGCTAGCTAATTCACTCAGTGACTGAGTCGGTCAGTGAGTCAAGCAATCAGCTAACCATTCATCCATATGTTTGTTTGTCTGTCTCACCGTTTCCCGTTTGTATGTCAAGATTTATGCTGTAACTAAATCTTTGGGGCGACATGGATTCTGATCTAGACGATTGCATCCGACTCGTTTAAGTTTTTTCTGTCTCCGAAACTGGTGCTGTTGAATTAATCGCACGCGTAGCCTTCAGGACTGGCTTTAACCGGGCATTTATCACTGCTGTTCAAGGTCATGAACCAAATTTTATCTTGTACAACTTTAGTGTTCTGGATATGACCTTAACAGGTTCGGATGAAATTCTAGATCTTGAAAAGAAAACGTTAAATGTATTAATTCCTATATTCACCGGTAATAACTAAACAATATACTTATTTTTCGGATCCAGTGACATTCTAGTGGGTCTATCGCATTTAGTTTAAACACTAGCGACATCGTAAACATTAGTTAATTTAATTTTCCACGCGAATTCAAACTTCGCCTGAAATTGTTGTTATTATTAATTTTGATTATTGTTATACTGCAATATCGCCTTTTCTTCACTTATAAATTAGGCCCTGTGTCTAGTATTCATAACGATAGCGTTGTGCTACCAGACAGTTTGCTGTTAATAGAGACAAAGTCTCCAACCGACTGAGGATATTGAAGGGAAATAAAGAAAATACGACGGAGGGCAAAACATCAGGGAGGCAAACATTGGTCGTAAAGCGAAACCTAATTGAAACTCGTGTTCTTCAACTAATAAACAAACAGGCATAGTATTTTAAGTCTTGCGATTTGCAACAAGAAGATATGAAACTTTCTGCTCACTGGTTCAGTAATGTTGATGTGTTTCCCACGAATTTTGCTCCTTTCTGTAGGTATTCACCTTCACAGCTTCACACCCAAAGATTTCCTCTTTATAAATTTTATTTACCAAGCCGTCCTGTAACTCGAACTCCCGTCCAAAAAGTAGCTCGTGATAAGTATCCGATCGCACCTATGGAATTTGGACTCCGGTGATAAGGGACCTCATTCTAAGTCTGAAGCTATATAATGTCATAATCTGTGATCTAAAACCACTGCTTGCGATGTCGGCAGACTGCCGTACATGTACATTGTTTGCCTGGCGTGTATGAAACGTCTCACAGTAGCGTCTGGCAAGGACCCAAAAAAGCTATTCGTCGAAATCTTTGTTTATGTTCTGTCTCTGCAAGTCAGTTTTTATGCGGTTACTTCACATTTAACTGCATGCATAATGCATAAATGTTTGGCTGCCTTCAAAGGTACTGCAGAGCGGAGGACCGTGAGATAGACCTCTTAAGTTTTTCATTGGCACTTAGTTCAGTGGCATAATTATGCTGTACATTAGGGGTGTCCAGAAAAATGACACATCGCAGAAAACACCCATACTCAAGTTTTTCCCGTTATTCTATTCATCTATTGTCTAAAAATATTTTTTGCAGAATTTTAAAATGTTATCCTGAGGTCCCTCAAAGCCCCTGAACATACCCTACTTAAGTCCCCAGAACTGAAGACGCCCATGCTCGGATCTTGGAACTTGGGTCCATTGTCGATTTACTCTTTTTTATCACAAAAAATTAACGAAGAGTCCAATTTGGATGAAACTTTTACTGTTTATTTGTCTCGATGAGAGCTACATTTAGATGAAATATAGATACTAAATCCGTGGTCATTCAAGGTCATTTCAAGGTCATAAGAAACGAAATCGAACAAAAATTGAAGAAAAATGATCAGATCTCAGCCAATAATTGTTGAAATTGGTTAATTCTTTCTTGCATTTCTCGTCTTGAAAAGTTACCTGTGATAAGAAACAAGGATACCAAATGTAAGACGATCAAAAGTTATTTAAAGGACAAAAAGGTCAATTTCAGACAATGATTTTTACTCTAAAATTGACCTTTTTGTAAATAAAATAACTTTTGATCGTCTTGTATTTGGTACTCTTGTTTCTTATCACAGGTAGCCCTTATCCAGGCGAGAAATACAAGAAAGAATTAACCAATTTTATCAATTATTGGCTGAGATCTGATTATTTTTCTTCAATTTTTGTTCGATTTCGTTTCTTATGACCTTGAAATGACCTTGAATGACCACGGATTTAGTATCTATATTTTATCAGAATATAGCTTTCATCGAGACAAACAAGAAATAAAAAGTTCATCGAAATCGGACTATTCGTTAATTTGTTGTGGTAAAAAGAGTAAATCGACAATGGACCCAAGTTCCAAGATCCGAGCATGGGCGTCTTCAGTTCTGGGGACTTAAGTAGGGTATGTTCAGGGGCTTTGAGGGACCTCAGGATAACTTTTTAAAATTCTGTAAAAAATATTTATAGACAATAGATGAATAGAATAACGGGAAAAACTTGAGTATGGGTGTTTTCTGCGATTTGTCATTTTTCTGGACACCCTACTGTACATGTACACGACGTGTGTCGTGTACATGTACAGCCAAATAATTCTTGGGTCAAATCCAGGTTCAAACCTAAAAATGCGAGCGATGGTTAATGGATTCTTAAATGAAACTAATGTAAGTTGGAGTAGGTGTAATTCAGTTTCTTGTTAACTAAATTCTAGCTGCACAATAGAGAGTGACATGGGGAATTTCCCCGCGGGAAAACCCCGGTAACCGCGGTAAATCCCGCGGTAATGGGGACAACAATTGCGGTAATACCGCGGTAATGAGGACAACAATTGCGGTAATACCGCGGTAATGGGGTTCACTCTCGCGGTAATACCGCGGTAATGGGGAATGAGCCGGCAAGAAACCCGGGTGATGTTAAGAACATGAGAACTGATAAGGAGATTTTTTATTGCCTGAAGCCTTCTAGTCAGAAATAGTCAGGACTTGGTTAATGCAAACTGTTGATAAGATAATAACAGACTATTGCAGTCTGCAATACAAATAGATTTTAAAGCTAAAATTTTTTATTTTTTAAATTTGAATTGGTGTAAACTTTTTGCGAGGAATGTGATGTCGTCCTGCGGGGATGGGGTGGGGAGAACACCTGCAGGGATGGGGCGGGGATGGGGAGAAACCCTGCGGGGATGGGTCGGGGATGGGGAAGACTTACTTGTTGTGGGGCGGGGAAGGAGACCAGATTGTCTTCCCATGTCACTCTCTACTGCGCAAGATAGAATTTATACTGATGATGCCATGGTAGTGATTTTGTACTATAGTCACTCTTACTTAAGCAAACATAATTATATCCAGACATACATGGAATCATGCTTTGTGTTATTATAATTCATAGTATGAACGGAGTTAGTACAGGAGTCGAATTTAATCATTTTTTCAACGCCATCTAACGAATGAAAAGGCTGAGTCGACCTAAGTGAGGGTAGCGGGAAGCGATCCCGCGTCCGTTGCCTCTTCGTGCCAGAGTGTTGCCATTATCCTAAACCCCTCCCCAAAGAATTTCTGGGAGACCAACAGTTCGTAAAGCTAAACCGGATGGAAAATCGTGTTTTTCACAGAATAAACCAACTGGTATTGGTAGTATTTAAAGTCAGGAAAAACATGTGAAACTCTCTCCTCACTTCAATCATTTACTCCCATTGTGGAGTATTTCCCATGTATTTTGCTACTCTTTGTAGATGTTCCCTTCACAGTTTCTTACCCAGAAATTTCCTCTGCCTAAACTAATAGTCATTAGTTTACCAAGACGTCCTCCAACTCGAAATCCCGTCCAAAAAGTCGCTCGTGATATATATATATCCGGCGAAACCTACAGATTGCTGACTTCTGGTGGATATAATGCTGACAAGTGACCTCATTTTAAAGTCTGAGACTCAACATGATAGACATCGAAAACTGGATGTCTCAACACTGATGGCATGGGCGTAGCCAGAAAAACATTTCGGAGGGGGTTTAAAGATTTCGGTTTTCGGGGGGGATTCCATTGGAATTGGTCGCAAAAATTCAAGTTTTTTGTATTTTGCATGTAAAAGCATATACATTTTTTATCGGAAACTTATTTGGGGTTTGAACCCGTAAAACTCCCTCCTAAATACGCCCATGACTGATGGCAATGTTTGCAGAACACTATACATAAAATTATACAGGTGTGTCTCGCGTGTATGAAACTTCTCACAGTAGCGTCTAGCAAAGAGCCAGATAAACATACATAAGTCGAAGTCCTTCTTTTATTATGTGGTTGCAAATCATTCTTTTGCTATAAGGTCACGCTACGGCCTATGTTGTCATAAGCTGCCGTTAAGCTGTAGATCCAATCCAGTCACCTTTGACTGCATGAATAAGTGTTCAATTGCATTCATGGGCTTCCGCTGGGAGGAGCAATGGGAGCATTTGCTCACCCCCAGATTTTGCTCATATTTTACAAGCATAAAATCTTTTGATTATTATGATTATTACAACACGATTTATAATGCGAAAAAGCAATTAATTATTTAGGTAATCCTTGACCATTATTTATTTTTAAAGTTATAAAGTGTGCATGAATAGCTATTCCATTTAAAAGCGTCGTTAACGTCCTCTGGAATTTTTTAAAATATATATTGCAACTCTCTATAGTCGTTATATGTTTTGAACGAACTACGTTTCAAACCATAATTTTTTTGCCATATGCACTTATAGCCGAAAAAGGTACTTCGGATAGAACTGGGTCGCTGAATGATGAAGAGGTCGCGAAGAAACTTGACTGCCAGTATTGCAAGGAGCTGTAAGGTTAGTGATAGGACTTTGAAGTGGATGAGCTCAAGGATTTGCAACCAATGGAGTGATCTGATGATGACAGTGATATGATGAGGCTCGGGTGTTCTGGTGACATCTCGGGCTAGTGAGTTTAGGGTAAGTTGCAGGCGCTTAAGTTGGGTGGATTCTATTGGTCTGCGGGTGTACCAGTACCCGCGGGTTTACTCGTATCCGAACATTATGTAGGCCTACATTTGCTTGTATATATACGTAATATCTGAAATTAGAAAACTTATACTTAGGTGATTCCATCACAGTTTCATGTGTTTGTGTGAATGTACTCCGTTATGGAAATGATTGTAAATGTTAAGTTGAATAAGTATTTTTGCCCATGTAAGTGAAAAGAAATCTGTAGAGCCAATCATTCCCAGTGATCGAATAGACAGAAAACACTAAAATATTTGTGGTATTGTCTTAAAAATCTGTTCACAGCATCAAAATACCACACCATTTAGCCTATAATAATTCCACTCCGTTACTATCTTTCGAGTGTCGAGCACAATTTTTCCACTCCGTTACATAGCTGTCCCATGCGTTACCAAATAAATGTTAACGGAGTGGACAGGTAACGGAGTAGACAATTTGGGTTGCAGCACGGTAAATACCACATTATCGCTGACGCGTCCACATCGATCGTTGGTAAAATCATTATTTTGCTTATAAGCGTTATATTACAAATATTATTGGAATTAGATTCATTTATAATCATGGCAAAAATGCAGTAACGGAGTGGCTGTATAATAAAAAAACACATCTGGTACGAAATAAATGAAAATTCGTATGAAATCTCTCGGACCATTTATATCGTTGGTGAAGATATAGGCTAAATAGCTTACATAGATTACATAGAAGAGAGGAGTCTAGTTGCGCGAACACAAAATTGAATGGTTCGGAGATAGAAGATTAATTTTTTACATGGTAACGGAGTATACATAAATCCTGGGGACAAGTTTTAAAAATTTTCCTTTAATTATACTGAAGATCCAGTTCACCAAGTTGTGTTTTAAAACATACACAAATATATAATACATAGCCTAAGATACACGACACGTGAATTTTTTGGCTCAATACAAATCATTTCGAAATTGTAGACTAAAGCAATAAGTACTAGAGCCTAGGGACAGTAACGGAGTGGAACATTTTGAATTGAAAATAAATTTTAATAAATTAGATTATTGCTTTAAATTACTTTCAAGTATCTTAAATTGCTGACTGATCTAATACATATTAATATCAACACTTAGCATAATCAGACTAGGTATAGTTTTTCGAGAAATGACCGGGGACAGCTGAATTCTGAATTTACCATGTTACCGGAAAATGACTCAGTTCGGATTGACCTGGGTCGCTGAATGATGAAGAGGTCGCGAAGGTACTTGGGCTGCAAATATTGCAAGGAGCTGTAAGGTTCGTGATAGAACTTTGAAGTGGATGAGTTCAAGGAGTGATCTGATGATGACATTGATATGACGAGCCTGGGGTGTTCTGGTGACATCTCGGGCTAGTGAGTCTTGGATAAGTTGCAGGCGCTTAGTTGGGTGGATTCTATTGGTCTGCGGGTGTACAAGTACCCGCGGGTCTACTCGTACCTGACCATTATGTAGGCCTAAATTTGCCTCTGATTGGTGTGCACTGGAGAGGCGCTATATAAATTGATAGATACAATACGTATATCTGTTCGCATTTACTTAGGTTGATATGTAGGCCTATATGTGTGTGTCTGTGAATTTATGTAAGTCTGATTGTAAGTGTGTGTGTGTAAGTGTGCATGTAAGTAGGTATGTAGGTATGTTAGTACATGCGTACGTATGTACATTTCTATCTATTAGAGCTGTTAACGGTTAAGCATTTTAATAGTTAACTATTTTAGAATTAACGATTAATTAATAGTTAACTTGTGAATAAATGTATTTCCCAATAAGTAATGACAAATATAAAATTGACATGATTCATTGTTTTTTTTAATAGTATTATTAATATTTAATTATTTATTGCTAGTTAGTAGTTACTACTTACTTAGTAGCCTAATTCTTTGTTCGTATTAGTAGTCTTGTTTACGATTTTCAGTTGAAATGTCTTCCTTCAATCAATTTCGTAAACAACGTGTTATGTCGACAATATAACAAGAGGCCTTCGATTAATCGTCAAAATAAATTTAATCGTTAAAATAACTAACAGTTAATCGCTTAATTAATCGTTAACTTCTGCAGCCCTAGTATCTATAATTGTATACATGTTACCTGGTTACACGTAACAAGTTTCTAGACAATTTATGCCTCACAAAAGAGCTACCTACGCTAAACCAAGTCTTGCAGAATTCAATGGAAACAACACAATAGCAGTTAGCAGATAATGCTTCTAAAGGTAACTATGAAGCAACAGTAAGACTGTAAAGCAAGCGAATTGTCAGTCATTTATGAAGTTCCACACAATTTACGTGATAGTGTTGACCAAAGGCCATAGTATACTCAAACAGTACCGTAAGAGTTGAAGATTTTAGATTTTAGATTTTTTAGATTTTACAGCTAAGGCAATCGGACTGTTTGATCTCTGGCAATCAGTCGTATGTCAAATTCGGATGAAGTAAGTACCATCGCTACTGGTTCAATCGAGTGGACATCAACAATGTTTTGACCCTCTGTTGGTCGTATGATAAAGCGTTGCACCAGTCCGGTGAGAAAGAGGAATAACTCTGCACGAGCCAAGACTTCGCCGAGACAAGAGCGCCGCCCTAGCGAATATACATAAAAACATTTATATTTATTATCAGAACTCATGCATATGATTGTATTATTATTTTTATTGTTAGTACTGTCGTCCTTTTTCCGAGGAAAGTGTAATCTCACAGGGAAACTTCGCACTCTTTTACCATGTCACTTGGAATCCTCTTCAAACGTTATGAATATATACAAAATTAATATTAAATTGTATGATCGATCTCAATAACTAACCAAGACCAAATGGAATAACTGAGTCTCTGTCGGTTACTTGGCCATCCTTGTCCAAAAATCTTTCCGGTCGAAATATCTCTGGGTCTTTCCAAACCTTTGGATTCATGTGAGCTGCGTAAAGGTTTATCAGTACCTGTTCAACATAAAATAAAATATAAAAATTATATGGTTGATGGATAAAAGAAACAGACGAGAATGTAATTAAATTAAGGGAGAAGAATGGGATTGTTTGAGTCTTGGTCCTGTGTAGAGGCAGAACATTGACGAAGAGGTAGAGGAAATTTTAACACTGACGAAGAAGTAGAGGAAATTTTAAAGAAACTGTTTACAGACAATGCTAGAAATTTTTCTTGGCACTAAAATAATGAAACAAATGAATCGCAACTCTAATGACTTCACAGAAAATCGATAATAATGAGTAATAGCCTACTTGAGTACGCATTGATTTTGGACTCACCAAAGTTTCAGCCGGTACAAAGTAGTCGCCAACATTAGTATCACTGAGAGTCAAGTGAGGGAAAGCTATTGGGACCAAAGTTTTCCAGCGCAGAATCTCTTTGTAGCATCAACGAACGGCAGTTTAGGCTGGTCATTCAAAGAAGGGAGTCTACCTTGAGGAACCACAGCATCAATTTCTGCCCTCAGACGATTCTGTACATCTGGATTGTTGGCTAAGGCTACCAGAGACCATCGTAGAGCATTTGCCGTTGTATCAGTTCCAGCAGCAACTAGATCTCGAAGGGTAAAAATGAGTTGCTCAGCATCGTAATCTGGTCCCTCGCGCTCCACGTATCTACGCACAAAGCAATCTTCTGCGCCGTCTTCGAGACTCTTTTCAGTCTCCATTTCAAACATCTTTTTAGCTTTATTATTACTGTCGATTTGCTGACGCAATTTATTTCTGTGAAAGGGAAGAAATCTCAGTAGTGGGGCAGTCTCTAAATCCGAATCTATACTATCAAAGCCTCGCTTGATTTGGTGCGAGAGCTCAGTCATTCCCATGTTATAATCATGCCTGCGTCCAAAAATAATATTCATGATTATGTTGTTTATGGAGAGGTACACGAGTTCTCTGGGATTAAAGGATTTGCCATTTTGTTTCTGTACATATTCTGCAAAGAATTCAACTTCAGTTAGGATTCTTGATTCCATTACGCTTTTTACTCCGAATCCCATTTGCTTTAAAATGGAGAGTGAGAGTTGATGGTACTTCTTCCATTCTTGTGTGGCGTTCATCATAAGCAAACCTAGACAGAAAACATTAACCTTAATTTTCAGAACAGATTTTTGTCAAGAGAATGTGAATTCTAAAATTGGCAGACACTAGGCCTACTAAGTATTCGATCAGCGTATCTTATTTTGCACCTGTATTCGTCGTAATTCAAAGCACCGTCTAGGCCTGAGGTTCTTACTCAATCTTAATTCTTACTACTAGATTTCAAACCAGAGAACACAAAACGCTAGCTCTATTTCTGTAGTATAGGCCTAAAAGTAGCCACTCTCGACTATCGTCACCATTCTCAATACTGACAACAACTGCTGCATCAACTTTTGTGGCAGATTTGAATTGCGCAACATATAGATTCCACAGATTCTAATGAGGCAGTTTAAAGCCTCCGACGTCAACCAAACAAATATAATGTTCACTCCTCAATTTCGTATTTTTTTCAAGTCAATGTTGCAAAATTATCGCCTGCGCAGTAAACATGTCGTCAGTTAACCCTATTACTACCAGAGGTAAAAATCCTGTGGCCAGGGGAAATATTATCTGGAAATATGATATAATCTTTTTCGACAGTTATAAATTTAATAAGCTGCTGGTATTATGCGGTATTTTTTTAAACAGTTATGTAGAAACTTATGGCAATAGTTTCAGTTATTTGTCCAGAATGCAGGTGGTAGGAGTCGATGAGACGGTGACAGTCCTCGATCAATGCTTTTCGCACGACTTGTAAAAGAGTGCATTACATGTACATAAGGTAAATATTAGGGTGGTTCTTAAAAATAAAAGTTTGAATCTACAGTTCGCCAAGGTTCCATTTGGTTCCATTCCATCCAGAAACATCACACAAAAAGTTGTATGAAAAGATTAATATTTAGGACTCGCACAACACCATCAAAGTTTTACCCCTTATCAAATATAGGAACACTCGAAAAGTAAGCATAATAGTTGCAATCAACCATGAAAAGTGAACATTTAAACCACGAATAAATTCAACTGCCTGTAGTAGGTCCAGATTATAGCACAATGACATTTATTGCATGCCTGGTTACTAGTGATTACACTGATGAGTGATTAAAATTATTTATTAGAGTTATTATTATTATTGAGGAAATGGTAAAAAATTAATAACTTCTACAAATATGGGGAAATTCTGAAAATAACACATAATTTTATTCAGTTTTAAGAGCTCTTTCTAGCGGTATACTCAATGGCAGTGAATTAGTTTTCAATTAGAATATTTTACAAGATAACCTACAATTTTCTCGAAAAACGCTTTGTCTCGTAAGTTTGGCCCTCTGGTGGGGGCGGAAGACATTAATATTTGGTTTAAAATTTTGAACAGTTTTTGATCCATGCCATTAGGCAACTTTTGGTTGCTATTACTTTTCGAATTTCGAATTTTTACATTTTTTCCACTGCACCCTTTTGTGTATGCTTGTTCGAATAGATTTGTGGTTATCGGTCTCAGGAACTCACGGATAAAATACCACTAAAATGCCAATAGAAATAAATAATAAACAATCAACGAGGGCATAAACATTGTAGAAATTATTTTTTAGTTGTGCTTAAGTAAAATCATCCAGCCTTTCTGTTTAAAACTAAACATAGGTCCAAAAATGCGAATCAAATACATTGCTCGAAATGACGAAAATTATTTGTAAAAATCAAAATTTCAAAGACGTTGTGCGAGTCCTAAATATTGTTCGATCTTGATAATTTTTGGGCTACATTACTTCTAAACCAATTGGCATGGAATGCCGGGTTGGCGAAAGTAAACAAGTGACGTTGAAAATTTTCCATTGGGAATGCGACCACCCTAGTAAATATGCTACATGTACATAAGGTAAATATGCTACAGTGTCCATATTTATACACTGTATACTTCTACTTTTCTATATTGCATACTTTATGTATTCAATTTTTATTTAACGTTTCTTTTTTACTATATGTTTTTCTAGTAAATAAATACATAACTTCAGTAAATAAATATCAGATCAATAGCCTATTTTCTTCTGGTTCTCTGCCTACTAAGCAGGTTCAATTGTCCAACGTTGCCATTTCTCTGGCTGACGAGCATCTTCCTTGAGCTTTCCGTACCCATCTGTCATCATCCAATCCAGCATCATCTGTCTTTGTCTTCCATTTATTAGCTCTCCCTCCATTGTTTCTTTGATGACCGTTCATCAATCTACTGATCTCCAGCCTATTCAAATCCGTCTCAATGCATGTAATAGACTTCTGCAGTCAACTCTATCAAATGCTTCTTCATAGTCTATGAAGCATAATATGCATCCTCTATGGCGGCGGAGGGGAGGTAAACAAATGGTAACATCACTGGGGTGAAGAGCAGAATATAAGGTAGGAGGCAGGATTGATTCCCTCTACCCCCACAAGGTTGACTCAGCCTTCCACTCGCCAGATGTCTTTGGTAAAATGAATAGTTGGACAGATGAGCGCCTTGCATGGCTGCCATACAGTTAAATTGGACTCCTCTTAAACATGCTATCGTCTGTTAGACTGTTACTACTGTGCCATGTAAATATTACTGCGTACTTTTAATTTTCATTCAATAAATAAGAATATTATTATTATTATTATTATTATTATTATTATTATTATTATTATTATTATTATTATTATTATTATTATTATCATTATTATTATTATTATTATACCATTCTGGCAGCTCCTCTCTATTTGTAGGCTATCCTCAGTGTTCCGATCGCGTCCCTTCTTCCCATGCCCATTCTGAACCCAACATCATCTTCACCCAGTCCCTCGACTGCTCCTGTCTTTGTTTGCATTCTCTAACTCTCTTTGCTGGTATTTCATTTTATTGCCATCGATCATTTTTTATCGCGATCGATATTTTTTTTATCGCGATCGATTATTTTGACGCGTGGGCGAGAAAGAAAAGGTTCAGTGATACTCGCATGCTGTTGCATTTGGTTTTATTTTAATTGGTAATGTGATGGATTGCAGGAAGTCCACCGGCCATACTCCCGTTGTTTATAGCCTATATCTTGTATATATATACATATATATATACATATATCTTAGCAATATCTTGTACACGTTATGAATTTTATTTGTATTTTTCACATATCAATTTCTAGTAATCAAAATGCACAAAGATCAGTAGATCAGTATCGTGTTACAATACACAGATATATCAGTGAATACAACTAATCATTTGAGAACTGATAAGCACAAGCCGGAAATGAAATTCACCCACGTCAGACCCACCAGCGCTCCTGTGTATGCCAGCTGGGCAAACATATATATTCGTGTTCATTAGGCCTACATCTATTAAATCAAACTGATACAACGACTTTTGATTACAAGTCATAGTATGAACGGATGATTTCACGTTATTACGGGAGTGGATTTTAACTGTATGGCAGCCATGCAAGGCGCCCATCTGTCTTACTGCTCATTTTACCAACGCCACCTAGCGAATGAAAGGCTGAGTGGATCTTTGGGAGGGTGGCGAGAATCGATCCCGCGTCTTCTGCTCTTAGTGCCGTTGTGTTACCATTCACCTAAACGCCCTCCCTGAGTCATAACCAAGATATGGGGATTGACCTCCGCAGATTTCAGTATGGATAATCTGGGTGATCATGTACGCAAAGTTATTCCGTAACGCCGTATTGCCAACACTAATTACCGAGGTTATAAAACAGAACGTAAAATTGTAAGATACATGTATAATATCCGGCATTCGGGGAATACGATTTATTTCCTTCGCCGGATAAATCCGGCAAGCACGGTTGCGAAAGGGTTAATTTTAACTAACAAATCGCAGTCAATTGCTGAGCCAAAACTCGTGCTCACGCCGGTTTTCAGCATTCATTCATTCATTCATTCATTCATTCATTCATTCATCACAAAGGTTTATGTAGCATCTCTTCAAGGTTACTACTCAGAGGTGTTCCCAACTCCAGCACGGCTAAAACGAACAGTTTTAAGGATAGAGTAGAATGCGTCAGAATGGACCCTTGGGAGCAACTATGCGGTATTGTCTGCAAATACACCAATTTGAATTACCAGTTAATTTAATTTGTTTACCATCAGCCTATTAACGAAAAGACAGCGGTTATGAACGTTTCCTACAACGGCAACTGTTTAGGCATTTAGAGGAAGTTCTTTAGTGTAGGCCTACGCTTGCTTAATATCATCGATTGATGGTAGGCTAAGCACTGTTCATTGAGTTTTATTAAAGTAAAAGTTGAACATGAATTGCAAAAATTTCCGGCCAAGACTCTGTTTTTTACATGTTGCTACCTGAACTAAGTGGAATATTGATGCATGTTCAATTGTTCATAAACCTAGACAGAGACTATGAAGAAATAAGACAACGTCATGCTTTACCAGGTTATAGCAAGGTGCGGCAGCGTGGTCTTGTCTATATCAGCGAAAAGGATTGGCACTGAGTTTGGCATATTGACATTGAGGTCTGCTGTTGCCGTTGTCTCTAGTTAAAGTAGAAATGCCAAATACCCCGCTGTATAATATATACTCAAGACGTTTTTCTTACGACTAGTGATAAGTATAAATTGCTGTCGGTTTCGTGTCGTCATTAGACCAACCGAGCTTCATCATAGAGTTTGTGCTAGGAACGTTCGCTTCACCAGAAAGTGGACACGTTTTGAAGATACTGGCGGTTTTTGTTCGACCAGGTTGTATATGACTACTAATTTAAATTTGAGAATATAATATTATTTTAAGATACCGAGTCATCCACATCTTTCTACCGTAGCATATAACTGTTTCAGTATCTGGCAATCACATGCTCTCATAAGGCTACAGTGCATTAGCCTTACTGCTTAACGGTAAAATCTCACAACATACTCAAGGAATTGCTAACCTTTAGTATTTGGATTGACAATGCCTTCGCTGTAAATCGGTCTCTTTCCTGAGAATGCCCAAGAATGGCGAACTACTGCTTCTTCGATAACTTCCCTGCTATTCAGAACGAGGACTAACCTGAAAAACGAAGACTCGTAAGTGCGTTTCAATGGTCAATGCAAATGAGGTAAGTGTTGTAGTTTCGTCTTTGCAGGCTAACTGGAGTTAATCTGCGTGTATAGCAGAACAGCTTAAGAATAATATATGGATTACTGTAACCTGGGCTCAGGATAACACGGCTGATGTTGAGTTCCATTAATTTAGAAAAACTGTGAAACACACAAAAGACAGGAAGAAGCTCTACAGTACTGACTGGTGATTCTGGAAGAGCATAAACAGAACTAAATCACGGAAAGAGACCATCTGTTCAACTTATTAAAGGAAAGAAAAACTCAAAAGATATGGGACTGAGTGACGCCCCAGACTTTGAATTTTCCATATTTAAAATAGACTGTGTACTGAAGTACAATTAAATCCTTTCTGCCCGGAGGGACCCGTGTGCCATGGTGGCTTACAGGGACACAATGGCCAGCCGCCCACTGATAAAATTAGTTTCCGACTGTTTCCAGTTTGTCGGTGGGAGTTTTAGGAATTTGTGAGTTTTGGGGACGTATTCTATATATCGCCTGGTAACAATATTCGTGATGATTGTTGTCTTACACAGGAGAGTTAGCCCTCAGCGCACAGTTACATGTATCAAAACGAAGTATGTAATTTCGTTTAGTCGATCAGAGTCTTGTTGTCCAAACGGAATAAGACTTAGTGACAATTGTTGGTCCTAATAAACGATTTAATGCACATCGAGAGGTCCTAAGCCTTGACTTGTTTGGCTTCTGCGTAAATACGGGAATGATATTTACCAGCGAACAAATGTTGTTCAATAATAAACCAATATTTGGTTAAAAAGTCACTTTTTCATTAAATGGGACTTTTTGACCCATCTCACTCCCACTATTATAGTCCCATACTATCGCGCCGTATTGTCGGTCATTCAAGAAAGCGATTCTAGTTCTACCTGGAGAAGCTACGGTACCTATATCTGCCATAGGACGATTCTGTAGCCTATACCATCTTTCTCTGAGAGCTGGTCATAATAGTTCTGCTGAGGGGACCATAAACTAGATCTTATTCATACCACCTCATTGAGAGAATTCTTTTATGCCTTGGGCACAATGATCATCGCATCCATCGCTTGAGGTTCAGCTGATCACCTTTAACGCAGTCAGCAACAGTAAGGTGTGCAATATAATTATCAGCAACAGTATACGTATTGGTTGCTACTTACTGGTTACCAGCTCTGAATGTGAATATGGGTCCAAGTTCATCTGCTTTCCTCATGAAAAATCCTGCCAAGTTGTTGAAGTCCCGTAGGAACGGTAAAGATCCGACCAATGGAAGAGAAGAAAGAGAAGGTGGATAACGACGCTTTACTTTCCCTGAGTCATTCCACCATCGGAAGAGGAAGAATGATGACGACAATATCCCCAGAAAGACAAGCAATTCCACCGTCAACATTTTGCCTTTCTCTAGAAATCAAACGATACGCAATCCGAATAATTACTATTTTGAGGTTTTCCACATTGTAATTCTGTTGCAGAGGTCTGTAAGAATGAAGCATAAATAAATGAACCAATGAAAGCCAGTTTTCATTATCTTGTTAATTATACTTCGGAAAAATGGCATTCTTACAAAAATGACATTTATGGAATGAAAATTTTAAAACTTCAATTTCAGAATAAAGTGTATAAAAATGGTATTAATTATCTTTCTTACACTGTCTAGAACAATGCATAGACATTTAAAAACTATGCATTTGTGCGTTTTCATATAAATATGTAAAACTATTCCTACCTTTTAACAATGACGTCGCAGCTCAGAATAAAGATTACAGTTCAACAGGCTTCATAGTAATATACAGATAAGAATTCATGCATGGCCTATGACTAGGCCTAGTCACATAATTTTTACTTACACTACAGGTTTGTAGCCCAATCTAATTAGGATTGTTGCATTCAGTGTCTCGACAATCTTCATATTAACCCCATCTCAGATTGCAGGGCCTTAAGCAACCAGTAAACATTAATAGACTACAGTCTAATTTTGCCGCATTGTTCAGTAAGACCAAAGGAACAAAATTATCTACTCTGTCAGCCAATCAGAAAAAACATTTCCCCATTGTAACGTGAATCACTCTAGTGTATTATATATAGTATATCATATGCATAATATCAGTCGATTAAGTTTTGAACTGTAAACTCACGTGATTTATATACTTTTTATGAACTTCGTCTATCTTGGATTTTTCATCCAAGTCAATAAAATTTCTGTACAAAGCAGCGGAAATTAACGTTCACCGTATGTAAGTATGATTATGTATTTATCATTTCTGTAGGTCTATATGTACATACGTTTGTCTGCCTGAATGTATTTCTGCTTCAAGTAAGTCCTAGTGCGCAAGCATATGGAACGAAACATAGTTACTTGCCTAGAGTAAGCCTTTAGACTAGACTAAGATCCTGTTATGCTGATCAATATATTGAAATTGTGCGCGAGTGACTTGTTATCGAATGTAGCCTCTGCAGACATTGCGCCAGAATTTTTGTAGTCCTGACAGTCATACAAGTAGGCCTAACCAATGCTCAGGGCTATTTATGGCGAGCGTAATTATAAGCACGGGCAGCTGCACTCGGCATAAATCGGTCACCTCTGGTTGTGGTTGTGTGGCGGCATGCAACTTGCCTTCACTGGGATGAAGTTCAGGGGTGAGATGGGTATCATGCACAACAGTTTTCATGTGACTATGTAAAGCAAAAAGTTCAACAATTCGAGCCACTGAGTATTACTCAAATGCTCACGTAACTCGTGTCAGTTGAAATACAACCCGACAAGTGACAGCAGTTAAGACCTAGACCTATACTGTCAGCTGTATGCGGCTATGTGAATACACAACTGCAAATAATTTTGTCCACAACTTTGTCCAAATCCAATTAACTGCTACATCTGACAATCTATCATCGAGCACTGTTACAGTATTTCTCGAATGTCTCTTTATTAGCTAGAGGCAACTGAATGATCGCTCTGATGGAGCAGATATAACTGGAATAGTGCATGCAATTAAAGCTAGCCTGTTTAGTTCATTTGAGGGCTTCATCAAACCATGCAGTGAAACGAGTGAATCCAATCAGTTTATCACCCTCATATGTTGGCATTGTCCCGTTTTGTGTTTGCGTTCAATCATTCTTTACAACTGTCGCAACTCCAGATTCACATCATCCATCTTGGCTTTGTAATTGCATGCAAAAGTAACAAGAATTTCACCATTTAAAAACTTGCACTGTCTGGCAGCTTTGTGGCAGGGCGACGCCCAGAGCAAAGGCTATTTTACCAGGACAGTTGCTCTTGCCTGCGCTCCTGTAGCGCCACCATTGATTGTCTGAGAAGAGCGTGAGTGGTTTTGCAGATGTAGGCCTATATATTGAAGTCATGCAAGGTATGCATTGAATTATGGGTGTGTGGGATAATAGAAAGGGAAATGATGGGCTTCCATAAGACTCATGTGATCCTTTATTAACTTCACTGACTCGTTGTTTTGAACTTACGACTTTAATTGGTATAATGCTCAACCCGTAGGAAAAACAGTGGGAAAGAGATTATATATATAATTATATGTAACCAATTAGCCATCGTAAACAATAGCTTAATTTGTTGTCTTCTGAATAGATTACAGCCAAAGTCACCCAACTTTGACTGTGGTACCTCGCTGGCTTTCCTAAATGCAATGGCGGTTACACTGGCAGTTATAGTTAGCGAAGAGCTAGCAGATGAGCTAAGGAAATCTTCTTCTTTTCTATCTTTATGGACAAAACAAAATACAGGCTACTAGTCACAAGAGACAGCTAGACAGCTAGTATGGAACAAAAGTTAATGAATGCTTTCTAAATTTCAAACCTGAAAACAGATTTGATAAGCAATCATTTTCGAGGCTTGCAATTAAGCTACCGATGTCTTGATGTTATTTTGGTTTCACATAAACACTCCTGAATAAGCTGGTGCCCTGTGCTTGGCTTTCAAGTGGCGCTTTAGAAGTTTGGAGTTTATAATTATGATGTTTAGTAAGTCAAGGTAATAAGTGCAAATGTAATTAAGTGTTGTGGGTAAGGGCATCCAGCAGTTAATATGGTAGTCAGTTTCATTTGCCAGCCATTCGTGCTCATTGTAGTGCATATGACATTAATCGGATTTTAATTAGTGCATAAGCTTATAATCCATATCGACAGCTAGGGATCTTTGCATTAGGCGAAAATTATGCATTTTCCATCAAATTCGTGCGTGAAAAAATTGTTGAAGCACAGTGAATCATCACGGAGCGAGGAATTGGATGAAGTAGAGATTCAGTGGCACTACAGGTCTATTTGTCGTGTAGTAAACTATACCATAATAATTAATGAACAATGAATTGAATCGAATATAATCTGATGAATTCTGAAGCATTGTTGTCGTCATGCATAAAGTACCAACACATTCAAGTTAGATGCAATGGGATATAAGACTTTGTTGCCATCCGATAATAATTGACTGTATCAATTACGAATTAAGTAAGCCTAAATTTGCAATTGACAAGTGCGCATGCATTACATTGTATAAAACGATTACATAATATTATGTGAAATAAACTATCATAGGAGCAGATTATAAAGTCACACATGCACAGCCAAATAATAGCAAAAAATAAATCGATTAACGAATCTACTCTCTGGCCATTCACGATTGTTGTCTCATTGTTACTGTATAAAGCCATTAACGCCTAGCATGCGTCTTTTTACTGTATGAAAAATTCAAGCGTTTGCAACATTTGTCTCACAGTAATACGAAAAACTTCAGCCATGTAATTTCCCAAGTGAGCGGTTTTTTGCATCCTGCAAGGCTGAGGCTGCCGATTTAGACATTGCTAGTCACCTCAAACAACCTAAATTAGCTTTCCATAAAAAAATGAACCGACCAATAAACATAGGCATTGTTTCATCGATAACATGGGCTTCTAGACGGGTCAATATATGGTTTAACCCTAAAAATTGATACAAAAGGTTTCTCAACGGAATCTGGTACCATTTTTAATGCTTATTAACATACTAAAAGTCTCCTTTGATCTGACCATCGGAAAAGGGTCATTTTCAAGATGGCGTCCAAGATGGCTGCCTGAAACTAAAATTGTATATATCTCAGCCTAAAAAATTGATACAAAAGTTTTCTCAACGGAATCTGGTGCCATTTTTAATGCTTATTAACATAGTAAAAGTCTCCTTTGATCTGTCTATCGGAAATGGGTCATTTTCAAGATGGCGTCCAAGATGGCTGCTTGGAACTAAGATTCTATATATCTCAGCCTAGAAAATTGATACAAATGTTTTCTCAACCGAATCTGGTACCATTTTTAATGCTTATTAACCTACTAAAAGTCTCCTTTAATCTGACCATCGGAAAAGGGTCATTTTCAAGATGGCGTCCAAGATGGCGGCCTGGAAATAAAATTGTATATATCTCAGCCTAGAAAATTGATACAAACGTTCTCTCAACGGACTCTGGTGCCATTTTTAATGCCTGTTGACATAGTAAAAGTCTCTTTTAATCTCACCCCCACAAAAGGGTCATTTTCAAGATGGCGTCCAAGATGGCTGCCTGGAACTAAACTTGTCTATAACTCAGCCTATGAAATTGATATAAACGTTTTCTCAATGGAATCTGGTACCATGTGTAATGCTTATTGACATAGTAAAAGTCTCCTTTAACTTAACCATCGGAAAAGGGTCATTTTCAAGATGGCGTCCAAGATGGCTGCCCGCATGAAGCTAAACTTGTCTATATCTCAGCCTAGAAAATTGATACAAAAGTTTTCTCAACGGAATCTGGTACCATTTGGCATACCTATCAATATGATAAAAGTCTCCTCTTTTCTGACCATCGAAACAGGGTGATTTTCAAGATGGCGTCCAAGATTGCTGCCTGGAACTGAAATTGTATATATCTCAGCCTAAAAAATAATGCAAAAGTTTTCTCAACGGAATTTGGTAACATTTGGCATGCATATCAATATGATAAAAATCACCTCTTTTCTGACCATCGGAACAGGGTCATTTTCAAGATGGCCTCCAAGATGGCTGCATGGAACTAAAATTGTCTATATCTCAGCCTAAAAATGATACAAAAGTTTTCTCAACGGAATCTGGTACTATTTGGCATGCCTATCATTATGATAAAAGTCTCCTCTTTTCTGACCATCTGAACAGGGTCATTTTCGAGATGACGTCCAAGATGACTGATGGAGAAAAAATTCTCTGTATCTCAAGAGCTACTGAACCTAGAAAGGTGTCTAACCATAGGCTTTATTGCCCATCGTTCAGCTGATCACTTAATACGCGCCATTTAATGACAACATCAATAGGCATACAGTTTACAGTTACATAGCTTACACATTCAATTAGTCATCGTCATCGTCCGATTCCTCCGGAAGAAAATTGTTATTCTGGATTGTCAAAGTTTGCAACTTGGCACGGTCCAAAGGCGGAAGAACATGGTGGGCCTAATCCATTTCTTCTACAAGAGCAGCGTGTCATTTCCGACGATTTTCCGTAGATGGTTTATGTTATCGTATAACATAAACCATCTTTTGTCTTGTCAGATCTGAAGTAAAGACTTACGATGCATGCGACTTCACATAGTACAGGAGTAAGACAAGGATGTCGGCATCTTCTCCGATTAGCGTAGTTGTGTGTAGAAGAGATGTCTCCACTAGAGCCTTTACAATGTCTATGTCAGCATCGCCAGGTGCGTTGACCACAGTGTGGAATTCTTTTTTCTGAGAGCATCACTCACCAGCCATAGCATTTTCTGCTTATTGATAGCTCTTGACAGGAAGTCCTCTTTCTATTACCATACGGTGAAGTCGACGTTACGGCTGCGCTATTGCACCATAGCATTCTCCTTTTTTCCACGGAATCCAATGAAGTAAGGAACCTCCATTGAAGACGTAGGCTATCTCTCTGCCTCTGGTGTGAAATATAGTAAGCCATCCCGTGCATGTTAACTGATCGCCTATGCATGTTGTGGCTTATCGGCCTTTCTACAGACATTCCTGGATTCAAAGAGGGCAGGAGGGAAAGGACTGAGCTCGTAACTTATAACCTCTTACAATGACAGTTCTCCTGTTTTGGCAACTACCAGGAAACGTTCGAACACAAGACTGGATTCAGTGGTTAGATCTGGGGCGACAGTGACAGCTGACGTCTCTCCATGGGTTCTGACTTTATCCTTTCTTCTGAATGGGAATGTGAATACAGGCTTTCCGACCATACTGTGTCATGACAAAGATGATCAGCGTCGCTCTCCTCCTTCTCCAGGTTTGGAACTGGTATTACCAGAGTAGAGGCAGTGGCGTAGTTAAAGCCTATGGTTAGACACCAAAAACACCTATTTAGGTTGAGTAGGGCTTGAGATATAGACTGTTTTATCTCCAGGCAGACATGTTCGACGCCATCTTGAAAATGACCCTGTTTCGATTATCAGAATAGAAGAGACTTCTACTAGTCAATAAGCATTACAAATGGTACCAGATTCCGTCGAGAAAACCTTTGTATCAATTTTCTAGGCTGAGATATAGACAAGTTTAGATTCATGCAGGCAGCCATCTTGGACGCCATCTTGAAAATGACCCTGTTTCGATGGTCAAAATAGAGGAGACTTTTACTACTATGTTTATAAGCATGCCGAATGGTACCAGATCCTGTTGAGAAAACTTTTACATCTATTTTCTAGGCTGAGATATAGACAACTAGTTTAGCTCCAGGCAGCCATCTTGGTCGCCATCTTGAAAATGACCCTTTTCCGATGGTCAGATTAAAGGAGACTTTTACTATGATTATAGGCATGCCATATGGTACCAGATTCCGTTGAGAAAACTTTTGTATCAATTTGTTAGGCTGAGATATATACAATTTTAGTTTCAGGCAGCCATCTTGGACGCCATCTTTAAAATGAGCCATTTCCGATGTCAGATCAAAGGAGACTTTTACTATGTTAATAAGCATTACAAATGACACCAAATTCCGTTGAGAAAACTTTTGTATCAATTTGTTAGGCTGAGATATATACAATTTTAGTTTCAGGCAGCCATCTTGGACGCCATCTTGAAAATGACCCATTTCCGATAGTCAGATCAAAGGAGACTTTTACTATGTTAATAAGCATTAAAAATGGCACCAGATTCCGTTGAGAAAACTTTTGTATCAATTTTTTAGGCTGAGATATATAGAATCTTAGTTCCAGGCAGCCATCTTGGACGCCATCTTGAAAATGACCCATTTCCGATAGTCAGATCAAAGGAGACTTTTACTATGTTGATAAGCATTAGAAATGGCACCAGATTCCGTTGAGAAAACGTTTGTATCAATTTTTTAGGCTGAGATATATACAATTTTAGTTTCAGGCAGCCATCTTGGACGCCATCTTGAAAATGACCCATTTCCGATAGTCAGATCAAAGGAGACTTTTAGTATGTTAATAAGCATTAAAAATGGTACCAGATTCCGTTGAGAAACCTTTTGTATCAATTTTTTTAGGGTTAGGTGTTTTTTGGTAGATTGACCCGACTATTCACTGAGTTTATAATTTTATACCCTTATCTTAAATTAATTATTTCGTAAATTAAACACAGGCATACAATTGCCAACCCCAGTAGCTCGGCACCACCACAGCCCTCTGTTGCAAAGCCTAGAGTGGTCAGTTTTATTTGGCAGCGGAGTTGCGTTGAGTTGTAGGCCTAGATACAGAACTGCATCCGATGTTGCAATTTAGATCTACACTCTGGTACAAAAGAAATAAATCCAGCTTCAACAAAAGTTCATTGTTTCTATTATGGAACGGTCGTCCTCTTACTACAGTTGGTGTAAATTTAATAATATTAGCCTTGTATGCAGGAGTAGGAAGACAAGTTTTAGTCATCTAGGTGTTTTTGCGATCATCTGAATTATGAAATTTCGCAGTAGAGCATGTTTTTAGTTAATATTAACATATTAGAATTAGTGTAAGTAAAACGGAGTTTCTGAACACGGTTGACCGTCGTTTAGCCATTTCTTGCAATCACTCGGACCATGAATGGCGATGGGGCTTCGGTGATGTTATAGATTGTCTTCACTGTGATCGACTCCAGGTCCTCTGGTGGTCGTATGTGGAAGTTTTGCATTAGTCCACTTACGAAGAGGAACAGTTGCTGACGAGCCAATCCCTCGCCTGGACATGACCGTTTACCTGAAACAAATATAATTGAAAGTAAACAATTGCCACATACATTATCAGCTATCATGTCAATGTCGCTCATCATAAACTGCATTGCGAAAGATAAAGGTTGTGCATCTAGAAAAAACTCATCAGCAGTTGGGATCAAAAGTGTGATTCCATAGTTGATGGAGCATCAGACTGAAGCGCAAACAGGACCATATCGTCATTTATTTAATCTATGAATTTGCGCTGCTGCTCATTACATATCCAGAAGGAATGGAAGGCTGATTGGACTCCAGGAGGCGTGGTAGTCCAGGAACGGTCATCTGTTCAAGTTGGCCCTATTAACACATACGGCGGCTTTAGGGCCCATTACACTGCTCTTGCTTTTGGTCGCTCAAATGCTTCAACTAACGACGAAAATATAGGTGTTGGACTATTTGAGCGTATCTGAAAAATAAGTGTCCGACTTTTTGTTTAACGGATAACAACCATTCCCATAGGAATATCGAGAGGACACCTTTCAAACACAGAATCAATCTAAGTAGAAGTCCATTCATAGGAGAATTGTCGAATAAATTTTCTCTAAGACGAAAGATTTCCTAATGACAGAAATAGGCAAAACACGACCATGATTCACAAACGTGTTGACTGACATATATATATATAGCCCTACTAACAACGTTCAATTTTTGACTTTAGCCTACTTCTCAAGAACTGTTTTGTGTACTTGCCAAGAGAAAAAGCGAGGACGCTATTCTTGTTTATTAATTTCTTGTTCTCATCCAAAAATCTTTCCGGTCTGAAAACATCCGAATCAGGCCAATCCGAGCTGTTCTTGTGTGCAGCTCTGATGTTGGGCAGAACCTAAAATCAATAAAATACCAAAATACCACTACAACGAAAGATAAAGATGACGACGACGACGATAAAAATTAATAATAATAATAATAATAATAATAATAATAATAATAATAATAATAATAATAATAATAATAATAATAATAATAATAATAATAATAATAATAATAATAATAATAATAATAATAATAATAATAATAATAGGATGATGACGATTATGATGCTGTTGAATAAGGGACGGTGTATGTCGTTGATTTTCACTAATTGCGACAGCTTATTGAGAACAAACTTGAATAGCCTGTGCTTATCTGGAACATAATGCAGTAACTTACTTAGTGCGGTAATCAAAATCCATGGGGAAACCTTGGCCTATCTGGAGATGACTAGTATACTCTATTCCATGGGTAACCAACTATATACATACCTGTATACCTAAGAAGCAGAACACAAGTATGCCTCTTACCACAGTATCTGCTGGTATGAAGTATCCAAGTACTTCGGTGTCATGAAGCGTCAAGTGCGGAAGAGCCAGCGGCAAAGGAGATTTGTGACGCAGTAGCTCCAAAATGGTTGCCTCAACGTAAGGTAACTTTGGCTGATCATCAATTGTCGGAAGTCTGTCTCTAGGAACCACGGAATCAATTTCCTTCTGAAGACGATCCGCAACTTGAGGATTGTTGGCGATGAAAGTGAGAAACCAGAGCATTGCTGTTGCAGTTGTGTCTGTACTCCCGCCGAGAAAATCTCTCAGAGTAAACAACAACTGTTCACGGTCGTAATTCGGACCTTCTTTCTCGATATATCTGCGCACAAAACAGTCCGAATCTTTATCACCCAAACTCAGGTCTATCTCCTTCTCCAAAGCTCTAAACAATTTCTGAATGCTGTCTGACGTTTCACTGAATCTTTGTCTGTGTGGGGGAACGAAACGGAGGATCGGGAAAAGGTCCACTGCTGAATCCATGGCATCCACAAATCTCTTCATCTGAAAAACTGCCTCCGTCATTCCGTCTTTGTAGTCACGTCGTCGACCAAACATGATATTTACGGGGACGTTTGAAGTGCTGAGGATGAACAATTCTTTTGGATTGAAAGCTACACCATTTGCATTGCGCAAGTGCTTGATCAATTCAGTGATTTCTATCAATATACGCGTCTCCAGCTGACTTCGTGATCCAAATCCGAAATCCTTGAAGATCGACAACACCAGCTTGTGGTATTTCTTAAACTCTGCGTCGTAGTTTCTGAACACAAGTCCTAAAATATACATGATAACTGATTTATCGATTGGCAAGTAGATTACTAATGCTATACGGTACTCTCTTCAAAAGACGTTATACGATCAAATAACACAAAATTTAAGAAACATCCGTTACATCTGCTTTGAATGCAGAGGAAATGTTTCACCCCATCACCTTACAGGGGAAATTATTTCTGATAGATGATTGCGTTTCCTTATGTAGACCCATGAAGAAGGATTTCCAACCTGCTATAATTCTGCCATTAATTTTGTCACACTTCTGCCGAAGAAGGAGATTTTAGACCCGGATGATCCTTCTAACTTAGATCTCTCTCAAACGTTAATGCGGTGTCAGGAATATGTTGGAATTATCTTTCCGGCTCAACTCTTGCCACTAGTCAGTCGCTCCTATAACTTTATCAGTCATCATTCAACTTAAAGCCGGTGTCAGAATATGAAGACTCTCCAATCAGAGTCTCCCCCGGACAGGAAAACCTCACTTGCTGATACGGACCACAGTACAGCTAAGACAGACTACACGACAGCCGTAGTCGCTTGCTGTCCACAGGGAAACTGCCAAGACGGCCAACAGTTCTAAGCTGCCTATGCAATTAAACAGCGTTGACATACACAGAGCAAAACGCATAACGGGCCTGTAGTCGGCTATGCACATAAACAAATTATGTACATAATTATGCGACATGCACATAGGCCTACCCGGAATTGTCTTCCATTGAAATATTTAAACTGGATATGCCAGATTCTACGCATATCGATCTAAGCGAATTATGCACTTCACCGTTATGCACTTAAGTGAAGTCGACTATAATACACTGTAAGATGTTACCGTTAAAAAAACTGTGGAATACTGTTTTCTTCGACAGTCTACGGCCGTTGGAAATTTATACAGTATTCCGCTGTTTTTTGGGTTGGCTCACAGTAAATTTGGGTTGGCTCACTGTAAATTTCGCGGTTTCTTAATAAAACGGTATTAGACAGTAATTAGATCTCGCAAGGTAAAGTTTAGTAAATTTCAATGTGACCACCAATTACTCATACCAAAATAGACTTTCATGTTTGTTTTATACGTTCTTGAATGTTAGTTTTTATTTGCCATAGGCCTAAATAATTTAATTGAAGTCATATTAGAATAAAAGTTTAGAAATAGTTCATTTATGAAATTGGTATATTATAGTAAACCTGGCATACGCCTATCGCCTGTTAAGACAATGAAATTAGTGTAAATATAAACTGAGATATTTAAATTATTTATTGCGCTAATAGGCCTAATATTCATTCGGGATGCGTTGTAAAAAAAATAACAGTTTCCGAAGTATTATTGCTGCATTTAGTAATTACGGGATAGGCCTAATGACAGTTGTCTCCTTCAAGACGATCAGTGTACGTAGACAGGGTACGCGAGCACAAAGTTCTACTTACATATGTATAGTTTATACTTTCATCAATTCATTAATTCCGAGAATTTATATAGCGCCCCTTCGAAGAACCTACTCAGAGGCGCTCCCAGCCCAGTAACGGCTAAACAAAGAAGACTTGAGCAAACGGCAGAAAGCAGGCATATTGCTGCGAGGCATCAAGCGCAGCCTAAGTGGGAATCCATTCCAGATTGAGGGCCCAACAATCGAGAAGGCTCGGCGCTGCCTGACAGATGTGTTAAAAATACAATGGGAGACCGAAATAGAGAGATTTAAAATTTATTAAAAATACTAATCTAGCAAAAACCAAAATTTTTATTAAGCTAAATTCTGCTTAAGCTTAGAAATGGTCAATGAACTTGAAGACGAAATTCGCGTTATGGGAGATATCAGCCCATGTCGGCTAATGCTTACAGACTGTACTCGTTACAATGCGTGTAAATGTTTGTCATAATTTAAACTTTCATAGACAATTTTTAAGATGAAATAATATAAATATAATGAAATTATAGTTCACATTAATTTTCTATGGATTGATTTTTCGGACTGGACTGTACTCTATTATGGTAACCTTCAATGAATTATTAAATAAATAAACACTTGCTGCGTGTTAGTCGTACTTATTAATATAAAATTATGCGCTATAAAAGTGTAGCTGGCAACGCGTTGGAAGGCTTCGAGAGTATTTGACTTCAGGGATGTCGAAGTTCCTTTGTTTCCCGATTATGGCGCGTGAGGATCATTTCAACCAACTGAAAATGTGGTAAAATCCAATTAAATTTCAAATATTTCATTGTTGCAGTCGACCGTCGCTCAGCTAATTCTACTTCTTATTCTGTGTTTGACATCTGCTGGAATTTTTTGACTTTTGACTTGCCCAGTTTGTTCGCGTTCATTGTCTTCGGTGTTGGTATCGCTGAGTCATAGTATTCGCGCTAATTCTAGCAATATTTCTTTTTCTGTTTTGCTTATTGCTACAGTGTTTTATTAACGCACAGCGGCACAATGCTTTACGAATGCATGTTTTAAGAAATCAGAAGGTAAAATTTCGCAAGATTGTAGAGCATTACGGTACAAGTTTTGTATGTAATGTTGCCACGTGCTCATTTATTTCTAACAATTTAACTTTTGTTTTCATCTTGCACACTTGAAATCCTATATTCTTTCATAAAACGGCTCTTGACTTCCCATTTGAGAAGTGCTGTAAAATTATTTGCAAAGAAATCATCATTTACATTTCATGTTTCTCGATGTCACAAAAATTTAGATTCTTCATTAAAAATTCAAACTCTGATGCTGGAATATTAAATATTAAGTTCACATTTGGACCTTGGTGACAGTAATGATGAATGCATTAATGAAGATTATTTTGATTGTGATGATAATATGAGTGTGATTTCTGAAGATTGGAAATCTGAATTTTTAAATAACATTGTGTTGTTTTGTTTAAAATTGCAGGCCAAAATCCTGCTTTCTGCCAGTACGATTCAAAATATCATGCCGTAATCAGGTCAACATCCAGAAGGTCATTCCATAAGAGACAGAGAGGCAGCCTACGGCAGATAAGCAATTTGAAAGAGGTAAGTTTTCAGCAGAAAACGAAATGACACAAACTACTTAGTGAGACGCAGAGACACAGGATGAGAGTTCCAAAAACTAGGCCCAGCAACTGAAAAAGCCCGTTCACCACTTGAGAACAGTTCTTGATTTAGGTATGACCAGACAAAAATAAACAGATGACCTCATTGAATAATGATAAGTCTAGGGAATAAGAACTGATTTTAAATATTGTGGTTGGCCAGAGTTTACAGTTTTATAAACTATGAGCCCCAGGAAGAAACGAATTCTTTGCTGAACAGGAAGCCAGTGCAAGATTTAAGCATGGGGTTATATGTTCATATTTGGATACATGTATTAGTTACGGCTCTAGCCAAAGAGTTCTGAACCCGCTGCAGCTTCAGCATGTTAAACTTTGATACCAGTAAGAAGTGTGTTACAGTAATCTTGGTGACTGGAAACTAATGCATTTTGCCAGAGATATCCTCACAGACATGGGTACATAACTCCTAATTCTGCGTATGTCACAAACAAACATGTAGGATGACTTACAATTACTGTTTACATGGCCAGTGAGAGACGTGGTAGAACTTAAAACGACGCCTAAGTTACATGCAGCATCGACCAGCTGAACAGTTGAGTCACCCAGTTTAAGTGACTTAAGCCGATCAAATTTTTTAAGTTGCTGTGGAGTGCCCAGTAGCAGAAATTTAGTCTGATGGGTTAAGGAAGAGTTACTGGATGCCATCCAGGACTGTACCTCATCAAAGACAGCAGACAACAGCTGTACAGATGAGTCGCATGGTAGACTGTCAAATGAAGTGCAGATTTTAGTATCATCAGCACAGAAATGATATCCCAGCGAATGATTATCCAGCAATGGCACCAGTTTTCTGTAATATGAATTGGCAAATCCAAACTAATGCTACTTGTAGACATTTTGCAAAGATGCAATGACTTAAATATAACATTTATGAGTTAATGCTCCATTTGATCAGATTGCAAATTGATTTTTTTCTAATAGCACACACTATTGAAACCAGCAACCAAACCAGTTATGATTTCTATTTAAAGCAGTGCTGGGCATAACTGGCTTTAAAAATGAAATAATTAATCATTTTCTGTGTTTTTGGAGGTGTTGATTGTTGAAAATATTTGGATTTAGTTGGCAAATAAAAATCGGACCCAAATTAGGTATCCTGGTGACTCACTCTTGCTATACTATCAGCACATCTAAACTGCTGCCAGGTGGTCATTTGAGCAAGGAAAACTTTGAATGAGCAGCTGACAGTAGCAGGGTTTATCACTATGGGAGGAGGCCTGGTGGTTGGTGGCATCGCTTTGACTCTGACAATTTTCTGACATGGCAAATGTAGTTCTTGGGTTAAATTAATTTTGTTGTTATTTTATCATTTGTTTTTATTACTTCTTGTGAGCTTAATAAATTCTAGTATTTTATCAGAACATATTATATGTCAAACGTGCCCGAGAAAGTATAATGTACCCTACAGAAGTGCTGACTAAACATCCATCAGTTATTGTCAGTCAAAGCCATTTTTAATCCCTTTGGCTTTTTTATAAAAAAGATTTTTTTAGCAAAACTCAGTTTCAGAATACCTTTCTGCATATACACTCTATAGACAATTTTATTACTGAATTCTATTTGTTTGTTTGTTTGTTTGTTTTAGATGCATATTTTGGATCAATCAAAGGGGTCCAAAGTGGACAATAATAAACAAGAAACCGATCAGATCTGTCCTGCGACCAATCCCAAGGTTCTCAGGACTTCTCACTAGCGGCGCCACAGATATGGGCTGCTCTTCCACCCTCTGATCGTGACATTAATGCTGCAAGGGGACGATTTGGTTTCTCTAGACTGTTAAAGATGCATGTTTTTCAGCTGTTGGCCATGTGTTGAGCTCTTCTGAGTGTCTCTTAAGTGGCTCTTTAGAAATGTCTTGTTATGTTACATTACATTCGTAAGCGGTCTTGATTTCTGGAAACCCTTGAAATTCATTTTCGGTTTTCCAGGCCATGCAGGAAAACCATGAAAAATCTTAGGTTTTACAACTAGGTCTTGAAAAACCTTGGAAAATGGCTACTGTATACCAGTTAGAGCAAACAGTAATTCCATACACAGTATACATAATCATTAATGTTCCTGTAAAAACTTTGTTCAGGACTAATTGAAGTTACTGCATGATTATTGATTCTCGAGCAGTTTTAGTGGTATAATTTGTACACGTGACCTTGGCCAAGAATCGCAATCCAAAAGATATTCCAGGTGATGGAACCTTGGAATCTTTGTTGGAGAAGCTAGTTGAATTGGCTAGAAAATTTGGTGAAGGGAGGGGCCTGGCAGATGGATGTTATTAATGATTTAATGGATCTCACCTTTTTGCAGCATTATGATATCAATAAATGCAAAACTGTTCATCACTTTCAACCAACATGGCCAGTGGCCACTCTTATTTCAAGAGTCTGGAATGTTAATCCATTTTCGAAACTTAGTGACTGTTGATTTGGATTTTGCTTCGACCAAACCACGTGAAGTTGCTGGCATATCTAAGATATCTTACCACGTGTCTCGAACTAGATTAAATTGTGATTACTGATTTTTGCGCTTATTTAATGCAGCTGCTCCTTTGGCTAACTGTATTGCAAACTATATGCCACATGATGTATTAAGGCCAAAATATGTAATTAATGCATCAGGTAGAGAGAGGTTACATTTTTATATTAAAATCTGGTAAAATCCAATAAAATTTAAAAATTCATTGTTGCATCTTAAGATCTACTGGGATTGTTTGATTTGTTAAGTTTGTTTACTTTGCTTAGTTTGTTCATGTTCACTTTCTTCAGTGTTTGTATGGCTGAGTCATAGCCATATCCACTCTGATTCTAGTTTCTAGTAATGTTTCCTTTAGATGCTGTTTTGTCCATGTGTTAATAAAACAGTGTTTTATTAACTCGCTTGCTGCAGTGTTTTATTAACTCACTTGCTACAGTGTTTTATTAACGCTCAAGTTTGCTACAGTGTTTTATTAACGCAATTGCTACATTGTTTTATTAACTGCACAAGTTTGCTACAGTGTTTTATTAACTCACTTGCTGCAGTGTTTTATTAACTCGCTTGCTGTTTTTATTAACTCACTTGCTAGTGTTTTATTAACGCAATTGCTACATTGTTTTATTAATGCACAAGTTTGCTACAGTGTTTTATTAACTCACTTGCTGCAGTGTTTTATTAACTCGCTTGCTGCAGTGTTTTATTAACTCACTTGCTACAGTGTTTTATTAACGCAATTGCTACATTGTTTTATTAATGCACAAGTTTGCTACAGTGTTTTATTAACTCGCTTGCTGCAGTGTTTTATTAACTCACTTGCTATAGTGTTTTATTAACGCAATTGCTACATTGTTTTATTAATGCACAAGTTTGCTACAGTATTTTATTAACTCACTTGCTGCAGTGTTTTATTAACTCGCTTGCTGCAGTGTTTTATTAACTCACTTGCTACAGTGTTTTATTAACGCAATTGCTACATTGTTTTATTAATGCACAAGTTTGCTACAGTGTTTTATTAACACACTTGCTGCAGCGTTTTATTAACTCGCTTGCTGCAGTGTTTTATTAACTCACAATTGCTACATTGTTTTATTAATGCACAAGTTTGCTACAGTGTTTTATTAACTCACTTGCTGCAGCGTTTTTTATTAACTCGCTTGCTGCAGTGTTTTATTAACTCACTTGCTGCAGTGTTTTATTAACTTGCTACAGTGTTTTATTAACTCACTTGCTACAGTGTTTTATTAACTCTGTTTTATTAACAGTGCTACATTGTTATTAAATGCACAAGTTTGCTACAGTGTTTTATTAACTCGCTTGCTGCAGTGTTTTATTAACTCACTTGCTATAGTGTTATATTAACGCAATTGCTACATTGTTTTATTAATGCACAAGTTTGCTACAGTGTTTTATTAACTCACTTGCTGCAGTGTTTTATTAACTCGCTTGCTATAGTGTTTTATTAACGCAATTGCTACATTGTTTTATTAATGCACAAGTTTGCTACAGTATTTTATTAACTCACTTGCTGCAGTGTTTTATTAACTCGCTTGCTGCAGTGTTTTATTAACGCAATTGCTACATTGTTTTATTAATGCACAAGTTTGCTACAGTGTTTTATTAGCGCAATTGCTACATTGTTTTATGCACACTTGCTGCAGTGTTTTATTAACTCGCTTGCTGCAGTGTTTTATTAACTCACTTGCTACAGTGTTTTATTAACGCAATTGCTACAGTGTTTTATTAATGCACAAGTTTGCTACAGTGTTTTATTAACTCACTTGCTGCAGTGTTTTATTAACTCACTTGCTACAGTGTTTTATTAACGCAATTGCTACATTGTTTTATTAATGCACAAGTTTGCTACAGTGTTTTATTAACTCACTTGCTACAGTGTTTTATTAACGCACAAGTTTGCTACAGTGTTTTATTAACTCGCTTGCTACAGTGTTTTATTAACGCAATTGCTACATTGTTTTATTAGCTCACTTGCTACAGTGTTTTATTAACGCACAAGTTTGCTACAGTGTTTTATTAACGCACAATGCTTTATGAATGCATGGTTTACATAACCACAAGGTAAAATTTCATAAGGTGGTACACCATTATGGTACAAGTCTCGTATGTAATGTTATCTTATGCTCATTTATTTCTAACAATTTGACTGTTCACCTTACACATTTGAAATCGCATATAATTTCAGGAACGGCAATTGAATGCCCATTTAAGAAATGCTGTAAAACATTTGAGAGTAATTTTCATTTACATATCTTGTTTCTCCATGACATTCTTATGATATCAGCATATGAAAACTGTTACTGTTAGTCTATTCCCGACAATTTGTCCCTTTTCTTGGCCGAAGTCACAGAAGGCTGTGCGTTTTTCCGCTATAAGGTTTAAATTTAGTTTGTTCTTTGTTTTATAATATTGTTTGAAACTGCATTTATTTATTATGTCCTGGACAATTTTGGTGCTAAATCTTGTGTATCAAGAGATGTAATATTTGCAGACTTCTTGTAGTATTTGTCTTCATTTTGGTGTTGTTAAAAACTTTTGGGTTGACTGATTTAAAGTGACTTTTGTCATTATGAAATAAATAATATAAAAGTTAAAATGCTGTACATGTTATTTGTTATTATTCTAAGTTAACTCGTTAAGTTTGGATAAAGAACAGTTCCTTGAGATACATAGCATGAGAGGCAGCCATAAGGATGAAGTGTTAGAATAAGATAACAGGCTTAAAGAAAGAATAACGGACAGAACAAATTTTAATATTATTCCATTCACTGAATTAGCTATTATAATATGTACCTGAGGCAGTGTTTGCACAATTTACTTGTAACAAATGATTAAGTTGAAAACTGGTTCAAAGAAAAAAATAAGCAGAATGAATGGACGTTCGCTGTAAAAATCAACGGCAGCATTGTATAAAAAGACTGCTGAAGACTGTAAATATCAAGAGCACTACACTAGACAACCGTAAGAAATGCAGTGGTTGGCAGTACCCATCAACGGCAATACAATGTAACAATGTTTATGCCCACTGTCATTGACAGTATAATCAACGGCAGACTACTGTAAACTACAACCTAAATACAGTCATTCACGGTGACCCTAACGACAATCTACTGTGAATAGGATAGTTTCTACCCTCTTTCACAGTTAAATTTTACGGTGGAAAACTGCAGGTAATGCTAGAATACAGTCGGCCTCCGTTAAATACAGTGTAAAAATCTACGGCCGTGAACAGTTATTTTAACGGTCTATATATGGCGACGGTCTGCCGTATATTTCTACATTCTGCACCGTGTTCTTAGCTGCCAGTCGATCTACCGTTATTTTTACACTCGATTCATTTACAGTGTAGATGCACGTATCAGCGTGTTCAGAGGTTAGAAGGTTAGACAACAACAACAACTAACAATAACAACAACAATGACAACAACAACAACATAAATTCCTTTGACTTAGGCTATACTGTACCTTTCTGATTGATATTAAAACAGTATTTTTCTGTGTAGAAGAATTCTCTGCCTGAGAAGCTGGACGAATGTTTCAGTAGAGCATCCTCGATGGATTCTCTGTTGTTTAGGACGACGACAAATCTAAACAATAATCAGAAAGTTTGGTTGTAGAATGTGTATTCGATTTATGTATGCACATATATATATATATATATATACATGCATGCAAATTTGTATGTAATATGTATAGAATAGCCTAGGTCTATGTATAATGTATAATTGTAGGCCTACATATGTGGTAAGCCCTATATTTATGTATGATATATAGGCCTATGCGTGTAAGTAGGTATGTTAAAATGCATGTGTATTCTGTAACTTTTAAGAATGCTATTACAAGATGATGTCTATTGAAATCTAGCAGGATATTAAAAAAACAAATAAGTCTTATATTCGCATGTTAGCCATTTAGTGCAATTTCAACAGAAATGATGCAGAGTCAAACACAGTGGGTGGCAAACAGACAAAAGAGTACAGACCAAAACGGGTCAGAAAGACACAGTCAACGTACACAGAGGGACCAAGTGGACGTGTCACAAGACTGACACAAAAGGTAAAAGCAGAATACAATAATATCAAGACTGAACAACGTTTGCACATAAAACCTGACATTTATGTGTTTCTTAGCCTATGTGCTCAGAGAGAAGAAAATCATGCTCGCACGACCAATGCCATAGACGAACAACGTTTGGATTGAATATTGCAAATATTGGTCGATGTAGGATATTCTTCATAGTTTCACGAATTTCAATGTAACCGAGTCTCTTGCCTACCTGCTGCCAAATCTCAGCGTAAAAACCGGTCCAAGTTTGTCGGCCATCTTCGTAAAGTACTCTGGCAGTGCATCGAGTTCCTTCATGAATGGTAAGGACCCGACAAGAGGTAACGATGGAAGGGAAGGCGGAAGTCGACGTTCACGTCCTGATTTCTTCTTCCCATTCCAGAATTCAAGGAACCAGGACGTCACGTAGAACGTTCCAGTGAAAACAACGAGTGGCATCAATGCAAACATGACTGACTGTGAACAGACAAATAGATGTCAGACTGAAAATATTACATTAGCGTATTAGCTCCACATTTCTACTCAGAGGCGCTCCCGATTACAGCGCGGACACTGAATCGGAGTTTCGCGCATGAGCAATTGCGAAAGACTAGCCCCTACGCGGCGGCTTAGGTGGATTCGACCCGCAACCCTCTGGCTGCAAGGCACCGAACATACCCATACACCACCGCGCCCCACAAAAGATTCCTGGTAAACAGCAATAATATGCATGCGAATTCAATGTAAAAGCATCAAGCATAGAACAAAACCAGGTTTTTAGATAGTCAGGAAACTGTGCATAAATATTAGGCGAAAGCTTTACGCTCTTTAAAAAACAATTTCCAATTCCTTATAAACTCCCACTAGCATAGAGACAGTACTCCAGAAAGAAAAAGCGTTGAAACATTGAATTATTGTTAATGCGATTAAATGAAACAGATGAATAGCTTTGTTTCTCTTGCATTTTCTGGAAGTTCGAGTAATTACTCTGAACCAGCACACACGCTGTAGCGATCGTCTTTATATTCGCATTCACCTTTGTTCAAGCGAGTCTGATTGTGTAGGTGTTGTGATGCTAGATTAGGGTTTTGTGTTAGAACTATGCTTATGTGTTTGGCTGTAATTCTACAATGGACAGCATCATTGTATACATCTGCATCATAAGAAATGATAATAACTTATTGAGGCGAGGCTATGGCGTGTTCTGTATTTAACTACCATCTAGCCAGCTCTGCAGCTCTGTATAAACCGTAACATATAATTGCTGGCAACTAGGGAGTCATTACATCCCATTATGAGGATATAAAGGCCTACTGCATGGGAGGGAGCGTCATGTAGTCAACGTTTTATGCATAAGGTTGAGTTCATTCTGTGTCTTGCAAATGGTTCGGGAACGGCCGAGTGGTTCCTTGACAGAAAGCTCTGCAATTCAGCAAGCGACAGATAGGGATCATTCAAATGCCATGCAGAGCTGTGAGACCAGGGATAATGGTGCATAAAAATCAATGTAAGCCATCAACTGTAACCAGTAGATCGCATGTACAGTATGTGGCTCACATGCTGTGATAGGTAATCGAAGGCAGCTATTCTTCTTTTCGTCTCAAGCAAACTAGCTGTGAATGGGAACGCATACAAATCGTCAAAAGGTTGGGCAGAAACTGCGTTCAGACATGTTTGCTGGTAGGCACCACCGAGCGAAGCACCTAGATTTAATAGCAGCTCTTTTGAGAAGTGATTGTATCATAATGACGCCTATGAAAACGAGCTCTGTCATGGTGCAAAATTTAGGGTTTTCCTGCCAATGATTTTACTTTTAATGCGCGTCTCATTCATTCATTCTCATTCATTGCTGAAATTTATATAGTCCTCCTTCAAAGTAACGACTCAGAAGCGCTCCGGACCTAGTCCCGCCTGAAAAGGACAGTAGAGAGAAAAATCCCGAGCCCAACCGGGTCGGTGTTGACACGCCGAAGCGTCACATATATCGTCTCAAAATATGCAAACACTAAATGTGTAGGGCTTGAATACTGGGTGCTGAATCCAAAAACAGAAATGCAGAAGTGAGAAGTGCAGCCAACAACACACGGCGGATACCAAGTAGGCCTACACCCACTGTGTTCAGAAGTGAAGCCTACAGCTACAGAGTAGGCTATTTGAGATATAGACACATTTAAAATTGAGCCTAGATCTGTGGACAGAAGGGATTAATAAATCTCGAATCCAAGATTGGTCAAAACAAGGAAAGCAACGCAGGGAATGCAGAAGTGTTGATTGCCAGTAATGCATAATGACGTTTGGAAGCAGACCCCTACAGCTTTTTATGAAAAGTGAAATAGTTGCCATCAACCAGGATGGAGCGCATGTAGCGAGATTGAGAGGGTCTTGCAGAATTCAAGAATAATTATTATTTACGATAGTGGCCAATTAACTTGAAAATTGAAAACTGTTTACACGTATAACTATGTACATAATAATATTATCTTATTGTAGGGCATAGGTTTACGCCCTTGGCTGTTGTCAAAGTGTATTATGCATATTATATTCCTACGTAGCTGATTGGTTTCAACTGAATAAGCCAGTGCATATTTTAACTGTTTAACTACTGGGACAAAATGTCCCAGTAGTTTTAGGATATGTCCCAGTAGTTTTAGGATATGTCCCAGTAGTTTAGGTGATTTGCCCTAGGTAATACTCTAATTTCATAACATTGGAATTACAGTATACGAGACTTTGTCCCACTAGTCAGTGGTGTAATAATGTAATAATGGGGGGGGGGCAGTGTGTGAAACAAATCATCATGAAGAGTCAGTGTTTAATCTAGAGGTCTCTTGGGATGGAAAACACTCGTTACTACCCCCTCCTCGAAAATTATTCGAGAACTCTCATTACTACCCCCTCGAAAAATTTCTATCTGTTTATATATACATACATACGAGGCTTCTGACAATTGTCCTTCTCAAAAAAAGGGGAAAAGCAAAAAAAAAGGTCATCAGAAATTTTGGCGGAAGTAATCAAGACAATTTCCCGGCGGACTGTTGTCCACGGGCGCACACGAACCCTACTTACGGCTACTGGTCCCAGTAGTCCAAGTCCGTTAAAATATGCACTGGAATAAGCTAACCATCAACTTAGATAAAACTAACATTATTCTTTTTGGATCATATAAAAACTCGCTTCTTAACTCAATTCCAAACTTGTGTATTATGGTTACCCCTATTACTCAAGTCCAGTCTTCTAAGTTCTTTGGGGTCTATGTGGATCAGCACCTATCCTGGAAAGATCATAATTAAGCTTATGCTCAATATCTCTATAAAAATTGCTAAAACCTGGGAATACATACACGAATATGTAGAATCCTCCCATCACAGACTCGAACCACTCTCTGCTACACTCTTATACATCCGTACATAACTCACTGTAACATAGTCTGGGCATCAGCATTTAAGTCATGTCTCTGTAGGCGAGTTATCCTCAAAAAAACTGGTTGTTAGATTTATCGCAAAACTCCCATATGGAGCCCATACGAAAACTGAATTCCTAAGCCTGAAAATATTAAAAACCTGACCAGACAAGGCAGGTTCAAATTGGTATTCTTCATATATAGATATACCCATAACCAATTACCCTCAACCTATAGAAATTATTTTCAATCTAATACTGATAATCATGATCGCTCGAGAAACTTTAAGCCATAGGTCTATTACATCCCTTCTGCTCGTACCAATAATAGACCAGTATCAATAACATGTGCAGGTCCAAGAGCGTGGAACAGTGGATATTCGTTCACTACCCTCCCTCCAGCTGTTTAAACTGGAACTTTCTACCCACATTCAACAAAGAACCTAACACACTCATAAGAGGGGATGACCTAATCACCACAAATGGAGAGTGTGCACCTGTTTATAAGCTATGTCAATGTATGTACATAATCTCTAATTTTCTTAACTATGTTCTTTAATTTCTACTTGTTTATATGATAGTTAAGAATTTATTGCCTAGTTTTCGCTGAACAGAGTTGGCCGTGATGCATTCTGTCAACTAATTTGTCTCAGGTGGCCCCTTTGAGGCTCCTGCATGGGTATACCGACAAATCTCAAGAACAGTTTTACGTACTAACGACCTTTATGTTAAGTTGGTTACCAAATAAAATATGTTATGTTATTTTTATGTTACGTTCAGCCTTAGACTGAAGTGTACAGTGTCTACATAGAGAACCACATTTGGCTGCTGATAATGTGTTATACATGGATCATTCTTGGGTTAAGCATTTATGTAAGTGTATAATTATAATGAATTTGTGCTTCATACATATAAGTATTCATACATATACAATTATACATACAAAGTATATCTAATTTGATGGCAAAGTGGCTTCTTTATATAGACATAATAAAGTTAATATAATAATAAAGTTTGAATTGCGAAAACATAACTTTCAAGTAGTCACGAACTGCATACATTCTAAGCTCTGCTGCTGACAATAATTATGTATTCTGTATACATGTACTCTGTAGCTGAAGTAACTAATCCTGTTTAACACTGAGAAAGGACCGGCACCGTACTCGCATTTCTCGTTACGGTACACTTGCCGGCCTTCGTTTGATGCTGTTGTTGCTATGTCCACATCACTAGACCAGCTTTGGCCACTTGAGAGTTCTACAGGAAACCCAAGGACATTATTACAGCCACTGTGACGCCAACAGATACGTTCACCGGGGACAATAGATTCCTAAGCACGGCCATTGTGACTATCCATGCCCTAGATCTCATAAACCACAATCACTTTCCGTCCTTTCTTCATCCCTCCCCACCGTGGTGAAGCGTGAAATCGCTGCTTTGGGTCGGTTACCGTACACTCAGGGTGAGGTCCCTCCAGATCCAGTTTGCTCCTCTCTGATAACCCAACTTTTCTTAACCCGTCCCAACCCTTCTTGCCGGCGATATCTCGAAGACGGTTTGTCCTTTATTAGTCCATGTTATCATAAAAATAATTGGTAGCAATCTATTAAAACCCACAAATCCAGACAATTGACACTTTTGGTCTTTCACAGCTTTGTTTTGGTATTTCCAGCTATTGGAGGCATTATTTTTAAAAACATATGGAAATTTGCATATCTGAAATTACCTCCATTGTCCAGTTCTCGTGACCAGTTGGATTTGTAAAGTGCACTGCAGGCCAACACAGTGGACGGTTGGCTTTGCAGTACTTTCAGCTGACGTTTCAGAAGCAATGAATATCAAGCAACGACTGTCAATCAGTTACAGACTGAATCAGATTTAGAGTCGCTCCATAATAGTCGGTTTAAATGCTGCTGCTCAGCTAAACGACTTCACAGTCTTTCACGTCACGGTCGGTGGTAGGCCTATACCGGTGACGCCTATACCGGTGACTGGATGTATATCGAGGGTGCCATGCGTGAGGAGTTGCCATGGCTAACTATACAAAAAACCACGGAGTGTGAAATCTAAATACTTCAGCGTTATTATCGTGTGAACAGTGCTCCCTCGGATTTGATGGGGCTATGCCTTTCAGTCGTCTATTCAATACAATACAACTGATCTTTGATATCGCCCTTCTTACTAAGGTTGCCCCAAGCTCAGAAGTGCACACGCCTCGGCGGCGCAGAAGCAATTACATTGCAGAGCAATTGTGCGCGAAGGACTTGCTCAAGGTCCCTACACCTGGTCGAAGATTTCTTCGGTATACTGCGTAAGGCTACTTTGTTCTCTCGCTGATCTAAACTTCCGCGACACATCATAGAACTTCTGCTGTTGTCGGCCCATCTTTCTGAAACAAGGTCTGCCTTGCAACTGTGGCGAAAACCCCCTCGTGCAGTCGTCTCTGTGCTCTCCAGGCAGCAGGGAAGAGGTTAAGGCCCGCACGGAGCAGCAGTCCTCGTGTCGCTCGAAGGAGCGCAAGTCCGGCGTTCGGAGTATAGCGAACGTCTTGCACGCCAACAGCCGATCGATCACCCAAGTCAAGAATCTCCAACACGTCACTGATGTTTTCAACACGATTTATTCTTCACGACAACGTCACACAATCAAAGAAGAACGGCCGAACCCCAAGCTGGCGGACTACCTATGACCAAGGCAGGTCCCCTTCTCCGTCGAGACTGCAAGGCCGATGCTTCGCTCGAGGCCGAATCTCAAGGCGGTCTTCTCCAGACTCTCGACTAGCTGAGGGGGCCCTCTATTTATACCCTCCCGGGGAGAGCGGAGCGGAGCGGAGCGAGCGAGCGGAGCGGAGCGGAGCGGAGCGGAGCGGAGCGGAGCAGAGAGCGGAGGCGGAGCAGAGCGAGGAGCAGAGCAGGCAGAGCGAGCAGAGCGGAGCGGAGCAGCAGCGGAGCAGAGAGCAGAGCGGAGCAGAGCGGAGAGCAGAGCGGAGGGGGGAGGAGCAGAGCGGAGCAGACCCAAAAAACCGTCACACAACCTGCGACTTGATAAAGTGCCGATCTAAGGGGTTAGGGATTTCTCCCCATCGTCTGCTGTGTTGCATGGGAGACCCGAACGAGGGGTTAAAATAAATACAACGTGAAAACTTAAAACGATTCGAATAATACCATGATAATGTAATGTAAAATGTAATGTAAATCTTTGAAAATTTCTCAGCGCCCACAGAAGCCTAGTCAGGGAGAGCAGCTTAATCACCGGCGCTAAATGACTGCTCTGAGGTTCCATTCATATTTCGCTATATCTCCGTCTGTACTTTGAATATGTCAGTCTTAGGGATCTGAGTTGTAGCTACCAGCATTTAGTGACATCTTATGGCTACCAGGGCCATTGACGTCACCCTCATCCTTTCACCAGTCATCGAAACTAAATGGGGATTTGGAGACGACACGGAAGTACATCAGAGTCTTAGTGATAAATAGTTTGAACTGTTAGTAGCTACATCAAGGTAACTTTGAAACGCCAGCAAGAAACGAGTTTCAATATTCGTGACGGCTGGAGACCAGGGCATTAACAAAACAAATCATGGCAAAGAGAGCATGTGGCGTCTCAAAGGTGTCAATGTTGTTGAATATAAAGTTTCGTCACCTTTAGTTAGTGTATGCAGGCATCGTATATATCAAACTGCAAAGCACGAACTAGAGTGCAATGCTAAAGCCAAAGCTCGAGGGTACGTACCATACGTATTCTATTTTTTGAAAGGTACGTACGTATTTTAACGTACCCTATTTTAGGGTACGTAAACAATGCAAAAATAATATAAAAATACATTAACCACGTCATTGCTTATCAGATTATACGTAGGCTATGGGTTGCCGAGTAAACCATAAATAAAATTTTCGTCTATGATACGTACCATATACGCGTATTCTATTTTTTAAAAGGTACGTACGTATTTTAACGTATTCTATTTTAGGGTACGCGTACCCTCGAGCTCTGGCTAAAGCTAAAATGATAAAGCAGGGTAAAAAATTGTAATAACGCGTGACGCATTTTGAAAAAAACTCTCAACTTCAACTTCAACTTCAATCGGCCACCTCCTATACATAGGAACCAGCGGAGATCTGATTCTTTCACAGCGCCTTTGTCCCTGGAGCTCGCTGGGGTATCGTGCCTGCCACGGTCGTGTAGCCATTGTGCTGAAATCCTAGACCCGCCCTTGACATGCAGTGAATGTAACAAACGCCTTTGTGTAGTTATCTTGAAGGGGTGCTATATAAATTGCATAGATAGAGATATAGATTTAAAGAATGCTGAACTGGATTGATGTTTTTGTTGGTGCCCACAATTCTATATTAAGAGTCTGAGTCTTAATTTTATACGACTTGATTATTTGAGATGAACTTTGGCTCAAAGTATTTTGAATTTCGTATATAAAATAATACTTTTCCAATCAAGTATTTTTACGTGCATTTAGAAGACTTGTATGAAGATGTATGTCTACTTGTCTAGGCTACTTGTAGCCTATGTTAAATACTTTTGTGATCGAGTATTAATACTCGTGTTCCTAATACTTTGAAAAAGTACTTTCCCATCACTGTCCATAGACAGTCCTCTCCTTCGTAGTGTCATCTTCCCATCGACTATGTTTGTTGTAAATCAATTAATTTTGCAGATAGAAGAGAAATCTTGGCAAACCCAAACGGGGTTTTGAACACGCGACCTATTCGTTGACAGTCTTGCACGCTAAGGACTAAACTGTTGCGCAGCCTCCTCTGCTATCGAACTACAACAAAGCCTAGTTTCTCGTTTCTGCGTGTTTCATAGGAGGTTAACTGACGTCTTTGCCGAGTTTGTATTCATTGGCCTAGGGCTCTATACTTGTATACTAGGCTTGACTGGCTCAATCTTGACACTGGCACCAATCTGTAGAAGTCTACATGTATGTCTATAATACAATACTATACAAGTGAATTTTGGTATTACACACCTTCCAAAGTTCAGAAGTGCACACAACCATACGACAGAGCATTGATGGCGTAGTGCGATTGTGAGTGAAGGACTTTCTCAAGGACCTACGCAGTAATTAACCTCCTTAGTGGTGGCTCGAATCTGCACTCTACGCGTTACCGACCAATCGCTCTAACCAATCGGCCACCTCCTATACATAGGAACCAGCGGAGACCAGATTTACGTTGACGTATATTCATTGCAAAACTTATGCAAACGCCCTGAGGCGTTGAGCGATGACGTGCTTTTGTCATCGGCTAGCTTGGCACTAAAACCACAGCCGGCTCTAGGTAGCCTATAGGCGATATAGGCGGCTGCCTAGAGCTGCATTTTTCAAGGGACGGCAAATTCCGGCAAAATAAAGCAAGAAAAGCATACTTTTTCTTGAAATGTAACTATTACATAATAAAAAAGGGCGGCATTTTTGTTCTTGCCTATAGCGGAAAACTGTCAAAGGCTGTCAAAGGCCGCCTCTGACTAAAACTCATCATAAAACTATGCTCCTGCGCTCTCTTGACTGATAGTTCGCAGGTAAAATTAGCTAGTACATCTGCCGCGGTTTTCTAGGGTAAACTTGAGAAATTTCATAGGCTTACATTTACATTGCATTTACTAATACATCGCGGTATTTCTAGCAGGCCTCTTGCACTTAAAGTTACCATGACCGAATCATGTCTACATCATGCAGATAATGCTGGAGTACTGTTGAATACAAACTTCCTGTAGCCAACGTACAAGTAACTGTAAACCCTACATAGAGGTCGAGACAGCCAGCGTAGACTACGTCTCGTTTGTATAGTCTATACTACTCTACTAGGCCCACTAAGTCTTAGGCCCTATGGTCGACTTAGGCCTAACTTATCAAACTTCAGTCGTGCAAATAAAATTTCGATGTGAAACCTCGAAAGTTACTCCTAAGGGAATTGCAATCAACTATCAATACAATACAACTATTATACAACTTGTATTTATTACGCGCCTTAATAAAACAGAATCTTACTCAAAGGACGCGTTACAATGTAGTTACTAATCATAGTACTTAGAGAAGAGATAAGTTTTAAGTTTAGACTTAAAATATTTATTGAGGATGATCTTCGGATTGGTTCTGGTAAAGAGTTCCATTCAGCTGGACCAGCTACTTCAAACATTCTGTTTCCAAATTGTAGATTTGTTCTTTTGATTACAAAGTCTCTTTTTGAAGCTGATCGCAATCCACGTCTTGACTCAAGAGCACATGGTGTAACTAAAGATGCTAAGTAAGGAGGACCACTGGAGCAGAACCTGACATTACTTTGAACATCAAAAGAGAGATTTCAAATGATATCCGTGCCTGAATGGGTAACCAGTGTAATTGCTGAAGGGAGATGATGATATGATCTCTAGGGCCAAGGTTTTAGAAATGAATGACAGATTTGCGATGGGACGAAAGTTTGCAGGGTCTGATTGGTCAAGGTCAGGCTTTTTGATACGAGGTCGGATGATGGCTCGTTTATGTTTATCAGGGAGAGTGGACTGAGACAGAGAGACATTAATGAGAAGAGCTAAAATAGGTGCAAAGACAGAAGATCCAAACACCAAAATACTACTTACTGTTCGCAGTCCGACAAAACCCGTCATCATTCAGGACTTCGACTGGATACCTCCACCGACAAAAATCAGGCAAGAATCAAACACTTTACTTCTGCTAAGAATGTCTGCAGCAGGTCGCGCGATTGCTTCGAGATGCACAACTTAATTATAATTATATCAGGGTACAAATCACGTGGTGCTTCATCTGAACAAGCTCTAGCCTAGTTTCAAAAGCAGTTGACAAAAGCACGTCATCGCCCAACGCCTCAGTGCGCTTGCATAAGCTTAACAATGAATATAGGTCAGCATAAATCTCTTGGGTTCCGCTGGCTCTTATGTAGGCTATAGGAGGTGGCCGCGATGGTTAGAGCGATTGGCCGATAACGCGGAGAGTGCAGATTCGGATGGGCAAATTACTCTGGAAAATGTAATTGAATTACAAATTACAAATTACTTTGGGACTTGAACTGTGGAATGAGGGCATTACAAAAATACATTGGAAATGTAATTCAATTAATATCAATACCAAAAATTACACATTGCGCAATTTCAAGTAATTTCAATTACGTAATTTCAATTACTGCCCATCCCTGGGAGAGTGCAAGTTCGAGCCACCACTAAGGAGGTTAAATACTGTGCAGGGCCTTGAGAAAGTCCTTCACTCACAGTTGCTCTACGCCATCAATGCTCTGTCGTGTGGCTGTGTGGACTTCTGAACTTTGGAATGAGGTCAATACCAAAATACACTTGTATTTCATTACCTTATACTAGACATACACGTAGATTCCTACAGATTGGTGCAACTACAAGATAGGTTGCATGTGAATGGTATTCAATAGGCTACATGCCATTGAAAAACAGCATGAGGCATTTAAGCCTATACATGAATGATGTATGCACTGGCCCGGTTGGTAAAATGGTAATAGCGTAGCCTACGTATGTTCTCCAGGTTTGCCTCTCGATGCTGACTTGTTTTATGATTCGCTCACGTCGACCTTAAAGATCGTGGAACCCAAGCAAACTGACAGCAGTGGTGAAGGATCTCACCCGATCAATTCATTGAAATTTGAGCAGGGTCGCGGTCATACGGTCGCTATATGAAAAGTCCTCGTGAAGAGCCTAAGCTCAGCGCTCGTGAATAAGCTGGTGCTTTGCGATTAGCTGTAAGACTTAGAGTAGCGCTTTTGAATTTTGTAGTTAGCGATTACGTACATTTACATTTTACATTTGAGTATGGAGTGGCAAAATCTCACTAGTTATGAGATTTTATGCGACATCTATTATTGTCTGGATTTTATTTTATTTTCATGTGTGAACACTGAACACGTCATAGCCTACATTGAAACCGCTGAAGCTCTTGCCACACCCATTATATTACTACAGGCCAAGTAATATTAATAGTCCTAATCGGTCTGTCACCGATATTGAATACAATAATGGAGCTTAAAACACAATAGCAAGGGCCTAAGATTGAGCTTGAAAAGAATAATAATAATTGGCCTAATAATAATACTTATTCTTTAATGAAGCGCCTGACAAACGCACTGCGCTGTAGCCTACATGTACAGGTTATGACGATTAGGCTAATACAATTCACAAGAACACAAATTACAGAAGACAGAAATCGACAAAGTTGCAGCCATGCAAAGCGCAAGCTGATTGTACTTTGCTGCCACCGAGGGAATGAAGGCATAAGCTAAAACCAGAGGCCTTACGGGAATCGAACCGGGTCCGTGAAAACTTCAGGCAAGAGTGTTATCCATAACACTATCCCCCTCCTCTGATCGTGCACCGTATGAAAGGATTCTTCTACCCTTTGAGAGGATTTTCAAGTGATTGAGTACGTCACGGGTCAGAAGCTCGAAAGAAGCCGTGTAAGGATTTGTCGTCAGAGAGGAATAGTTAGGCCTACATCAGCAACAGTTAACACACACAAATCTAAATATAACCACATAGGGCCTACGTGTTTCATGGCCTCGACCTACTTAATTTTTAGACGATTCATCGGATGACATCCTTCCTGCTGCTCATTCTTTAGTTATGATTTATCAGGTCAATGGCGCCGATCCAAGCGGTAGGACTACTCAGGTCACTACCCAGAAAATCAGTTCGCTATAACATAATATAGCATTTGAAAAAGGTGAAGGAAACATCCCCGCCCCCTCCTTCACATGTTCAGAAGTGCACAAGCAACCATACGACGAATATCTGGGTATATTTCACTGTCTTCTCCTTTGGGCGGCTTACAAAATCATAATGTATCATAGGGCATTCGATTATCAATTTTGAATCACGATTTTATTGTTGAATTATTATTGAATTCTTTAACTTTTAGTTCACTAATCAGCAACATTATCCATTGCTCCACAATATAAAATATGAATGCTTGTACACAGACAGAGGCATACTGCCAGAGCGGCTGAGGCAGTACTGCCCATTTTTTTTTTGACATTTAAGAAATTAATCAATGGATGTTCTTCATTTGAAAATTTGCATTTATCCGGTAATGTTTAGTAAAAATAATTTACAACTCCGTGACGGTAATTATTGCAGCAGATATATAATTTTTTTTCGTTTAATGTACTATAAAAATATTTTCCCCCCTGAAAAGCCAATGAAGATTTCAACTCCATTCCCCCTTTATTTTTCATAGGATGGACGCCCCTGCCAGAAAATCAGTTCGCTAAGACACTATAGCACTTTGATAAAGCGGTAAATGATACATCTGCAGTTAATATTTTGCCCTCCTTCACATGTTCAGAAGTGCACAAAATGCAACCATACGACAGAATATCTTCCGGAGCAATTGTGCGTGGAGGACTTTCTCAAGGTCCTTCCTCATTGACCGCCTGAGAGAAGGTTCGAACCCATACCCTTCGTGCTACGGGCTAGCGCTCTTACCGTACCGTAGGCCTACTCCAAGCCTGTATCTCATATATCCTAGCCAGCTGTTTCTCCTACCCTATTGCTCAATTTCTCGGTATGGTTAGTCTAATTTCTAAATGGATGTCCTCCAATCTCCTCAACCCAGCCAAAACACAATTTGTCGTTCTTAGCTTCCAAGATGAGATCAAGAAAATCCCGACCCTTTCATACACCTATCAACTAATTCTTAATCTCTCACTTTCACATCCGACTCGTTTGTGCGTAATCTTGGCATCACCACTGATCCACATCTCTCCTTCTCTAATCACATCTTCAACCTCTCACGCACGTACTTGATGCATATTGGTGACCTCCACCGCATTTCACTTTAAAACTGCTTCCACTATCGCTACCTGCATTGTTCACTCCAAGCTTGATTACTGTAATTCGCTTCTCCCCAACCTTGAATTCACCCAAATTAAGCGTCTGCAATTCACACAAACAATTCACTGGCGCGAGCTGTCACCAGGACACTCAAGCATCACCATATCACTCCCGACCTTAAATCACTCCACTGGCCCAATCACATCAACTTAAAGGTCTCATCGCCAACCTACTAACAGCTCACTACAATGCTCCCAGTCAAAGAACCTTCGTGAACTCTTCACCATCCAGCCACCCCACTCTACCAGATCATCCTCCTATCTCACTTTCTACTGTTCCAAAGTCACCACTCGCTTCCAGTTCTCCATCCGATCCATTTCCCACGCTGCACCTCGACTCTGGAACGATCTTCCCATAAATTGCGCCTGATCTCTGTCCCCATCAATATCACCGCTAACTGCTATCCCCTCACTTTTACTTACCTGCTCAGTGCTCACCCACTGTTATCGGTCTCCTCTTCTCACCCCCTCTCTTTGCATTAACCAAGTCCTGACTATTTCTGACTAGTAGGCTTCACGAAAGAACAAATCTCCTTAACAGTTCTCAAGTTCTTAGCATCACCCGGGTTTATTGCCCCCCCGCAACAAGTTCCCCATTACCGCGGTATTACCGCGAGAGTAAACCCCATTACCGCGGTATTACCGCAATTGTTGTCCTCATTACCGCGGTTTTCCCGCGGGAAAAAAAAATTCCCAATGTCACTCTCTACTGTGTATGCCTGTCTGTCTGTCTGTCTGTTTCTCGGACGTTGATTACCCTGACATCTCTGACGCAGCGCAAGAGAAGGCTTAGAATAGTTTCTGGATTCTTTGTTCGGATTCTTTGGGCAGTCAGTGTAACGAATGTAATATGTAGGCCTGCAATTGTACATCCACTAGGTAAACAACACCAACACCCCCCACCCCATATATGCTGATAAGCAAGGGCTTTCTTTTACCAAGAACTTTGAACCAATTGTTGTTTGTGTAAATCTAATGATACTAATGAGAAGTGAATTGCAATGGTCAAGTCGGCGGGAAGCCAGAGCATTACACTAGTGGAAATAACGGCTGTTTGTTCTTCTTACCTTTCAATCGGACTTAACTTCTTTTGGCATGGACAACTTTGTTGCCTCCTGGGGCCGTCCATAAATGACGTCACGCAATTTGGGCCGATTTTGAACCCCCCTCTTCACACTTCGTCACAAAAGTAACATCCCCTAATGATACTAATGATGAATTGTCACAAATTTCCGACCGACCTAGTCACTAGGTGCGTTACGTCATTTCCCTTTCAATCGGACTAAATTGATTTAGAGATTGTTCACCTTCTTACTTCTCCTCCCTCTTCTTTGCATTCTATTCTATGCATTCTTCTACCGTGATAGCAAAACGAATTCTTGTCACGGCTGCTGGCGGGGGCTTTGCGAAGGGTGCACAGTAGGGTGGGGCAAATCTCAATTGCCACAACCAGACAATAATAAATAGAAGCTCCCTCATCTACTGGTTAATAAAATAATTCATTTTCATATTTTGTATCATGTCTAGGGATCGTAACTTTAAAAGATGTGTGACGTAATATATTTCATTAGAAATTAATATACATTTATTAATATTATTACAATGGGGTCATGGAAACTCATTAATTGCTACTATAATATATTACACTATATTATATTGTGAGGCGCGGTGATGTAGGGGTATGTTCGGTGTTCAGCCCGAGGGTTGCGGGTTCGAATCCACCTCAAGCGCCGCGTAGGGACCCTGGGCAAGTTCACTCGCAATTGCATGCGCTTCGGCGTGAGGATTCAGTGTCCGCGCTGTAGTCAGGAGCGCCTCTGAAGAAATCTTGAAGGGGCACTATAACAAGGTGCTCATACATACATACATACATACACAATCACATTAATACACACATTAGACCAATCCAACCCGCGGCCCTCCAAATGCGGCCCGCAGGGCTGCTTTCACAGGACTTTCTAAATAATTTTGTTGTCTCATTTTGCACCTACTTACTTGTCCGACTACTACACACAATACTGCATAATAATGATGTCTAAAGCACTAAAAGACTTAGTGTTGTAGTTCTAGTGACCTAATGTAGTCTTATCTGTTTTTATACGTATTGTAAAATATGAAATAAACATTTGTATTTCTTTCGAGGCTGTGAAGACAAACATTTTGCGGCCCGCCGCGTGCTTACCAACAATCACAGTGGCCCGTAGGCCAAAAAAGGTTGGCCACCCCTGCATTAGACAATACACACACAGTTACACATTGTGCTGGCCCTGCAGGGCACACTCATCGAAAAATCAAAGAAGAACACTGTGTTCTGGTATGCATCCCTAGCCGAAGTTATGTTGAACATCTTGTTGCTGCATCAGGAAAGCCTGCAAGTATTTCAAGAGAAATTTTGTCCGTGATTAGAGATAGTAGATCAGAACCAACGTTACGAGCACCCGTTTGTGATGGAACAGCTGTGAATACCGGTTGAAAATATGGAGTAATCCGAAACATTGAACTTAATCTCAGAAGACCCCTTCAGTGGTTAATTTGTTTAATGCATGCTAACGAATTGATTCAAAAGAAGCTAGTGGAAGTCGTTGATGGGAAGACCACTGGTCCAAGTACTGCCAAAGGACAGATATCAGACATGTTGGAATTTGACTCACAACAGAAACCAATCATTGAATTTTCTCCTGTTTCAGGTTGTGTTGCTGAACTTGAAGATACGATGATGAATGACCTTAGTAAAGATCAGTTGTAGGCCTACTTGCTTAAAATATGTCTGCTGATTCAATGTGGCTACCATGCTAGTGATAATCACATCTCCTACTTGCAGACCGCTTCAACCAGGTGCACTCAGTCTTGCCAGATGGCTAACTAAAGCCAACCGATTCTTCTTCATGATATAAACTTGACAAAATTGATCAAGCTGTCATCACTCCAGTAGGCCTACTTCAGAACAACAGCTACTTTGCCATCCTGAGAATATCTTGTTGGCAGCCGTTGGCGATGAAGATGAATATAATAGGGAAATTTTCATGTGAGAAAAATCTAATGGCTAGAAATGTCACTCCAGTGATACAAATCGTTGCTTTGACAAGACAAGAAAACTATTACAGTCAAATTTACATTTGATTCGTACATAAATATGACTGACTGGGAAAATGCAAGACATCACGTCGAAAGCTGTTGGCGGCAACGAACGAGTAGTTCTACCTCACTATCCGTGTCATTAGCAAGATGTGGAGAGAACTAGCAAAGACGTTTCTGGAGTCTGTGGCCGAGTTACGGACATGACCCTCGCCACGGTGTTAGTTCAAATAATGAAATCAAGATTGGACTTGCCAACTATAGAAACAAAAGTTGATTTTCTTAACTAAGTTAAAGCACTTACACTGCAGCACTGTGCCGGATGTTTTTCATTTTTTTTATTAATCATTGTTGTTTGTAGCTCTAACTTTGGGTTCTAAATTTAAAAGTCATAACCATTAAACCGGCTCTCTCATTTTACAACATATTGCGTTTATGGGCTTGTGTTTCAGACAAAGTTGCTAGAAAACGGTGATATATATGAGAAATCCATTTTTGGTACAATATTGCATTTAACATAGACCCCTGATTTACGTTTGTCCGGAAACTGAATTCGAATTTTCGTTACTTTTTGCCCCACCCTAGTGCACAGCTGTACAGTTGCCCATGGGCAATGGGGCGCAAAGTTAGGGGGCAAAACAAGCAGGTCGACATTCCAAGTCTCGAGAAATTGCTACATTCTGAATGGGGCGCATATTTACTGCCTTATCCTTGGGCTCAGAAAACCCTATAAACAATCTAGTCTACTATATCAATCAAGAAAATGTATGACAGTTGAAACGATCGTGTTTTCGTAGGCCGCTATAAATTGTGCCGGAAACACACCTCCTTTGACATGGTTAACATTCTATATGCAGTTAGTATACAATGATGTACCCAAGGAAGAATTCAGCCAGCCACAGGGCTACAGCATTGTGAATGGGGCGCATAGGCCAAAGTTTTATTTACTGCCTTGTCAGAAGACCCTATAAACACACTACTGGCTGCGTATGTCGACCACAAAGAAAATGTACGACATCCATTGAATTTTGTGGACCATGTTATTGAGCCTCCACTCCCGTCCCCATATTGGTTGCCGTGAACTTCGTCATAATCATCATCACTGTAATCATCATGGTTTTGATCATTGTCATCATCAGCTAGTACCATACTAACCACGAAATAACAATTTTCCAAGAGGCTATATAAATGTAATTTTGCATTACCAGACACATTCAACTGCTAAACATTTCATTAAAAAATACAACAGTTAAAATGATCATATAAGAATTCAATTTTCTTAAATTTATAATAACTATTATGCAGATAACCCAAATACAGAAATTCATACACAGTCCGCAATTAAGAGATCTTCAAAAATCAAGTACATATGAAATCTGAATGAAAAAGATAGTTCTGATTGGAATATTAACGAAGCAAATACTTTGCATAGACTGATTGATCAGCTAAGGCAATCGCGTTGCTGCCAATTTACAAAGGCTGAAGCCATGCTCAACAATTTGTCTCTATGTCACTGTGCATGTCTGTCTGCCTCTGTCTACTTGTCCGTCTTTCTGTGTGCGTTTCTGCCTGCCCAAATGTCTAATTCTTCTTGTGCTGTTATAGTGTTTCCTCTCACTCTTCTATTAGGTCAGTGTTTCTGTTATTTGCCAAGCTCTCTCTGTCTCTGTCTGTCTGTCTCGCTGTTCTGTCTCTGTCTGTCTGTCTGTCTGTCTGTCTGTCTCTTTCTCCAGCCTTTTGGTCTATGTAAAAATTCATAGACTCTTAAATGTCAAGGCTGAAAACAGAAGACAATTATACAATACAATACAATAGTATTTGATATTGACCTCCTTTCAAAGTTCAGAAGCTCACACAGCCATAAGACAAAGCATCTATGGCACTGACCAATTAAGAGTGAAGGACTTGCTCCAGGTCCCTACACAGTAACTGCCTTGGGCGAAGCCTGAACCCGTACTCTCCGTGTTACAGGCCATGCGCTCTGACCAATCAACCACCATGCCTTATGTCTCAAACTTTCTCAGATATCCGTTGTCTGCCATGCAATGTCTGCGATTAATGCATCCGATAGTCAGACATTACTATGATGTTCTTTAAAATTTGAGAAAACAGTCCAGTCACAGGCAACAATGAATCCACATTGATACCAGACAGTTTGACAAAAAACAGTGAATATATCTGCAAGCATTCTATCCACATTGGTGTCTATTTTTCACAGACAAGTGTTTAAGCAGTCGTTATCCGACCCTGGTTCATGCAAGAATCCAGACAGAAACAAAACAGAGAGTGGAATATTAAGTGAAATTAGTGAAAAAAGAAGGAAATCAATGCATTCAAGTGCAACAAAGTTTGGCGCACACGTGCTACATTCTACATAAATTAACGTAACACACAAAGAAAGTATAGCGCTGAATGCACAACACGTCTTCGCGTAACATATACATATATACATACATACATAAGAGTCTCATTAAAACACATTCACCTCTAAAAATTCTGATATGCAATACAACACACCTGTGTCCTGTATTCGATATTGCCCTCCTTCCAAAGCTCAGTAATGTGCATGAAACCATACGACACAGCATCCATGGCATTGAGCAACTGCGCACGAAGGACTCACTCAAGGTCCCTACCTACACGGTAATAACCTTGAACCCGTACTGTCCTTGTAACAGGTCATGCGCTCTTATCAATCAGCCACTATGCCACACGCAGAAATAACATGGAACCAAAAATGAGTTCACCTAAAAAAGTTAACTCAATATAATCGTTATCGAAATGTTCAAATTTCTAAAGCGCTACTTGAAACCTAAGCGCAGGGCACCAGCTTATTCACGAGCACTTGTTGACGATCGTGTCACAAGGTGGTTCTTACTGTGGCTGCCAGATACAACACTACAACGCATTTCAGATGCACATAAAATGAAAATAAAAGTGCCTCTGACAGATTCTTAAAAGGCTCTACATAAATGTTCCACTACAGATAAAAGTACGTACTAAGAACGTACAACGTTCATCAATAGAGGTCTGCAACAGAGATTACGTCGCTCCAGTCATTTGAAAATGTCATGGACATCAATCACCGTAAGCAGATTAGAAGCATAGCTTGCTCCGGAAACCCATCTTATCTCATGGTGGCTCAGTGTCACTGCGGTAACAGTTCTGCCAAGGATTTTCCCACCAAATGGTGCTACATAAACTTTGGACTATACTAAGTAACATTACAATATAAACAGAACTCAGAAGAGAGAACTTCACCATCATCATCATCATCTGTTCCTGACGCCAGCTATTTGGCGGCGATGGGTACAAATGAATGATCTCCATTGTCCTCGGTCATTTGTCAAGTCCATTGCTCCTCTTATCGTTAGTCCAAGTGATGCTATGTCCTCATTTAAAGAACCAACTTAGAAAGGAAAAACATGGGATAAAAAGAAGAACCTAACAGTAAAGAACCAAAAAAAATGAACCAAGTAGCAAAGTAGTAAAATAATGAACCCTGGAATAACATCAAAACTAAAACAAAAACAAAAATTCACACATAATAAAGAACTAACCGAAAGTGTGACATCAAATCAGGACCCGTCAACGTGCTTGAAAACAAAGTGCAGATAAAAACCACCAATTCCATCATCCAGTACAATTTCCGTTCAAAAACCTAACCACAGCATCGCTATAGGTATAAGCTATGCAGGCAGTTGCAGCGCCACAATTTAGGGACACCATTTTCAGAGAAATTGTGCTTTATGTTTTAAATCATTTTACCAGTGATAATTTTTTATTTGAATTCAAACTCATAAGGCAGGTATCGGTCTCAGGAATGCAGCATTTGAGCGGCTTAATTAAAAAGCAAAAATTCATTTTAATTAGGCGGGGTTGCAGGACACCAAAATGAATACTGGAGTAACACCTAAGCTAAGTTTGCCCTGAAAAACCATGGTTTCCCTGATAAAGTAATCTCTCACTGAAACTTCATGCTCCATCCAGGACAGTGTTCAGAGGTAAAGTTCTGGGGTTAAAGAGTCTGTCACACTACGTGTAATTCTGATAAGAACGACAAAATGGAATCTTAAAAACCTCTTAATATTCTGACAAACTCAATGAACATAACTGCCAGAAAAAATAGCAAGCAGTAAAATCATAATAATGAAAGATAAAACCAAGATATGTCACACTAACAGTATACAACAATAATTCTTGGAAATATAAATAATAATGCTTAACAATGGAAACATTAAATCTCAAGGAATCTGTAAAAATAGAAATTACAAACTAAATAACCAAAAATAAATTAGCAAAAATACTACATTAATCATAGTAAATCAAAGTCAATAGGCCAACAATGCGGGATCGAAACAATCCATAATTGGCAAAAATAATGCCAAATGGTGGACAAAGAACTACGCATATCGAATGTGTGAAATTAGTGATGCTCAAACGCATGAGCTACTATATGTGACACAGGGGGTCAAAACCCGTCACATGTCAGTTTTTGACCTGTTTACTCATTCATATTCTTCAGTTGATCTGCTTCAAAAAAACTTTACAGAATGAAAATATCTTTTTTCTAACTGAAGTTATGCTCATGTGAATCTGTAATTAGTAGAGTGAGAAAATCGAATAAAAGTTTCGGAATATTTGTGTTATCAAAGTCCTCAGCAAACATTACTTGATTACACTGCAATGTAGTTGGGCAACAAAGGGCTATATCCTGCATCATATAGAGCAAACGGCATCAAAATCGAATTACTACTTTGCAAATTATGGCAAATTCATAGGCAAATATTCTATATTGTTGACCCCTCTCACCTATTTTAGCTTCTAGCTCAATATCTAGGAAGCAACAAGCGATGGGTTTTGAGCCCTCTGGCATCACATATTAATAAGAGCGCAATACATTATGTATGTAACGCACTGTATTTACACAGCAGAATGTAATTTAGCACTTGTGCGAGGTTTACAAAGGCACTATATAAACAGCCAGACACATTTTTACAAATATACATAACATATGTACATACGTACATAGATACGTACACACCGACATAACGTACGTACATGCAATGTTCATACATACATACGTACATATAAATATATATGTATTGTATGTACATACCTACATAATGCTTTATAAATGTTCAATTACAATTACAAGATGTACATATATACATACGTACATACTTATACATACACATACATACATTCGTACATATGTATGTACATACATATATAGTACGGACTTTGTCTTACACAATCTCCTAACAGAATTTGCAATTTTCCTTTCTACAAATCATTAACAAATGGACAGTTGAACAAGTTGCTTCTGACAACAACAACAACGGTTTGATATGTATGAACGGATGAACTTCTCGCAAAGCTACGGAAGCAGAACATCCTCGAAGTAGTCGCCAACACCGCTCGGCTCCGCAACCGAGATCGTCTTTTCAGTCGTAGCATCGTCAATCTTCAGAAACAAAAATTGTAAGGTAAACAAACATAACATGCATAGTAATCGTAATTGTAATGACAATTTATATAGCAACATCACAAGCAAGCTACTTCTAGGATGCTTTACAGTACACTGTCAACGGTGAGTGCAAATGCTATGAGTTTTCTAGTTAAGTACACTTTTAACTGGTTTTTTAATATGAAGAGTTTTGGCCTTTTCAATAGATGCAGGAGGCTGTTACAGGCATAGAAAATACACAAATAATGTAAACACAAATGTTTAAATTATTTGAACTAAAAATATATGTCAATGTAAAGGTTTACATTATTCTCAATGAAAATAAAATTGTAAAATTTATACTACATAAATATTTATCCCTACAGCATATACATGTACAAATACAAAGGTTTACGTGGATCTGATGTTGATGAATTTGTCTTACCAAACTGCAAAATGACTGATAAAATCCAAAGACTGGAAACTTTTTCTGACCTCCTAACCTTATACATCAAGCTGTTTCACTAATGATTTTCTTTAAAGTTTCAAAGTTTCTCAGATGCTTAACTTTTCCCCATAAAATTAAAAAGTGTGCATCCCACAATAATGATCAACACCGTAGAAAGAAAACACCATTCACAGCACATGACATTTAATGAAAATAATTAATTGCTTAGCTACAAGACAGAGAGCAAACTGACTGAGCTGGCGTTACTCTTGACCAGCTCCTCTTCGATCTCTTCCACGATCTCCTCGTTATCTACGTCTGATCTTGCTGATCGCGGCGTTGGACCAAGTGGACTGACACTTACAAGAGATAACAAACGGACAATTCAATGTATGCCGGTGTTTGAAGCAGGAATCCCACACAAGTGTCTGTGAAATATTGAATTAGTTCATTCACTCTTTCATTCAATTGCTCATTTGTTTACTCATTCATTAACTCATTTGCTCATTCACTCATTCGTTCATTCATGCATTTATTCACTCATTTATTAACTCACTCATTCATTTGCTCGTTCAAATCATTCGCTCATTCATTCATTTGCTCATTCATTTATTTGCTCATTCATTCATTTACTCATTCATTCATTTGCTCATTCATTCATTTGCTCATTGGTTCACTCACTGTCATTTAACCATTCATTCATTGGCTTTGGTACTGTAGCAACCATCAATGTAAAGGAAAAAGTCAATCACGCCAACATGCCTACATAAAACTCCACAGAAGCATGGTCCTGAGGTGAAAATATCACTGTGCAGACGTACAATGACAAAATGGGCTAACAGTTGTGGATTTACAGTATTACCCTGAAAATAGGTTAACCATTGATTGTGCATGAGACACCGGCACTATAGAAGTTAAAATTACAAGTAGGGTTCCACACTGCTTAATCTCAATGTGCCTGCCAGCATTCTATCCACAGTGCCAACCTATCCCAGTACAAACAAATTCATCTTAATTTGACAGTGATTTCACTGGTTTGGGTCGTGAACCCCACTGATGAGATTATTCCTGAAGTGGCGCATTATAAATGTCAAATTACAATTACATTTGCTTAACATCAACATGCCTGCAGCACTCTATCCACAGCACCAATCAACTACAGTCACCGTACATTGAGGAACATAGTAATGGGGCTTCTTTTCTACTCTAAGGAACAACAACAATACATACACAGATTCCAGAAAATCCTCTTCATAGTCTTTGTCGTTACCACCTACAAAAAATTCCACTCGTTAACAACATTTTCATCACAGATCGAAGGATTGCTTATCGAGATATTTATACCATCTGAATAAAACAACCTCCTGATGTAATCATAATGTAATTCAACCACATGCAAAACTCTTTCCTGTTATTATCAACATGAGGCATCGTAGATTCGTAGCCAAAAGAATACATGCAGAGCGTTCGGACTGCAATGCAGACAGTACAGGTTCAATCCTCCAATCAGGCAGTCACTGTAGTAAAGACCTATAAAAAGTCCTTCACGCACAGTTCTTCAGCTCCAACAATGTCCTGTCACGTTGTTTGTTCCAGTATCAGATGCTGGTCCTTTCGTGGTGGTACAGGTTCAAGCCTTCACTCAGGCTATCACTGTGTAAGGACCTTGAGCAAATCCTTCACGCACAATTGCTCAGTGCCACAGATCTTCTGTGTGCACTTCTGAACATTGGAAGGAGGGCAATATCAAATGCAATTGTATTATGTAATATAAAATATTACATCTATGTATCTGCAGCCCTTTATCTGAAGAAAAGAATATGTCACCTAAGTCGATAATTTCCAGACCATTTTTCTTCGTTTCCGTTTTCTGATTGCTTGACGTCAAACCTGAAAAAGTCAAACTTTCGAAATTAGGAATCTTAGTATGTTACATGTTTACAACTCATTTATATATATCCTTATTAATATTTACCTTTTTATTATTTATTGATGTATGTATCTTGACTTTAATAAAGCTTTTAAGGAACCCTTCAAAAGCATATAGGTCAAATGTATATCCTTATTAAAATTACTTTTACTACAAGAGGTGTAACAATTAAAATGCAAATGAAGAAGCACACCAATTCCAGGAAAAGATTTAGCTAAAAAATTTCTTCCACAAACGCAGGTATTAAGCCAAAGTTTTGCTCATTCAGCTGCCAATTCCAACGCTTCACATTTAGGAATTCCGTGGCTAATTGGTAAGGGTCTAGAAGAGTTTCCCAGATGTATTTTGGTTCTAATAGGCTTCTATAACAGATCAGTTCTAGACTAAATGTACCTTGAAGCATTGAAGCCTTGTGCATTATGATAATAGTAATAGAGAGGTCTCTAGGTTAGATAAGATGTATAGTCTCAATCTGTGTCAATCAATCAATTTCGTTTATTCTTGACATCAAGCTGACAGGTTGCAACTTGTAACAGGTAGCAAAAATTGCCTCAGCTCGGACAGTTATATCAATGTTGCTTTACTTTAGTAGAACAGTTTTGATACAAACCAAGAGATGGAAGTCCAGCCAGTGAGCTCATACTGCTGCCAGACGTCAGTTTCGTCATGGTTGCATCTTTGTTTGCTACATCATCTTTCCCAAAACTTAAAACAAAAAAACCACTTGCCATAATTAAATGTCACCTCTCCAAATTATCTGCTTCCTTAGTAATGTAATGCAAATTAAATCTTCAAATATTTCTCAGCACCCACAAAAGCCACGTCAGAGAGACCAGCTTATTCGCTGGCGCTAATGAGCTCTCTATCCTCAAGGACACTTGACAATGTTTATACTATAATAGTGAGCATCTCTGAAAAATAGCGTCTCTTCATGTGCTGTACCATATACATTCCTAATTACAATTACGTGCAAACAAATGAGAATATAATTCCTGAAGCCTACCTGGTGAAGCCTGGCTTTTTGTCGGGTAAATCGAGATCCTCCTGGCTGGAGATGCTGTCATCTCCGTCTTTATCCAGACTAAATATGTCCTTAATTGTTTCGCGTTTCTCGTGGTTGCTCTTCAGCTCAGGCAATTTTGGCGGATTCTTCGTTGAATCAGGTTTCTGCTATCAAGAAAAAATTAGTTCTAAAGTCAATCAAGTCTTACAATAAATTAATTACTTGCAGAGTTAAATAACTTTACTGCAATGCAACTGTGAGCACTCATAGCTCCAGTTACAGAATGCTTGTACCAGATAGGCCGACTCCTACAGAACCTAGCAATGGTTTTAATTCAGACTGTTTGTGATGCAACATTGAGCCTTCTCAATTGTCCAGCCACCCACTTGGAATGGACTTCAAGAGCTGATTAGGGACAACTCATGCACCTTTTATCTATGCCAAAACACTGTTCTCTTGCCACAGCAGAGCTGGGAGCATTTCCGAGTGTACATATCTTGAAGGGGACCATATAAAGGCATAAATAACTTAATGAATGAATACATGCAAAATCCAGTATATCAATTAAATAATTTAGCATTATCAAATTTTACACCTGTGCTTATGATATTTATACCCTTAGGGAATTTCAACAGGTAATTACTGAATGAAATATTCATTAAATAAAGCATTACTAACTGAATTACTCAATGGTACTGGTCAGCATCATGAAATGATGCGTGACATAACTAACCTTGGTCGTGTCCCCTGACTTTGTGGGCAGAATTTCTTCAACTTCTTTGAGTGCTGATGATTTGCATAGAATAAAGATTCGATGGTACATGCTCAGAAATTCACCAAACTCAATGGCTAAACAGAAAAACCAAGAAACACAGAACTACATACATACACACACCAGACCCGAGTTGTTGGCTGGAGGAAGCTAGGAGCTGGTGATGAACAAGTAATGGTATGAAAGCCCATCACACAAAGGAACTTGAAAGTCTGACAGCCATGATCTTGGCTGAGAAAAAGTGCAAAGGAAATAATGTAATGATGAGTTCGGTAGTATATTTCATGGGTCACAGTGTATGTAATAATAATAATAATAATAATAATAATAATAATAATAATAATAATAATGATATTCTTTAATAAATATTCAAACCGACAAAAGCAGTGATTACAATTCAGTATGAACAGATGATCACAAGTTAAACATTACAGGAGTCAAACTTAACTGTATACGGCAGCCACGCAAGGTGCCCATCATGTCCTACATCTCATTTTACCAAAGCCATCTGGCGAATGATAGGCTGAGTGGACCTTTGGGAGGGTTGCGGGAATCCCGCTTTCTACTGCTCTTCACACCAGTGATGCTACCACTACTCTAGGCTCTTGTTCGCTGGCTTGCATAATATTCTTGGACAAGACGAAATTTCTGAGACAAGCAGATGGATAAATTTGGCTGCTGAAAAAGGCTTAGAAACAATTTGTACTACCAAATTATGCACACAAAACAAGCACAGAAATTAAAATCAGTTTGAAGAGAGAATCAATTTACAAGACTTATCATCCTTTTGAGTACTACTATCATACGCACTACTAATGCTAGAAATATTAAGTCACTAACCATACACATCATCATTTTCATAACTATTATTTGCCAATATCATTTTGATTATCATTTAACCATTAAATCAATTTTATTACAATAACCATTATCAGTTTGGTTACCATAACCACTACCATTTTGATGATCATAACCATTATCATTTTAATTACCATCACCATAGTTATTCATGCTGCCACTAGTAAAAGATAAGCCACCAACCATTGTTAAAATTTTTGTCAGCCACTCGAAATTCATCATTCACGTAACGATCTAGCAAGTTCCTAGACAGAAAACATTTTAATGTAATGCAATTAAGTTACAAAATTAACACAGAGAACCTTCAACAGGAACAGCAAAGAAATATGAAAATACATGAAAAAGATATTTACTCGATCTCTCATGGATTAAAAAGAAATTCTGTTGCCGAAAATGTGAAAATGAAGATCTTTGAGTAAACATAATTATTTCTGTCTAAAGGAAATGTAGATGGTTGTGTATTATATTTTAATACTGTTTTTAAAAATGAGTCTATAGCAGAATTTAGGTCTATCCAATTGTTGGATAACTGTATGTGGCATTTTCATTTCACCAGAAATGTTCCCAGAATCATACAAATTGTGAACACACCACACATCACTAATGCAGAAATATATAGGCGCACAACACAGATCTCTCCATCCTAAAGGTGATTGAAGTAAGCACACACTGAAGTATGTCTGGTCACCTTGCACACCAAACTCGGATGCAGAACAATAGCCTTAACTTCAAATTCTACAGATTTTGTCTAGAAAAGGACAAAGTGGAAAAATTGAAAAGAATTAAATCATATTCGAACAGCTGGAAGTGAAAAGAGGCAACAACAGTAGCCTATACGATAGTGCAGTTCAATAAAAACAAGAAATACACCTAGAGATGAAATACAGTGTGAATAAGAGGAATTGTCTCCATACCAGGCAATTGCACATAAGTACATGTACAGTGTGAACTCAGTAAAGCAAAGTTGTCGGGAAACATAATTTATGATCCTTATTACAGCGAATTAAGTATCATACAGCGTGTAAATGAGGGAAGAGCAATCCCTTAAGCTAGCCCTGAGTATGAAGTGTTAGCACCTTCATTTTCTTAGCCTCGGTATATGAGAGCAGGTGGCCAGTCCTCTCACTCGAAGTCTCATATTCCAACCGACAGTGTATAGTGTCAATCTACTCATTATACGCCGAGTTGGCTAGGGGGCACAGGTGGAAGCAGAAATCTTGAACCAAATTTCTGCCCTGGTGTGGATTTGAATCTACTACCTCTCAATTGACAGTCCAGCATGCTAACCACTACACTATCAGGATCCTGAGTGGCCGAGTGGGTTGGTGACCGCTCGCCACGCCGGCGCCCGGGTTCGCTTCCCGGTCGGGTCGGTTTATCAGAGATTAATTTCTCGGATCTTTACTGCGGGTGGCTCGGTCGCATTATAAACGTGGAGTACAATACAACACACAATACAACACATCACAATACAACTGGGGCGCGGTGGTGTAGGGGTATGTTCGGTGCCTTGCAGCTCGAGGGTTGCGGGTTCGGATCCACCTCAAAGTCGCCGCAGTAGGGACCCTGGGCAAGTCCTTCACTGCGCAATTGCTCATGCGCTTCGGGCGTGAAACTCCGATTCAGCTGTTCGCAAGCGTAGTCGGGAGTGCCTCTGAATGGGAAATCTGGTTGGGGCGCTATAACAAGTGTTCAAATACAATACAAAATACAATACAATATCAAGCACCCATAAACGAGACTCTGTGCAAAAAGAGATAATGCTGGAAAAGTCAATATATAGCATTACATGTAGTTCTTGTATAACGTGTTAACCAGTATGACATGCGAAGTGATAGGGGACATAAAACCACTGTGTTAAGCAGGATGGCACATGCACCGGAAGCACATAAACGAATTTACATGGTATAACCAAATGAAAGGATTCCTATCGTATCACATATTAATCATTACAGGCCTTTATTTTCCCATTTACTTAATACACTTCATACATGTGCACGGTCAGCAAGTCTGAATCTGAGGCACAACACAAAGTTTACACAAACAACTTGTCCAGGGTCATTACAAGCAGTCAGCAGGCTAAAGGCTGCAATCCTTGGTGCACTACCGAATACACCACAGTAAGTAAGTACATTTTTTATTATACCTTTAATTGATCTGCTGAAGAGAGTAAGACATTCTAATTAAAATCGTCTTAGTGCTCCATCTAACCGTACCTATCTAACCTTCTGGCTGACATGGCCATCTAAAACTACGTCTATCTTCACAGAAAGTTATCATTCTTACAAAGAATTAAGCATACCGATTAAAATTCGGAAAGACATCAGCAAATAGCTGCTGCAGTTCATTCTTTTCAATTTTTCCACTTCTGTCCTGTAAAGAAAAATCAGTGAAAGTTATAATCAACATCAACTAATATCTTAGTTTAAATTTTGGACAGTATTTAGGCATAAAAATTTACAATACGACTCAAAGATGAGCTGCATTGGTTTCCCATTCTAATATTTGAACTTAAATTTTTGGACAGCACTTAAGAGTTAAAATGTACAATATGACTCATAGTTGGTTCAACACTTTAACAACGAGCTGCATTGGTTTCCCAGTTGCTTTTAGTACACTTTCATCGTTAAAGAGTCAAGTCGTTGACAGTAGACAGTGACTCGTTTACACTCAGAAACTTTAAACATTTACCATGTCATATTTATCGAATTTACGACGAGCTTCTGAAATCTGCTGAGCTGATAAAGACTAAAACACAAAAAAGAAACATTACTTCAGCCATTAGGAATAAAGCATGAAGTTACTCCTCTCTTATATAATCTGATTTCCTAATGTAACCTGAGACTTCTACATGACCATACAGGGCGCGGTGGTATAGGGGTATGTTCGGGTGCCTTGCAGCCGGAGGGTTGCGGGTTCGAATCCACCTCAAGCTGCCGCGTAGGGACCCTGGGCAAGTCCTTCACTCGCAACTGCTCATGCGCTTCGGCGTGAAACTCCGATTCAGAGTCCGCGCAGTAGTCGGAAGCGCCTCTGAATGGGCAATCTGGTAGGGGCGCCATAACAAGTGCTCATACATACATACATTACCACAATGCACAAGACATCAATTGATCGTCACTTACAGTGAAATGGGGTGTGCGAAAGCCTAGTGGTCAGTGTGCCGGACTGTCAACCGAGAGGTCAGGGTTCAAATCCCCACCAGGGAAGATATCTGTTTCGAGATTTTGGCTCCGTTTGTGCCCCTAGCCAACTCAGCTAAATGATTACAAATGACCATACAATGTTTGTGGGAAGATGAGACGGCGAGGGAGAGGACTGGCCACCCGTCGTCATATGCCGAGGCTAAGAAAATTAAGTCGCTAGCATTTCACACACATGGCTGCCTCTTGGGGATAGCTGAAGGGACTTCTCTCTTCTATAGTGAAACCATAGGCAAAAATCTCATCTATTGCACAGCTGAAACCAATAGTATAGGAAAACCAACTGAGGTTTGGGTGGTTACGCAAGTTGAAATGGATGAGCATATGTTCAGACCTTGTTAACATAAAATAATAATAATAATGACAATTTATATGGCACCATAACGTGGCCATACCGCTACAAGGGCGCCTCACAAACAACTAGCAAAAGGGTTAAGCCTTAGTAAATGAATATGTTTTGAGCTGAGATTTGAAGGAGTTTCTAAAAGAACCAATGCTACATGCTGAATGGAGGCTCCAACCGCCAAGACATGTTATACGGTGCACAATCAATTCTCACCTCAGTCAAAGCTTCAGTATGTGTACCACCATTGGTATGCACCCGTTTGAGAAGCTCAGATAAAAGAGGTAACTTGTTATCACAGGACGTTTCAGATATGTTGAGTTCTTTCAGCAGACTAGATCGGTTTTCAAACCGACCGTTCTGTAAGGAAAAAGAAAACATAACCTGTTCCATTGCAAAATCTGTAAACACTGCAACGTCTGTTTAAACAATACATCGTTTAACGAAAATGTTTATACTTGTCAGTTGCTTTTAACTGCTAATGTGTGGAAAATGAATTATTCAAACAGAACAATTAATACCACTATACAATTGTGTTCAACAAACTGGATAACACTGGAAATTGTTTTCAACTTTGTAAACAACTGGATAACACTGGAAATTGTTTACAACCTAGTAAACAACTGGTTAATAGCGGTATGCAGTTCAGGGTTGGGTTAATGCCGGCAACAACCTATTGTTGTATTGTATATTGTATTGTATTGTATTTGAACACTTGTTATAGCACCCCTACCAGATTTCCCATTCAGAGGCGCTCCCCGACTACTGCGCGAACGCTGAATCGGAGTTTCACGCCCGGCATGAGCAATTGCGCAGTGAAGGACTTGCCCAGGGTCCCTTACGCCGCGACTTTGAGGTGGATTCGAACCCGCAACCCTCCACTTAAGGCATTCCGAACATACCCCTACAGCCACCGCCCCAGTTGTATTGTGATGTGTTGTAGGGGCTTAACTGGAATCCGGATCGGCAAACCGATTTTGCCGATTTTGGACTATCCGGAATTATCCGGATCCGGAATTTCTAGCCTGCCGATTAGTAAAACAATGTTTTTGACGGTTTTCAAACTATAACAATAATTTATAGTCCATTCAGTGATGATTTCCCACACAGATCATTTAATAGTTGGATAGCTAATGACGGTCGTGGCCTGCCGTTATCAGCCTGGGATGGCTTTATTAATGACCTCTGCTAGTTCTCGCTATACAGTGACTGCCTTCATCAGATAGTTCAGGGAGGTCTTAATAGATACATTGATCACAGAAGGGGAGGAGGGTTGACTCTCAACAACCCTGAACCAGTCGGCGATGGTGTGAAACATTTGAGAGTCACCGGGCGGGTTGATCTTTGATCTTGGGGTGGGGTATTAAGACCTCCTTGGACTATTCAGTAGACAGCACATGTGGGAGGGATCATCAGGGCTAGGAGCAATCTGAAACTGTTCTGAACCCCTCCTCTGGGAGGGCTGAATTCAAGCCTGAAGGGTACACAGACAGACAGAGACACAGACACAGAGTCTTGTGGATATCTCTTGCAACCCCATTCACTGACCAGCCGATCTGCAGCCTGTGAAATCGACCACAGTCGTGGCCTTTAAACACCCGTTAATTGGGTGAGTGGTCTTCGATGTCGGTCTATTTGGTCAGATTACAATCTTTTTTACTATTCGGAATCGGATCCGGAATCGGCAAATAATGGCCTACACTATCCGGTATCCGGAATCGGCAAAAAAAACGAAATCGGTTAAGCCCTAATGTGTTGTATTGTGTGTTGTATTGTACCACCTACGTTTATAATGCGACCAAGCCACCCGTAGTAAAGGTCCGAGAAATTACCCTCTATAAACCGACCCGACCGGAAGCGAACCCGGGCGCCGGAGTGGCGTGATGAGCAGGCTACCAACCCACTCGGCCACTCAGGATCCTTAAAGACATTGTTGCCGGGACAGTGGCAATAACCGGTTGTTGCCGGTTATAGCCAGTTGTTGCCGGCCGGTTATTGCCAGTTGTTGCCCATTTTCTAAAAAGTAAGGATAAGGCAAATGAAGATCATAATTATTTCACTGCTCAGACTGCATAGTTCTTGTGGCAAATTAAAACTACTGTAGTAAATCTATATTACCCTGAATATAAATGTAGTTAAAATCAACTATGTGAGATTAAGATAAAAAAATTCTGACCTACAGTTCAACTACTCCAAAATAAACTGCCATTTGCACCGCAGTATTAATATTCAGGTCAACAGGGTCATTGCCTTTTCTATATACTTACCTGGTAGTATATAATTTATTAATAGTATGTAGAAGCCAATGGTTTGGCAAAACTTCTAATTCATAATTACACAATTCGATATTGACTGTACTTAATATGAAAAACTTGTAAATGTCTTTTATTATTTAAATCAGGTGATTTTTTATTTGGAAAAGCTTGATTAATTTAAAGCATGATATATTTAAAACCAATCAACTCTGTAAAGTAGCAAGCCAGAAGAAATAAAAAATGAAGCTTACTGTGAAGATTCCATATTTTATTATCACAATAATTAATGGTTTCTATTTTTGCCAAAAGGTTTTTGCCATTTTTGCCAAGAGGTTGTTGCCATTATTGCCAAGAGGTTGTTGCCGGGACGGTTATAGCCATGGCAATAACCGGTTATAACCGGCGGTGGCAACAACTTGCCAACCTTGATGCAGTTGTTCACAACCTTGTAAACAACTGGATAATAGTTATGCAGTTGTTTACAACCTTGTAAACAACTGGATAATAGTGGTATGCAGTTGTTCACAACCTTGTAAACAACTGGATAATACAGTTATGCAGTTGTTTACAACCTTGTAAACAACTGGATAACACATGTTTCCAACTTTGTAAAAAAAATGGTTGTTTAAAACAGGGTAAATATCTTAGTTAGACTCTCACTTCAAAGTTCACTGCTATTGCCATTTTAAGAGATTAGATTAGATTGGATTTGACTGTACTATGATAGGTTAGGATTAGGATTTCGTTTGATGTGATCAGTGTTTTTGAATTTAGTACCGGTACTCACAAATCCACTTTCAGGATCAAAAACAACACGGCTGTAGTCCATTTTGAAGAATTCCAAGAATTCACGAACTACAGATATTGCTAATTGACCTGAAAACAACAGAAGCGTCATTAAATACTTTAGGAGATATTAAAACTATTGATGTGTGGATGATTTAAATGTACTCCCGGTTTACTAGAAATTCTCCTTTACATGAAGTGGTGTTACGTCCCCCACAGCTTATAACTTTAAAGCTCTTTTTTGGCTAATGTGCCATACAAGAGGGGCAATATCGTGATAAATATTCACAGTTTCGGCATTATCCCTTTTTACGCCTGAACTGGTTTACACACTGTAAAAATAAGGCATGTCTCCTGAAGACTTCAAATTAACGCACCCACATTGTATTACTGGCTCATAAGTACTTATAACTGCATGTAATAAACTGGTCTCGAGCCCACCGTGCCTCCTTACATGTTGAGCCATCCTCCTGGAGCAGATTCCCATTGCATTTGAGTTCTGCTGCCTTGGACTCCGTGCAGCAAACATTTGCTACCTTTTAATCAGTCCTTTAACCATTTAACGACAAGCATACATGTACTAAAATTGACTGGGAAACCAATGCAGCTCGTCGCTAAAGAATTAAGCTAGCCGGGGTGTGAAATGTCAGCGACTTCATTTTCTTAAACTCGGCATACAAAGGCGGGTGGCCAGTCCTCTCCCTCACTGTCGTATCTTCCCACTGACACTGTAGTGTACGGTCAGTGTTATCATTATAGCCGAGTCTGCTAGAGGGTGCATGAGCAGAGAACTCAAAACAAATTTCTGCCCAGGCAGGATTTGAAAGCCCAACCTCTCAGTCGACAGTCCAGCAAGCAAACTACTAAACTATAGTGCACTTCATATTCGCTACCTACCTTAAATAAAACGAACTTGTTTATGAACTTGTTTAGCTCAGTTAGATGACCATGTGTCCAGTGCTCTTGTGAGGTACTTAAAATGTGCTAAATATACTAAGTGTCTTGAAGCACTTTTTATGCGAGATTAATAAAATTCCAAGTTATAAAGTAGTAAACTAGAATGAGGCATCTGTTTTGAAGATTCCAGGAGATGCTTTCGAAAACAATATACCTTCTCTTGTTTCCAGAAAGTTCTTTAATCCCTCGTTTACAAATGGCGTTTTGTTCTGAGACAAAAGAAAAGTAGAAATAAATTTTATTGCTTGAAACTCTGGTTAAAATATAAACATATCCAACACAGTAGTCACGTTTGAATGCCTCTATCACCAAGCAGTGTTTGGCTAAATTATTATTAATATTATTATTATTATTATTAATATTATTATGAACTTATTAAGTGCCAATATCTAAATCAGGAGTCTAAATCCCTGAAAGGCCATATATATGTTTCAAGATTTTGGTTACATTTTGCACCATAGGGTATTCAGCTGCAAAAGCAGTATACACACACCATACATTAGGAAGATTTGATGGCAAGGGAGAAGACTGGCCCCTCTGCCCTCATACACTAACATTACCTGCTTACTGATTTTGTTTTTACTAAGCACCTGTGAATGATTGCTGGTTCCCACAATTTAGTTTTTCCAGCACTGTAGAAACTAGAGATTACAATTCAAACAGCATTAACTTTGTATGAACAAACAAGAATTATCGAGCAAAAATTTCACAAGATGAAGAAATTGATAAAGTATAGAGAGAGGCTAAACGCTATCAAACAAGCAAAATCATGAACTGTTATTGCAAATCAGTAAGTAACCATGTCAGTGAAAACATTTTAAAACAATAACATATTGCCACTGAAGCCATAATCACAGTTTACAAAGTGCTGTTTCAAGAAAAACTTTTTCACGAAAGACTTATCAGAATTGCAAAAAAGTCAGAAAGAATAAAAAGCAAGTAACTGTTTTACTGACCTGAATAGAATCTTGCTCTTCCAATGCCAAAAATACACTGGCACGAAGTTCTGCCTTCAAAAGCAACACCGATAAATATTTACTATTCCTGATTTAATAATTAAATCTTTAAAATGCTGGTTGTAAGCAGCAAAAGTGGTCATCCACAAACATGCATCAAATGCACCTAACAAGCATATAGTACACATATCCACGTTGCACCTGAAAGCCCCACCCAACAAATTTGGAGACTTAATTTTAATTCTTCAAAGGTAAAAAGAATACGACTAGATTTTGAGAGGAAACAGAGACAGTGGCGGCGCCAGGGGGATAGGGGGGGCTTAACTGCGGTTCAGCCCTCCAAAAAAGTTGGAAATTAGTGCAAATCACAGGGAGGAGGGGACAAAAGGGAAGGGCTTGAAGATTTAGCCCCCCCAAACCTGAAATCCTGGCACCTACACTAAACAGAGAGCTTAGGCCTAATGGAAGTTATCCAATAAGAATAATTAAGTGATAATAATTAAGCAGTGTTGGCTCACGTGGTGCTCAGGGGCGCAACCACGGTCCAGAAGTTGGGGGGGGACCTACTAGAATGTCTGAGTGGGGGATTGCGAGCCCGAAGGCGCGAAGCTGCATTGCCGAAGGCAAGAAGCCCCAACGACTAGGGGGTATGGGGAGCGTCGTAAGCTCCCCCATCGGGTCTGGGGCGGAGCCCCAGAAGCCGACGCCAATTTTGAGCATTTGATGCCAAATGGAGTACATTTTGGGCTTTTATTTACTTCAAATTTTTCACCGATGATTTCGATATAAAAGTACCTAATCCATCTAGATCTGTGAAAAATATGACTTTATTATATGAATAAACTGGAAGTGACAAGGGTTTAAGAGAATTGAACGGATAAGAGTAGAATAAGCTCTAGAACAGTGTTTGTCAAAACTAGGAAAATCGGCAGGGAGGAAGCCTGGACGGGTAATTTTTCTCAGAATACCGTTAAGGCGTGTATGTTCCCCTACAGTGGCAAATACTCACCAAACAGAGGAGGCATAACGTAGCCGTGCGAGGATAGTAGCTCCTAACAATGTCAAAGAGACGCTCACATGCAGTGGTAACCGTGCACGAGCGACCAAAACACGTAGCGCGAACATGGATTTTCGGGGTTTGCAGCATATTTTGTCCATGTGTGCCCCAAAGCCAATCTGATCAGAGATAGTGACACCCAAAATAACCATCTCCTGGACCCGCTCGATGCCAGGGATGAGAGGAGGGAGGGCAATGGGTTTGGACCTCGGTCGTTTGACAACCATTTCTCTGGTGATAGCAATGGCATGGTTTAATTTAAGATTGCTAACGGATGCCCATTGCCCACTTAGAGATATGGTAAAGTTCAGAAAGAGTGCTGTCAATGCAGGAAGCAGGGACCAGCTTGCAAGTAGCTATCGTCGGCATATTTAGGGAGACGGTTTCTACTGTATTTTAGAAATGGCTATAACAATATCAGTAGGTCCAAGGCCAGAGCCTTGTAGTATACTGGCATTAATGGTACACAGGAGAGAGATTGCAGAAGGCAAGAAGTTCCTAACGACTAGGCGGAATGGGAAGCGTCGTAAGTCACCCCCCCATCGGGGGTCTGGGGCGAGCCCAGAAGCCGACGCAATTTTGAGCATTTGATACCAAATGGAGTGCATTTTTGGCTCTTGTTTGCCTCACAAATTTCAAAAGTCGGAGGGGACCGTCCCAACCGGTTCGAAAGTTGGGGGGACGCGTCCATGGCCGTCCCAACCTGTTCGAAAGTTGGGGGGCCGCGTCCCACGGGTCCCATAGGGTGGTTGCGCCTATGGTGGTGCTGTGTGCATCTTGCCGTACAAACACTACCCGGTCAGCTGCACTGGCTTCCTGTAACCTGGTCTGTGTCACCTCTAAAACCCTTCAACTACAAGTCTGTCCTTACACCCCGCCCTGGCACTGCCAGAAATTTTCAGGTACGAGTCTTGTCAAGTTTCTCTGATCGCAGGAATCACACACCGCTTATTAACATCTGATAGTCCTTTCAGTTGTGCTCACAGCTCTATAGTCACAAACTCAAGTAATCATTTTGTTTATGGGTAGGCGACTGCGAGTTGCCGTTTCTCAAGAGCTCGAGCCTCAGTGCTTGTGAATAAGCTGGTGTCCTGCGCTTAGCTTTAAAGGAGCACATAATAAATTTGGAATTTACGATTACGATTCTAAAAAAATACCCTTATTTCTAATTGGATAACCACCGGTAGACCAGAGGTGGATAACCACCGGTAGACCAGAGGTGTTCTATTTCCACTCGATATCTAGAGTGGCCAAATTGTTTATACGAATGCGGAACTATAAGACTTAAAACTAGATTTTGCCCCTACCCACAATTTATCCTGCTCTTTTCATTATCAACCTGAACAAGTAATCCTGTAAATGAACAAATCTTCACCAAATCTCTACCTGGGCTTTAATACTTACAGTAAGACTGCATTTTAATAAAGACACATCGGTAAAAGTGTATTTTAGCGTATTGAATTATTCACCTATTGTATTTGTAGCATTATTATTTCTCATCACTCCAACTTCTACTTGGTGACAACAATCCTTTTCATCGATCCAGCTTCCATTAGGCAAGAATTCGTTTCATCAATCCAGCTTCTATTTAAGCAGGAATCATTTTTCATCAATCCAAGGTCTTCTATTTAAGCAAGATTCCTTTCATCAGGCCCACTTCTATTTAAGCAAAACTAATTTTCATCAATCCGACTTCTAGTTAGCAAGAATTCTTTTCGTCAATCCAACTTGTATTTGACCAAAGCTGAAACCTATGCAATGGCGAATAATTAATTACGCTAAAATACACATTTTTACCAAAACATTTACTAAAGGCTAGAACAAAAGAGTCGTGCAAAACTAAACTAAACATCTAAATTTCTACAACTAAACCTAAGGCCAAAACAAAATAATGTTGTGTTTCCGGTAACCCGACCGAGTCACCTTTTTAGGCCCGACTGGGAAAATTTTTTGAAAAAATTTTTTGGAGAAAATTATTTAAACATTTTTTTTTAAATTTAAAATTTGTTTTTATTGACACGTGAATTTAACCTTTGCGACATTGATAACATTGCTTTCCATTGCATAAAAATATTTTTTTGGCCTCAGCAAGGTGAAATATGATGATGATATATTCGTTTATTATTATACAACGATGCAGCATTGCATAAAAATATTTTACAAAATAAAATTTTGTTCCTACCTACCTACCCAGATTTTAAAACCACTGTTACCGGAACACACCTATATTTTTTTTGGCCTAATTAAATGCAAAGGAGCAGCGTCCTATTCAATGATTAAACGAATGTACAATACATTACAGTGGTTACTTGGTTGTTCTTCTACGGACCAGTCTAAGAGTTTCACTATTGTTGGGACAACAGCTGTTGGGACAACAGCTGGAACCAGTCACCTCAGTCCCTCAGGGCCGACCTTTTCTCGGCAAGCTTATAGAATCGAGGGTTGAAGGATATAGTACGTAAGTTTACTGGTGTCGTGAGTGTCGGCTAGGGTCAGGATATGTGTCGTGACGGTCGGTTAGGGTCAGGGGTAGTGTCGTCATTAGAAAACCTGGTAGCGTCCGGCGTCCGCACAGCATGCCCATATATACTGTGTAATCCTTCAGCCCACGATACTATAAGTTTACCCTTTTCTTTTGACCAGTTCCGCAAGCGCCTGAAAACCTCTCCCTTAACCATTGAAGACACTGGCCCGGGTCGGGAGGGCCTCTGATCTTGAGTGGCGCTATATAAATGCTCGATTACGATTACAATTACTTAAACAAATCCGGAAGCCAGAGCCGTGCATGGGTAAACGTTAACGTAACTAACAACGATTTGCCAAATCAGCGAAACGTTGAACAACATGATAATACGTTTTCGTCTTACTCTAATTTTTCCGAGAACGCCAGAAGCCTCTAGCGCCTGCGAAACTAAATCTCTTAATTCCGTGTCTTCGTCAACCGTCGCCATATTGCTCACCTCTGTCAACATTTAAATTAAGTAAGTAAGTATGTATAGCCTTGAATAATAATAATAATAATAATAATATCTTTTCTTTAATAAGCGCCTGAAAAACGCACTGCGCTGTACATTTACATGTTATGCAATTGAAATCTTAACTACTAACAGAACAGACAGCTTGCAATACAACGGCGCTAATAGCAGCCTACAAAGCATATCCGCCCAACGGGGCTCGAACTCGGTACCTCTCGGTCTCTGTGCTAGATGTTATCCAATGCGCCACGGGCCCCCATCATCATAAATTATATTCGTTTTAAAAATAAAAAAATAATAAATAATATCTTTTCTTTAATAAGCGCCTGACAAACGCACTGCGCTGTACATTTACAAGTTATGCAATTGAAACAATCTTAACTACTAACAGAATTAAAATTGTGGTATTTACTAGTTTAATAGCAAAGTAATAATGTGCTAACAACAGACATAACGCTGTAGGTGTACATAGAAAAAACTACATCTAGATATTAGAGTAGCCTATATCAAGTAATAATAGCTTAGTAAGAGTTCAGGAATAACATACGAGATATAAAATTTCGTGAGTCCTTGTCAGGAAGGTTAAAGTTATGTGGTCTGACCCTAAGAAAATAGGGCGTAAAATGTTGGTTAGGAAAAAGGCATCTGAGTGAATGATTCTCATTTAAGAGGACGGCCTTAAAGAGTGAAGTGTCTGCTTTATTAGGCAGAACATTCGTAGAAGGGGAATCTGACTGAATAAAACCAGAGCGTTTTAATCTGTTATTCAGACGCTCTATGCGGGATTTGTCCATTAGCAAAGGTTTAGCAGAGAAACTCAATTGATCCGTAAATTCTTTCCTTCAGACCAGTTGGCAATGTGTTGGAGCTCATCCGTTGCAGTTGGTAAGTGATATCCGCTGTTCCCTCCGATTCGTCCTACTGGATATTTGCTTCGCCTCCGTACCCACATAGGCGTAAACTCCTGTAGGCCGCTAGGCTCGAGCCCCCCCAATAATTGAGGCTCCAGGCCTGCCCAGGCATTGAGCCCCCCCAATAGTAACATATTTTTCGCATAAACTCAGGGCTTAAAGTGTGAATGGACGGTCATGGACGGAGTCTAAGCACTTGTTTTCAAGGCTGAACACCATCCTGGCTCTGCCACTTATTAGACCACCACAGCCTGGACGCCGTCCATGCAGCAGCCTTGGGCGGGTCAAGTTAAACTCCCCCTCCCAATTAGCCTTCAGCGGCTCAAGGTATCTTGATTTTCGCGTGTATCCAAATATCTCCAACATGTGTTAGCCCGTGGACCACGGGTAGGCCTATATGGGCTACGCCCTTATCCCCGGGGTCAACGGTTATCCCCAGCATCTTCCGAACAAAAGATCGGCTGTCCGGTACATATAATATATATATACATATATATATAATTATATGTATATACGTAAAACTGCCGCAGTTTTATTTCCGTATATCACTGGCTTCTTTTGAATTTGCTAGACTTATAAACAAGGCTTTTATCAATTGCCACGTAAAATGAGTTTACTTAAGATTGGATTTTCGCGCAAGAAGCGATTTGCTGATAGTGAGGAATGTTTCGAAGAAACTGAAATAACTAAATAAAGACGATGTGACAGGGAACCTGAGAAGGCTGATGAATCAGAAGCTGGTAAGTGTGAAGTGTGAATGAGAAATCTCGTAGGCCTACGGACCGATATTGTAGTGGAATGTGCTATATTCAAGAACAGTGATGGTTCAGTATTAGGAAATAAAAAGTTTGACAGCTCTGCTAAAAAAGAACAGGTTGATCGTTACATCCGTAAATGTCTTACTAATGATTGGTATAAATGGTCTACCTCTCGCGTTATGGAATGCTGAGAAGTATGTTATTAGTTGGTTGAAGTAGAACAGACATGGAGCCCTGGACAAAGCTACAGACCTGCCAAGGACAGCTGAATTAGCTAGACATAGTTCGAAATTGTTTGCATAATTAACGAAAACTATTGCTTTGTTTTTTCTGTTTGCATTCACACTACTTTAGTGTTGGTTAGAGTCACAAATATTTGCTAGAGGTAGTAATCCTCGGAAAATAAACCTCGAGTTTTCCAATAAGTAGGGCCTACTGTCTCCATTGTCCGACTTTTTGACACAGCTACATGTAGTAGCTGTGCACTGCCAAAGGCTACGTGTGCATTTGAGGAGGGCAACTGGAGGGCAACAGCGCCAGTGGAACGCTCAGACAGACTATAGCTCCAAGATCTTTCCACTGGAGGAATCTTGGACTAGCTCTGTCTGCCCGACCTTTAACCCTACAGTGGAACGCTCAAGGCGCTGTGGCTGACATGCCTGCATGGGGTGCAGGCTGGACCTGACTGGTGCACAAGGCCTGAACCGTTAGGTCATGACCTAAGTGGCTAAGAAATATCGTTGGCAGACTGTAGACCTACATAGCAATACTCGAAATATTAAAATAATAATATTACCGTAACATTATCTCTGGACATCTTTCTAGATTCGAACGCTGTTAGGCCTATGTATTAAAACTGCACCACGGTTTAAAACCAAAATAGGCCTACCATCTTGAGACCAAGAGGTCTTGTTACTTTGAAACGTAACATTAAGCTGTGTGTTCTACTGTTCTAATAATATATGCTGACTGAATAGTCTAAAGAGAAATCGTAATCGTAATCGTGTTAGCTTCCTGTATGGTATAAAGTGCATTAGTGGCGTAGCTAGCTTTTCATGGGCCCGGATGCAGGGGTCCTGTTTGGCCCTGTAACTGTGCGTTCCTACGGTCTTACCAATTGTCATGGTCCACATGAACGCATGTGTACGACATCCGCCTCCTAGGCCTAACTGACTATGTGGGCCACTCGAGATCGTGGGCCCCCCCAATATTTTCGTCAAGTTTACGCCTATGCGTACCCATGATGGTTTTCCCCTTCCCATTGTAGGCCTAAGTTTGCTAAAAATGGAGTATTAGGCTTACTGTATTAGCCCTAAAGTCTATTCTTAATTACTTGTTTTTTGGTTTTCAGGCGGTCTGTTCTGTTAGTAGTTAAGAGTTATGTCTTCTGTCATTTGCGTTCTTGTGAATTGTTTAAATTGCATAACTGTACACTGTAACCGGTTGCGGTTTGTCAACCGGATTGTTTCAATGAAGAATATTATTATTATTATGCTTACTTACTAACGCCGTTCATTTCGTGCAGTGACGTAATAAAATGTCCGCTAGTGACGTAATAATTTCCAGCTTCGACATCAACATCAATTTTAATTAATTAAAGAGAAGACGTTCGTTTCTTGTCGTTAAACAGAAGAATTAATTACAACATCGAGATGCCAATTTGTTTATGCGTTGCGTTCATTATAACCGCTATCGTTGTGTTCATAGGATGCTCCACGGGATGGAATAAATTCGGTAAATGCGGTGATTGCGGTAATTGTTGTAAATGATCCAGGGCGTCCTCCTCTGTCGATGTTCTTCTAACCTGCTTCCAAGCGATGGGAAAACGACATCTTGACACCGGTTAGCCTACAATTGTGAAGCCCACGGAGGCAAATCTATATTTTGGATTACCTAGTTCCTTTTATATATACATTTACACTTATTGTAATGCCTTAAGGCAAGCTTAGACCCCTATAGTATCGGGGCTGAAGCCTGAAGGATTATAGTGCGTTAGTTTACAGAGGTCGGTTAGGGCATTGCCTTAATTCTAGATACTACAATGCTACTACAATGGTTAGGGTCAGGGTAAGGGTTAGTGTCGTCATTAGATATCCTGATACCGTCTGGCGTTCGCGCAGCATGCCAAAAGACACTTCAGCTCACGATACTATAAGTTTGCCCGCCTTCACATTTACGCTTTCTTTCGTAGGCCTATAGCGCCGTTATCCTATTATAACACACAACAGAGACGGGCACGATTAGTAAATTGCTAATCGATTAGCAAATCCTAGCCTAATTCCAATTTGATTTGGCAAAACTTGTAGCTAATCACTTAGAAATAGAAATAGCTGTTTGTCTAATCGATTACCTAATTGATTAGTTAAATTGCTAATTGGTTAGAATTAAAAATAGCTACTGAAATTTGCTAATCGATTATAATTAGAATTAGCTAATATTTTAGCTAATCGATTAGAATTAGCTGTTTGGCTAATCGATTAGCTAATAGATTAGAATTTAATCGAGATCAGTTACCCATCTCTGATACAGGTGACATACATCAATGGATGGCCGCTTCAAGTTAAAGTGTATAGGCCTACCTAAACATCCCGAGTAGTTGGAGAAGTCCAGTCAAAGTCTGAATGGTCAGGGAAACTATTATGGGCTATTAGTAGGTCACAACTTGGCCGGGTTATAACTGAGAAAATTAAACTAACCCTGCACACTGCAGTATTTTTTATCAAGAGTGGAGATCGACTTTTGGCGAAGAAGGTTGAACTCACAACCCAACCCCCCACTCCCGGAAAAGTCAGTGATGATGGTCATGATGATGAAGCAATTCTAAAGCACCTTTAAAGACCTTTTAAATAATGCTGAAGAAATAATTTTCTTGCTATTTATTTTATAACAGTATCAAATGTTTGGTTCTGTTCCAGGTAACTTCAGCGTAAAGAATTTTAAAAACAACTGGAGCTCAGCGCATTGTCCTCTCGCGTCTCCTTTTCTCTTCTCATCAAAACTGGCAGCAACATCCGAAGAAATTTGCAGTCTTACAAGGTTGACAATCAAAATGCAACGACAAAGTCAAGAATTGCAGACTTTTCTTGCAGATCGTTCTCGCTGAGAATAACATTGTATAAAATCTTCCTCCATTACTTCCAACACCGACAACTCTAAACCCGTAAAAGATTTGCAGCTAACATCTGGATAGATTTTTCACATGCTATTAATATTCACATAAAAAGTCACCTAATGCATTAACAAGAAGGTGTAGATGATTAAATCTTATGATGCTCATTTGATCTCGAGCTTTGTTGTGGCGTTTCAAACTTGTCCGATCGATCAAAATGCAATGCCACTGTACTTTGTATTTATAATTAGGAAATATGTATACATATCGCTCAAACTTTAGAAAAAAAATCAGGGATGTTCTGTGAACCAACCTATTATTTGTAAATGTCATTAGGAATATAAGAACAGAAGTTTCTACAGCTCAGATGTTATATGTTGTATATAAATGACATTAAGATATAAGAACAGAAGTTTCTACAGCTTAGATGTTGTTATATTTTTGCATATAAATAACATTAAGATATAAGAACAGAAGTATACAGCTTAGATGTTGTTATATGTTGTAGGGTATATAAATGTCATTAAGAAATGAGAACAGAAGTTTCTACAGCTTAGATGTTGTTATATGTAATATATAAATGACATTAAGATATAAGAACAGAAGTTTTTACAGCCTAGATGTTGTTACATGTTGTAGGATATAAATGTCATTTAGAAATAAGAACAGAAGTTTCTACAATGCATACATGACTCTAAGAAATTTTCTCGTATCTTTGTTCTGTTCATTGCTTTGCAATGCCCAGACTATAGTCTTACAGACACTGTTGACTATTAAGATACATCAGTGAAGCCCAGAATTGCAGATGTTTTCTTGCAGATTGTTCGGCTGAGAATAATATTCTTTTAAAGCCTATGCCATTTCCTCCATTTCTGTGCATAGCTTTGCAATGCACAGAAAGCTAGAGAAGAGTCTCCATTGGTGAGCCCGTGCACGTTCACACACGGTGCCCAACCAACGGAATCCTTCCCCCATCCACAGTTGACAGATTACATGTGTCATGTTCAGAGTCTCTGGATCAATTAAGCTGAATACATGCAGAATCTCGATTGCTACATATAATTTGATAGCTATAATCATATAGCGCAATGTCAGAAGAACAAGAACAGTCCATTGAGCTAGCTCTGAGGCAGCCATGGCTTTGAAGTGTTAGCGACTTCATTTTCTTAGCCTCAGCTTATAAGGGTGGGTGGCAGGCAAGGCCTCTCTCTCGCCGCCTCATCTATACGGTGTACAGTCAGCGTTCTGTTACGGTACGGGGTTAACTATTGGACCATGCATGCAGGATGGCCATGCACCCTCACACCTTCAGATAAAATTATTTCTATGTCGGTTGAATTCGGCTCTGCTATTAGCAATGCAGAGCGTTGAGCTTAAAACACTTTAGGCCTACCTCTCATAAAACACAAAGATATTCATCTATCGAGCTATCGTTCATTCAAGTTCTGTAGGCAATGCAGAGCCGGATTAACGAATGTGGTGGCCCTGTTCAGTGAAACTGTGGGGGCCCCAGCCCCACAGAATCACAGCAAAAGGACACAAAACGTGTTATGTTAAACGAATCAACATTCGTTTATTATTAATTCGTGCCTTCTGTCTTTTTGTACAATATCAGTAGCCTAGGTCTTACCGTCTTAGTGTTAAGGTATTGCCTACATCTTTTACGGTTTAACGATATTATAGTACTAAGCTTATATTAAAAAGGAGGAGTAGAACAGTAGCAGGAGAAAGAGGAGCAGGAGGAGGAAGAACAGAAGAAGAGCAGTCCTTTATGTAAACCCTGAGGCAGCCATGAGCATGAAGTGTTAGCGACTTCATTTTCTTAGCCTTGGCATAGGCCTATGAGGGCGGGTGGCCATGCAGGTCTCTACCTCGCCGTAGCATCTACTGTAGGCTATACTAAATAACTACGATAAAGAAGCTACAGTATGGTTTCGATGACAGTGAACCGGTCTAATGTGGATCATCATGCTGCCCAAGCAGCCCAACTCAATTCGTTGCTGTTGAATTGTCTCTTTTCGAGATGTTGGGCTCAAAATCCAATGTAACAAAGACAATTATAAAGCGCCACTTAGAGTCTCTCAGAAGCGCTCAACACGTGGCCATAAAACAGCTGAAAAAATGCATCTTTAAGAGTCTTGAGAAAACCATTATAGTCACATACAGCACGTATGTATTTATGTATGTATGTACGTATGTATGTATGTATGTATGTACGTATGTATGTATGTTCTTGTATGTATATTATGCATTAGGACACTTAATTAACATAGCACATTTTTAGTATCTCTGTGCTATAGTCTATATATGGTGCATGTTAAATGTAACCTAAATCTAGACTATTACATCAGGTAGCAAAACAATACACGGTAAATAAGAAAGAGTCACCAATGGCGGGCACACACACTCACACACACACACACACGCACGCACGCACGCACGCACGCACGCACACACACACGGTATTAATTATAAATTAATTATAAATTAATATCAGTAATTATTAATGCAATGTAAGTATACTTTACTACTTACATCAGACGTAGATTTGCATCCGCCATAATTTTATGTGAGAAAGCTCAGAGTTAATCATAGCGCGTCCAACTTAAAATACTACGACGGCCTATAGACAACACGGTGTAAACGTGACGTTATGTGCAAGAACAACCGTATACCTGTTTGTGTGTGTGTGTGTGTGTGTGTGTGTGTGTGTGTGCGTGCGTGTGCATGGCTATGGCCACCCATGCCTGTCCTGACATTGATCGTATTACCTCTCCAGCCTTTTTGGTTTGTCCCACCATCACCCAAGTCAGAGTCGAAAACTTTTCAGAACAGAAATTGATCATTTACATAGGGAAGATGTGATTCTATCAAGTCAAGCGTAACACGACTAGTGCAGCTAATTATTTAAACATTTCTCAGAGATTAATGGATGACAAACTTTGAAATATGTCTACTTTGACTGCATGCACAATGAACCGATTGTAAGGATAAACAAGACTGTTTATCACGGGCATCCAACGTTAGCGACCTCTAAACCTCTTCTCCCAGACTGTAAACCTGATCGCACATGAGTGGATTGTGGAATAGCTTTTAGACTTTGCTAATGTAACTGTGATTTGACAACTATTAATAAATGTCAAGTTCAAAACCAGACAGAATGTGTATATGTATGCAAATATGGATAAATCTGTATGTGTATATAATCGTGTGTATAAGTATATATGTGTGTATGTATTATAATTTATGTGTTTAAGTGTATATGTAAATAATATATATATATATATATGTGTGTGTGTGTGTGTGTGTGTGTGTGTGTGTGTTTTAATGCCCACACATTTGCGAAAGTTGTGCATTTGTATATATTAAAATGGGTAGTTTCGATTATTTGTTCTGATTTTTTGCTCATTTTTACTATTAGCCTTAACAAATAACTATAATGATAAAATATTGAATTTTTTCTTTTTCATTTGTGGGGCCCCTCAAGTGTGGGGGCCCCTGTTCGGCCGAACATGTTGAACATGCCTTAATCCGCCTCTGGTAGGCAAAGTCTTTGGAACACAGTAAATTACAGTAATTGAGATAGGCTATAGGCCTAATCTACGGCCTCATTAAACTGAATCGCAGAACTCAAAGATAGGCTATAGGAGCATTCACTGGATCACGTGACAATGTTTACGTAAGTCAAAACAGATTTCAAAATGCCTTCGACTTGTGTGAAAGATTGTACGAACAGACATAGAAACGATGAAGAAATTAATTTTATCGGTTTCCTCTTGGACGAAAGCGAGAGGAAAAGCTGTGTAAATGGTTACAGCAGTAAATCGCAAGGAATGGCGACCGAAGATTGATAAATAGACATGCATATATACAAATAATATATATATACATATATAGCCTATGTTTTACCATCGAACCTTTGGGCTATCGAACCTTCGGACTTTCGCACCTTCGGACTATCGACCTGTTCCCCATCTGATTATATTTGTCTGTTCATTAGTCCGGAATAGCGGACCCCGCAATAGCGGACCCCGGAATAGTGGACCCCGGAATAGTGAACCCCGGAATAGCGAACCCCGGAATAGTTGAACCCCGTAATAAGTAAGTAAGTTAGTATATCCTTTATTATACCAATTGCTAACCGCATTTTGGTTTACAAGAGAATCACATTTATGTGTTGGGCTAACCTAACATGTCATAAAAGTTTTGGTGTGCTATCTATCCTCGGCATTAAACGCATTCGTAAATCATCCGCAATATAAATGTTTTACGTGCCAGAGTGTCCGCTTGTGGTATTACCCTATTGTGGGCTCTTGGGCGCAGTAGGTATGGGGTCTGTTTTATCTGGGGCAGCAGTCCGTGTAGAATGTGCGATGGGTTGTTCAGAACGTCATTGAAGAGGCGGGTGTCTGCAGTCGCGTACAGTTGTTCGACATCCTGGGCTGGGTCGGATAAATACCCTGCTCGAACAAGTCGACGCATCCTCCACCATCATCCCCAATCACCCACCATCATCCGCATCAGGCTCCTCTATCCATCACTGCCAAGGCTTTCCACTCGAAACTAAAGTCTCTCCTCTTCAAGAAGTCTTACCCCGACTCAACCGATCATCTACCTTCCAACTCTCGACGTAAACGACACCCACCTTAGCAGCTACTCTGACCCCTCTGATCCTCTGGAAACCGGACTCGGACCTCCTTCGGACTACTCTATCGGATAACCCTTTTGACTAGACGCAGCGCTCGTGAATAAGCTGGTGCCCTGCGCTTGGCTTTCGAGTGGCGCTTTAGAAGTTTGGAGATTACGATTACGATTACGATTACGATTACGATCGTTGTTTGGAGCCGTGCTCGTTCCCCCTGCCCGACAAAACCCCACCAGGCCGGAGCCGCATATAGCATTCTCGCTACCGTTGTTGCCTTGGTGACATCGTCCATCATTGTTCCTTTCAGCCCGTGGGCACCCAGGACCCGCAGCGCGTGCATTGACTGCCTAGCCTTTGCGTTTATGCTACTGATGTGAAGATCGAAACTGAGGTGTTTAGACATGATGACCCCTAAGATTTTCATTTGGTCCACCCTGTTTAGTCCCGGTGTTGTTGGTGGTTCATGGTAATAGCGGCTCCGAACCCACATCACATCCTACACCTCCATAGGCGTAACTTTCTATTGTGACGGTGGTGTCCGGTCACCACCACTTTTAAAAGTGGTGGTGATAGTCACCACCACTTTTTGGTCCTGCAATTAAATATTTTTTTAACATTAAAGCTGTCTACCGTCTAGGCGCAATGGCGGCAATGCTGATAGAGGTCTCCACAGTGTGTCCAAACTACCGTACTTACATATGTTTCGTTTCATAATTTGGTCATGTCGTCAATTTTTGTTTCTATAAAATGTCCAGTTATCAAATTCATATAGAAAACACTGAAAAATGGATCGAATTATTCGATTCATTGTAAAAAGACCGCGAAAGGTTATTGTGAATGCAATGTATCATGTGTCGGTTGTAGCCTGTAGGGTGTAAGCTCTAACTGCAGTCTGGTAATTTAGCGAAAGTAAAACCGTAGTTTTGGCTGGTAAATTATTTTGTATTGTCAATTTGAAATGGATGCTGGATCGAAAAAATTCATTTTTTGCCTATAAATGGAAGTTGGATTGATGAAACTAATTCTTTGTTTCAATGAAAGTTGGATCGATGACGTTTAGCCTATGGCTTAAGTTAACAAGAAGTGGGAGTGACGAATATAATTATTGCCTAAAGAGAAGTTGGATTGATGAACAAATTCTTGGTTAAATAGAAGTTGGATTGATGACAATAATTCTTGCTTAAACAGAAGTTTGATGAACATTTTTTCCCGTAAGTGGAAGCTGGATTGATGACAATTATCATGGATAGTCTATTGGTAGACCGCTTAGGCTACTTACCAGCGTCAAGAGAATTTGAAGACATTAAAATAATTTACCAACCTAAGCTACGGGATAATCATTTAGCGTTGATAGAACCTAATGACTATTGGTATCATAACGTCGATTATAATTATTGGTAGTACTGTACAGTAGTAGCCTAACGAAATTCATTGAAAAGCAGCCGGACAATGCATATAGCGTGTCTCTGTGGCTTCGACGCTGCTAGTCTCTGCATGGTCTCCTTTGCAACTGGACTTGGAACACCATCGAACACTCTCTGGACAACCCTCTGACTTAACGCAGTACTTGTGAATGAGGTGGTGTCCTGCGCTTAGCTAGCTTTCCAGTAGTACGTTAGAAATTAGGAGGAGGGGATTGGTCACCACCACTTTCTGGGGCAAAGTTACGCCCATGTGTACCACCTCATTTTACCAACGCCATCTCGCGAATGAAAGACTGAGTCCTTCGACCTATTTTAAAGGAATAAATAGAACAATTAAATAGGACTGGACGACCAGTTGAAGGGGGCGGCACTTCGGCTACCTGGATTATTTTTTCGTCGAGTCGGTTATTGAATTCGTGAGGTATAAGAGACCTTGCGTTACGTAACTTCGTACTCGGAATGTTTGAAAACAAACATGTTGAAAACAAACTTTAAACAAATGTAATAGCCTACATAGCCTATCTGCCCAAGTATTTTTGTTACTTAATGAAACTTATATTCGAGTGTGTTAGATACCTGAACAGTCTACGGGTAAAAGGCCGACTTTGTAAATTTCCTGTATCATTTAGTGTGTGTGTGTTGATTTTATCAAATTGTTATTCAAAAGAAGTATAATGGTAAATGTTTTCACAAGATGACATTATATAGAATGAAGATTAATAAATAATCACTTTAAAGAATACAAAGTAGAATAAGAATCTAACGTCATGATATTATTAGGCTATACTTAAATTTGTATCGAATCATCTATAGGCCTGTGTGTATCACAGACAGTTACTGTAGGCCTATAGGCCTATATCCGATGCACTACTTTATTTTGGTAAACATTGAATTTTGTGACATTGTAAGGATTTATTTTGACACCTTTAAATGGTGTCGTTGATAAGTTTCTCGTTTTTATTGTATGGTTAACATTGTTAATTGTCGTCAACGGCCTTTGATGTCATAAGGCGACGTTAAACCACAGAATAGATAAAGCAGTATTTCAGGAGTGGCCCCAATTGTTGTCAAGGGCCAACAATTAAGGGTACAATGTTATAAACAGTTTTGATGAAGTCCTTGGCCCAGGAAACAGGTTTGAGAGAGAAAAAATTCTGTGCTATCATCAGAAATGCCAGAGTTAGCCACTGTTCAGTATTTCAGGAGTGGCCCTCCTATTTGGCCCTATTACTCTTTCTACGTGGGTGACATTACTGTATCCTTCACATAGTCGTCTTCGGCACAGTCTTCCGGTTCCAACGATGTATAATTTTTGCTTGTCATAATTTTTCTAAGGTTCTCGATATTAATTTCTAGCTGACTACACCGGCTGACCGTGCATTAGCATTGAGCGAATATCACGCGTGCCGCTAGGAGCGCTGCGGTCGCCATAGACTACAACGGCATTACAGCGCATACCATTGAAATACGGCCGAGTTAGACTTCTGGCTACGCTTTATCTATTCTGTGGTTAAACCTTAGAGTAATAAACAATACATTGTGCGTCTGCTAAAATGGAATAGGCCCTATTACTGTATTAAAGTCTATTCTTATTACTAGCGCCGTTCATTTTGTGCAGTGACGTAATAAGCGTGTGCGAGTTACGTCATAATACAGTGACGTAATCATTTGCTGCTTCAACATCAACGGAAGAGGAAAGAGAAGACGTTCCTTTAAACATTAATTTCTTGTCGTTAAACAGAAGAATTAATTATAACATCGAGCAAGATGCTTACGATGAGTGCATTGGCAATCGTTGGGGTCTTTATCGCTGTGTTCACAGTATGGACCAAAGGATGGGGTACTTGCTGTCATTGCAAATAAATCCATGCAGGGCGTCCTCCTCTGTCGATGTTCTTCTAACCTGCTTCCAAGCGATGGGAAAACGACATCTTGACACCGGTTAGCATAAACTGTGAAGCCCACGGAGGCAAATCTATATTCTGGATTACTTAGTTCCTTTTAGGCCTATAGGCCTTTATACATTTACACTTATTGCAACGCCTTCAGCTTATAGTTTCGGGGGCTGAAGGATAGGCCTATATGCGTAAGTTTACAGGGGTCGGTTAGGGTCAGGGCTATAGGGTTAGTGCATGTCGTGACTGTCGTCATTAGAAATCCTGATACCGTCTGGCGTTCGCGCAGCATGCCAAAAGATACTTCAGCTCACGATAATATATAAGTTTGCCCGCCTTCACATTTACGCTTTCTTTCGTAGGCCTATAGCGCCGTTATCCTATTATAACACACAACAGAGACGGGCACGATTAGTAAATTGCTAATCGATTAGCAAATCCTAGCCTAATTCCAATTTGATTTGGCAACACTTGTAGAGCTCACTTAGAAAATAATAGAAATAGCTGTTTGTCTAATCGATTACGTAATTGATTAGTTAAATTGCTAATTGGTTAGAATTAAAAATAGCTACTGAAATTTGCTAACCGATTATAATTAGAATTAGCAAAATTGTATAGCTAATCTATTAGAATTAGCTGTTTGGCTAATCGATTTGCTAAATGCTAATCGATTAGAATTTAATCGAGATCAGTTACCCATCTCTGATACAGGTGACATACATCAATGGATGGCCGCTTCAAGTTAAAGCATGTTGTAAAAACGTTTTTTTTTTTTTTTTTTCTCCAAAAACGTCGTTTTTTCGTTTTTTATTTTTCGTCACGTTTTTTCCGTTTTTTATTTTTTGTATGTAACTTTATTTATATATTTACTGTCTGTTATTATTTGTTTAATTTAATTTTTGTCTGATATCCCTGACGTTTTCTCTGTCCTTTCAGGGATTCATCTAATTTAAGTCACTATTTAGTGTCATCAGTTGAGAAATAAACAGCAGAGTACAGGAAATAAAATTTAAAAAAGTTATTTGAATTTCTAAGTTATCCATAATGCGAATTATTTTCTTTTCCGTTTTTTCCCAGTTTTTTCCGTTTTTTATTTTTTTCAATAAAACGACGTTTTTTTCGTTTTTTATTTTGATTTTACCGTTTTTAACAACTATGAGTTAAAGTGTATAGGCCTACCTAAACATCCCCAGTAGTTGGAGAAGTCCAGTCAAAGTCTGAATGGTCAGGGAAACTATTATGGGCTATTAGTAGGTCACAACTTGGCCGGGTTATAACCAGGCAGTTACCAGAGGTGGAAAAAACAACTTTTTTCAAAATGAAAAGTTGGGTTTTTTATGTTTTTTTAAAGATTTTCCTATTTCGGATCATAAAACTCATAAAAATGGCACAATACCGTTCAAATTAATCAGATGCATATAAATGAAATTAACTAGAACAGTTGAACCGTCACCTTGTCACCTTGTGCCGTCGATTCGAATCATTCGATGAATCCTAGCGACCGTCATAGTCAACCTTCTCCACGTGTTCCGATCTCTCGTCGCCTCTCTCATCTTCATCGTCTCATGTATCTCATCCATCCATCTTCTTCTCGGTCGTCCTCTCCCCCCCTCCTCCCCTTCCATGCAACATGCCAGCATCATATCCTTTTCCAGTCCATCCGCGCTCATCACTTGTCCAAAATACGTCATTTTCTGTCTTTCTTCTGCTCTCTGTCCCAATGTCATATCTCCTGTTGAACCGTAGAATGTCATAAAACGAAGTTAACAAAGACCAAACAATAATTATTGCCAAGAGAGTTGAAGAGACGACATTTTTGGCATTTATAATTTTGAAATTTGTAAAAAAAAGCAAAACACCAAAATTTGCGGTTTTTTGGGGTTTTTTTGTTTAAAAAACAATAAACAAAGAAAAACAAAAAACCAAGCCTTTAACAGCCCTGGTTATAACTGAGTAAAATTAAACTAACCCTGCAGACTGCAGTATTTTTTATCAAGGGTGTGAGATTAACTTTTGACGACGAAGGTTGAACTCACAAACCCGGAAAAGTCTTCTCAATTTCAGTAGATGCTTACAGTACTGCTGTAATATGAGAACTGTTGCATGTATATTTGCTGAAGATATATCACACAGGTCACCGCACAGATGATGATGATGATGATGATGATGATGATGATGATTATGATGATGATGATGATGATGATGATGATGACGATGATGATGATGATGACAGTGATGATGGTCATGATGATGATGCAATTCTAATGCACCTTTAAAGACCTTTTAAATAATGATGAATAATTTTCTTGCTATTTATTTTATAACAATATCAAATGTTTGGTTCTGTTCCAGGTAACTTCAGCGTAAAGAATTTTAAAAACAACTGGAGCTCAGCGCATTGTCCTCTCGCGTCTCCTTTTCTCTTCTCATCAAAACTGGCAGCAACATCCGAAGAAATTTGCAGTCTTACAAGGTTGACAATCAAAATGCAACGACAAAGTCAAGAATTGCAGACTTTTCTTGCAGATCGTTCTCGCTGAGAATAACATTCTATAAAATCTTCCTCCATTACTTCCAACACCGACAACTCTAAACCCGTAAAAGATTTGCAGCTAACACGGTTGACTCTCGAAGCTATCGAGGGAAGTCTAAAATTCTGGTTGACTAAAATGCTCAGACCAGTTGCTACTAACTATATGTCAAAAACAACTCTATATATACTGCAACAATCAATGACAAACTGATAAAGAACTTAAATATCATTACATCTGGATAGATTTTTCACCTGCTATTAATATTCACATAAAAAGTCACCTAATGCATTAACAAAAAGGTGTAGATGATTAAGTCTTATGATGCTCATTTGATCTCGAGCTTTGTTGTGGCGTTTCAAACTTGTCCGATCGATCAAAATGCAATGCCACTGTACTTTGTATTTATAATTGGGAAATATGTATACATATCGCTCAAACTTTAGAAAAAAATCAAGGTTGTTCTGTGAAACAACCCATAAGCTTATAATTATGTAAATGTCATTAGGAATTAATATAAGAACAGAAGTTTCTACAGCTCATGCAGGTGTTGTTATATCATGTTGTATATTGGCCTATAAATGACATTAAGATATAGGCCTAAGAAGAGAAGTTTCCAAAATGCATACATGACTCTAAGAAATTTTCTTCTATCTTTGTTCTGTTCATGAATCATTGCTTTATTAAACTTATTAAGCGCCGCTATATTATTCCACAATCCACATATATAGGGCAGCAGTCGATGGTCGCTTCCATGATAGGCAAAATCTTCAAAGGCATAGGGGGCTAAGGGGGCCTAGGCCTAATCTACTGGAAGTATATAGGCGAGGATTGTTTGGCCCGTATACGGAATGGGCCTATAATTAGCCTTTGTATAGAGTCTATAAGCCTACAAGATTGCAAGTGGATAAATAATTAAGCGAAATAATAATCTTTCGTATATGCCTATTATTTAAAACTGACACACCGCATGCATGATTAATGATTATGATTCATAGTATGAACGGATGATCACAAGTTATTACAGGAGTCGAATTTAACTGTCTTGGCAACCATGCAAGGCGCCCATCATGTTCTAACAGTTCTATACCTCGGTTTCTACACTCCCTGATCGCTCTGCTCTGCGCTCTGCCGCCAGAGGCCTTATGGTTGTCCCTCGCATGCATGGTGCAACTGCTCAATCCAGCTGCAGAAGCTTTGCTTATGTCGGCCCCTCCAGTTGGAACCATCTTCCGCATGAATTGCGTCTTGAGCTCCTCAGCCTTTCTCTTCCTCTGTTTCGGAAACGCCTGAAGACTATCTTATTTGTTAGAGCCCTGGGTCGGGAGCGCCTCTGAATCTATGAGTGGCGCTATACAAATGTTCAATTACAATTACAATTACAATTATACTATAGATCCTTATAGGCCTAACACTGAAAACTTTGCGGGGGTTGCGGTTGGGGGGTAAACTTACATCATGGTAATTTTTGGAAATTAGCTGGATGGATTGAAGAATTAATAGGAGTTGAAAACTCCCAACCCCCAACATTTAAATCCATAAATCATACTGTATTATGATCAATCTTAGTCCTTTTCTTGACTCCTGTTGCACTGTACTTGCTGATTCATGATTGGCGCCGCACTTGCCCCCTCCCTGGAAACTTGACACCTATTTTGCTCTATTACGTTTTGGTGCTTAATTTTTTTCGCACTAATGATACTAATGATACACAAAGTGAAACCGAGAAATTTAACTTTAAGTAAGAATTAAAGAAATTCTAATTATATCTAGGGCCTACAGAATTAATGGAAAAAGTGGTAAACGAGTTCGGCAGAGACCGCAGACGGCTTCAATTTCTGTTCAAATAGCCTAACTCTCGCTTTTTAACTGTTATAAAAACTTTTAATGGAAAGCTTTCATGCTTATTGAAGTAGGCCTATAAATAACTGATTTTGTTTGGATATTGTTTTAAATTTTCAAATTTTACATTTAAACATCTATAAAAAAAACCCATGTTTTTAATTTCCTGGTTTGCATTTTCAAGCTCTTGCTAAAAATTTAACCGTTACCACTGTGTTTTGCCCCTCCTGCAAAAATATCTTCGGGCGCCCATGTCTGTGCAATAAACAAATTCACCTGTAGCCTATAGGCCTAGGCCTATGTCTGTTGGCGGCGATCTTGTTTGACAGATGGGGAGCACTTTTGAACTGGGTGAACTTTCAGTCGCGCGTGAGCACAAGAAAATTGTTAAAAACTGTTAAAGGTGGCGGCGACTTGGCCTGTTAATTAAAGAGGCAAGCCTAATTAGGCTGGACTTTGGGCTCTTCTGGATATACCATTATTTTGTATCCCTACCCAATAGCCTATTTAGGCTTAGGCCTAAATTTATGTTAAAATTGTAAGCCTATCTTTGTCAGTAGGCCTATAGGCCTATGGAATCATGCAACTGGTACATCAGAAGGCAAGAGAGAGAATTATACACAGGTTGCATTTTCTTGCTTTTTCTCTGACTCTCCGGTCCCTTTCCGTTTTGGACCAAAGTGCGCCTGCATTCCATGAAGCACACGCACCGAAAAACAATATGATACTCGTAAGGAGGCGTGTCTTAAGGGTTACCGACTGGCCTATCAATATGCGACCATCTACGCTTAGCCTATCTCTGTAATGTCATTCGTTGCAGCACAAATCAATTTTCTTCTCAATTACGTACGCTGGGCTAAATGACGACCAATAGACTGCTCCAAAAAGTTAAGCTAGCGCATGTGGCTGTCAGTCAGCCCTGAGTGGGCGGGTCCTGTGCGCAGTAATACAATTCTCAACGCGGCACGAGCCAGTTTCAGTACAGAAAGTTAGAAGGAGAAAACTTGTGTTGCTATTCAAAAGATTTTAAAGTTAAAATGGCGTGATTGTTTCCGGACAAAAAATAACGGATTTTTGGTTGGAAAAGCCTCGGATACTGGTACAGAGTGATGAGACAACGGATTTAAACCGGATTATCCAATGTCTAAGACGTTTGTTTTGAAGATCTTGGCTTGCCTTGTGTTAGGCGTTTCTCTATCGGAGGGTAAGAGACGTACGACTATCAGATCGGGGTCACAGTGTGAGTAGGTCACTGGCGGGTTGAGAAGGGCCTTGCAAACCGTCGCAAAGGTTTGGGGAATGGCGGGTTTGACCCTGTGGCTCGATAGGGTAGGATTACTCACGCCCTGGTTGTTAACGATCGAGAATTATGTTTGCTTTTGGTGGGATTTGGGGTTAACGTTACCCTTTACGAAATGGGCGGAGTCAAAGGCTGCGCGACGTTTTCTAATTAGCATAATAATGAAGGGCTCTTTAGATTGCGGGCTTTGAATGAGCGCACAAGGGTCAAATAAGAGGGTTGGGAGGGCAGGAGGAGGGGACTGTGGGAGGGCCGTTGACACCCTCTTCACAGAGGATAGATCTGTTTGGGGCTGGTTGGGTTCAGGGTGGGCAGGTTTACGCGGGTAATTCAATCAATTATTAGCAATCAGTTTATTTACTGATCCAATACTTAGGTACTGAAGACAACCGAGATTGGCAGTGATGATGATGATTTAATGATTCATTTTAGTAAATTGATATAAATCGCAAGAATCATTGTAATGATGAAAATTAATGTTTTTGATGATAATGAAGTGGTGATGCTACGGCAGATAACAGTGCATAGAATGATGTAAAACAGAAGTGCAGTGTAAGAAAGATCTTCTTTACCTATAATCTAGGGCCTATGTGTGCATGTATGCATGCATGTCTGTATGTGTATATATATATGCATGCATGCATGCATGCATACATGTATGTATGCATGTATGTATATATATATATATGTGTGTATGTGTGTATATATGTATGTATGTATGTATGTATATATGTATGTATGCATGTATGTATGTATGAGTGTATCCATGCATGTATGTATGTATATAAATTATGTACGTATGTATGTATGTACGTATATATATGTGTATGTATGTATGAATGTATGTATGTATGCATGTCTGTATATGTTTGTTTGTATGTCTTTATCAGAACACTTTATACAGCATCTGAAAGCATCTCTCAAAATCCGTGCAATGGATGACAACACGTAGCTTAGAATGTGGTCAATATAGGTTTACTTTTTGCTCTGAATTTGTCTGGTGATGAATCATTGTAGGCTTTCCATCTTGCAGCCCGAATCCATGTCGTAACGGAGGCGAATGTCGAGCGGGTCGTTCCACTGGAACCGCCTTTTGCAAGTAAGACTCTCTCTCTCTCTCTCTCTTGCTTCTCAGTTCCTCCTTATCAAGCCACAGATGTAACTTACAAGGAAACGTCGTTTGGTTGTTGTAGCATTGATGTATGTATGTATGTATGTATGTATATATGTATATATATATATATATATATATATATATATATATATATATACAGTCCATCACTTTGTGATATATATAGTATACGTTCCATGTGCACTTGACGTCCTAAAGATCCTTCAAACACAGAACTCCCGAGGATAAAATGTCGACAGAAGCCTGCGATAAACATGCTTTCCTTAAGTTAACATATACACAGCCTTGCCCTATACCGTATACTTTACCCATATGATATCCACCCCACTTATACTCCTACCATACCCTACAGGCTACACGCTTCCCATTCCCACGCTACCCATTCCCACGCCACCTATTCCCACCTGTTTACCATTCCCACGCTACTGCCCACCTGTATACCGTATACCCTAAGCTGTATACCCTACCCATATCCACCCAACTTCATCGTATACCATACCCCGTACGCTAACCATTCCCTCGCTACCCATGCATTCCTACCTGTATACCCTTCCCTACCCATATCCATTCCACACTCTACTCGTATACCCTACCCTACCAGTATCCACCCCATTTAAGCCTACCCTGCCATACGCTCTACCCATTCCAACTTCCTACCCTACCCCACTCCACCCCATACAAACTTATCGTATACCCTGTGCACTTTGACTTATAGTACAATTTTTACCTTGTTCCTTATCGTGGTCACCTTACCTAACAAGACCTGTCCTTATACCTTAAATTTGCTTTTAACTGCCGTTTACCATACCCAACCTTACCCTATACCACACCTTGATACCTTTTGCCCATAATTAATTTATTTCATTCTCACTCATCCTATATGCACTATTTACAAGGAATCCGTTAAACATCATGATCCTTTAGCATGCTGGGCTGTCAATTGAGAGAGGTCGGGGTTCAAATCCCGGCCACGACAGAGATTTCTAGTCCATGCATCTGTGCCCCTATCCAATCAAGCTATAAGTGATGGACTGTATGCATTTCGATGGTATACGTATTATTATGAGTTCATGAAAGAACACACAAGCCGTACACTGTTGGTGGGAAGACAAGACGCAAGGGAGAGGACTGGCCACCCGCTCTCATATGCCGAGGCTAAGAAAATGAAGTCCCTAACGCTTCACACCAAGGACCTATTATATAGAATCCTTGGCTTCACACCCATGAGTGCATGAGGGCTGCTGTTCTTCTAGCTGAGTTTGTAGTGGTTGAGATGATGTGTTGTGAGCTTGCATTGGCTTCTATTAAATCTCGTGTTACACAGTGAAATGTTAAACATGTCTTCTATAGTTTGTGGATTTGCGAGTTTGTTGTGTTTCGTGCGGTCGTTTCATTCAACAGCAATTTCTCTTTGCGACGATGCAATAAGAAACAAACGTATTTAAAGACACCGCTTCCATTTTCTCATCTTATACAACCTTCACACGAAGTTCGGATCACACCTTGGCTGCACACGGCGCCAATGCCGCATTATCTCCACACGGTTTCCCTCATTATCGCCCAGTTTTGACCAGTATACTATCGTTCCACCTCTTATAAAATCTGGATTCAATACGAGACAGGCGATAACTCTGGCTTTCTTTCTCGGATACACTATAGCTTAATTGCACGTGTGCGGAGCTGATAAGTTGGCGGAGATGTTTTGGGGGAAATATCGGACTGGATTTGAAGCGATTTTTAGGGGTATAGTTGATGATATTGGAGTTTGTGTTTCTTGCGTGGAGAAAATCGCTACAGCTGGAATGATGTAGACTCGAGACGATCAGAAGAGCGGAGCGGGCGAAGGAAGGCAGCCGAGGTAGGCCAACGTATTGAGTCACAGAGGTATTTAGGGGGCAAGACCTATAGGTCAGATCGGCAAATGAGGAAAAGTACCTTTAACTGGATGCGTGCAGTAAGAGGAAGCCAGTGCATGTAGTTGTTCAAACATTGATGTAGATTGTAGAGTATGTGAGAATCGCGGCAGACGGGCAATAAATTTTGTTTGTATGTATATGTATGTAAGTGTGTATATGTATGTGTATTGTAGTATCTTTTAAAGAAGCTCTCAGAGAAGCTCTTAGTCGCCTTTTTTGTTGAGTGGTGACCCCTACATTCCTGTGGCAACATCGTGAAAAATCCTCAATTTATGTAGGCTACTATATACCCCAATAAAAATTCCTGAGGGATTATAGTACCAGTGTTATTCCCTCCCCTTAGGTTTCCATCATGAAATCCGGGCAGGGTTTGGTTCCTAGCAGTGACTGGTTGTCTGCCTATACCTCGACCTGTCTCCTTTGATCAACCTCTGCAAAGTGTTTGGGAGGTCATGAACTCGGGGTCAGGGTCAAATCCGGAACCCTGGCATCGTCAGGTGTGGTTGGCTTCAAAGATTTGTGGACCATTAAGTTCTTAATTGATTCTCGATGGCTTTAATGGCTGCGCGTCTACTATGAACGCATGGATCCAATCGGAACGGTTTCGTTACGTTGTAAACTCTACGGAGGCTATCTTATCTCATCCGATGTAATTAAGCCGAGGCCAACCGTATTGAAGACATTTGTCTCACGTCCCGTACTCCACTATATATGGTATGCTAAGCTCTGATGGCCTATTTCTGAATGCAGTGCTGTTCTGATGCTATGTCCTATGGTCATGAGTGGCCGAGTGGGTTGGTAGCCCGCTCTCCACGCCGGCGGCCCGGGTTCGATTCCGGGTCGTTCGGTTTATCAGAGATTAATTTCTCGGATCTTTACTGCGGGTGGCTCGGTCGCAATATAAACGTGGAGTACAATACAATACAACACAATACAACTGGGGCGCTGTGGTGTAGGGGTATGTTCGGTGCCTTGCAGCTGGAGGGTTGTGGGTTCGAATCCACCTCAAGCCGCCGCGTAGGACCCTGGGCAAGTCCTTCACTCGCAATTATTGCTCATGCGCTTCGGCGTGAAACTCCGATTCAGCGTCCGCGCAGTAGTCGGGAGCGCCTCTGAATAGGAATCTGGAAGGGGCGCTATAACAATTGTTCAAATACAATACAATACAATGCAGTGCTCTGCTATTTTCTTTCATTGTCCTCTGCAGTGCTACGCGATTTTGTTTGATTCTCCTATGTAATGCTATGCTATTTTGTTTCACTGTTCTGTGGTATGATAATATTTAGTTTCATTATCCTATGTGATGCTATACTATTTTTATGGCAGTGAAATCTAGGAAAAATTTGTCCCTGGAGGGTATTTGAACTGCTGATCTAATGATTGACACTCGGCACGCTGACTGCTGGACTATCGCGCCCCCACGTGTGAAAGAAGTGAGGGCATGAGGAGGAGGATGTGAGAGAAGGTTTACGAGGAAGTGAACGAAGGCGAGTAGAATGAAAGGCGGAAGGATGGGAAGAGGGTGGCACAAGAGGGAAAGCCAATGAGGGTGGAAAAAGAGGGAAAGCCAATGAGGGTGCATGGGAGAAAAGGAATTAAGGATGAGATGAAGAGGGAGGGCGTATGAAAAAGGGGAAATTATGATTGAGAGAGAGAGAGAGAGAGAGAGAGGAGAGGAGAGAGAGAGAGAGAGAGAGAAAGAGAGAGAGAGAGACAGACAGACAGACAGACAGACAGAGAGAGACAGAGACAGACAGACAGGCAGACAGACAGACACAGACAGACGAGACAGACACAGACACAGAGACAGACAGAGGCCGAAGAAAAAGGCGCTGTTCATAGTTATAAAATCAATGACAGTCACATGACAGTTTCAAAAGATAGGCCTTGAGCTGCTAAGCGCGGACTATTTTGAACACCTTTTTCAAGCGGATAGCGCTTATTATATAAGTTATGCATTTCTGGATTCGACCAATGTGTAAGGATAACAATGTTTTATTTGAATTGAGAAAAGGTAAGGTAGACGTCAATGACGATGGCAGTCAGAAGGTATTGTCAAACACTGCAAACTATCTGCTGAGATAAAAAAAAAGAGCAGTCCCTTAACTTCCCTTAAGCTAGTCCTTAGGCAGCCATGCATGGACTTCAAGTGTTGGCGACTTCATTTTCTTAGCCTCGACATATAATGGCGGGTCGCCAGTCCTCTCCCTTGCCCCTCATCTTCCCACCGTCATTGTACTCATTATAGCTGAGTTGGCTAGTGGCGCAGGTGGAGCAGAAATCTCGACAAATTTCTGCCTTGGCGGGATTTGAACCGCGACCTCTCGGTTGATAGTCCAGCACACGAACCACTTTACTATCGCGCACCCGATGCGTGAATAAACTCGTCTAAAAAGCGAAGACTGCGTGTTATAATAAGAGTTTTGTGTGGCTAAAACCGGAATTGTTGATACAACTATTGGGCGTGAAAGCACAGTCCTCTGAATGGCTGCCAAGATGCAGTTTATTCTAAATACTTTGGAGACACAAAATGTCTGGCTGTGGACACCGCATCTGCGTTTTTTTTAGATAAGTCTGTAATTTAGACGATACTTTTAGCAGAGCATTAATAGGGCCTACGGTCGATGTTTATGAGCTCAACCCGCACACGTAGACACAAGGGCATACATGCTTAATAATATAATTATACATGCAGTCGTACCATACTGAAATACATGCGTATATTAATATTATATGTACATACATACATAAATATATAAATAAATATATATATATATGTATGCTAGTTAGCTAGTATACATATTCCTACATCCATTAATACACATTATGATTTGGATACATACATTAATAGCTTGGATACATGTATACATGCATACATGCAGAAGATACATACATAAATGTACATACAGTGGCACTACATTTATATTTTACACATTTTTAGAAGAAGAAGAAGAGCAGTCCCTTAAGCTATCAGAGGCTGCATGGGTATGAAGTGTTAGCGACGTCATTTTCTTAGCCTCGGCATATGATGGCGAGTGGTCATTCCTCTTCCTCGTCGTCCCATCGGTCAGTTTATATCATTATAGCTGAGTTGGGTAGGAGCAGAAATGTCAACTAATTTCTGCCCTGGTGTGGATTTGAACCCCCGACCTCTCGCTTGACAGTCTAGCACGCTAACCACTACAGTACTACACTATATGTATATACATGAATATATATAGAATATAAGTATATATATATATATGTGTGTGCATATATATATATATATACATATATTATATATAAGTATAATTGTATATGTGTATATATGTATATATGTTTGTACTTTACATGTATATCGAGCCCCACCTTTACACATTTTGAACCTACCTTAAAAACCACGTTTAGAGCAGGTATAGCCGTTCTAAGAGCTTCTGAAAGAGTGTACTAAATAAATACTTTTTGTGATGTGCCTCTAATACAGACACCGTGGTTCTGGCGCCGTAAGTGGCTGGTGTGGTGCAGAGATGAGTTGTAAAGGGAGCTGGTTTGTTGGCCATGGGAATTGAATGGTTCTCATGGGAATTGGATTTGTTCCCATGGATTAAGATCGGGGTCGTGTGTGGCAGGCGCCGCCTGATCCAAGTGGGAACGGACGTGGGAAAGAGGATGAGGGTGGAATGGTGGGGGAGGGTGCTGGGAGGATGAGGTGGTGGGTCAGGAGGTGGTGGGCCTCAGGGATCGTCGGCTGTCGGCGGGTGCTTCTTGGTCAGTGATCTATGGCCTTGAGAGTCCAGCTGTTTCCCGGAGGAGGAAGAGGTGGAGAAGGAGGAGGAGAGGAGGTGGAGGAGGAAGACGAAGGGTGGCGAATGGTTTACTGTGGGAATTTATCACAAGTGATGAGCAGCCATTACGTATATGACTCCCAACAGGTGAATGAATGAATGAAGCAAACGGATGAAGGAATGAGCGAATGAAAGAAGCAAATGGAATGACTGAAAGACTGAAAGGAGAGAATGAACGAATGAATGGATGAATGCGCGTTATATATATATATAAGCCTAAGGAATGGATGCCTTATTGTTGACATAATGAAGAATTGTAGAAGTCTTTGTCTATAGAGAGACAATAGGCAGTTATATGATATCCTGTCAGAAGGACAGACAGACTTAGGCTGCATAGACAGACACAGCTAAAGGGAGAGACAAGGAGACACTCAGATAGGAGATACAGACGGTGATAAAGACAGACACACAGCAAGAGATAAGACAGATAAAAACATTCAGACACAGACAGAATTTAATAGCAAGAGAAAGTGACAAAAACATTCAGACAGACACACAGACATAATGTTATAGCAAAAGACGAAGAAAGACGCAAACATACACGGGGACCAACTAACGCAGACAACCAGAGAGGTACAGAAAAACATTACAAATCGTACAGAAACGCAGCCAAGTAGGAGTGTGTTACATTTCAAAACAAGTTCCAGTTTGATTTCAACACCGAAACAATCGCTTATAAGCAAACAATAGCGCTATATAAATTCCGATTGATTGATTGATTAATTTGGACAAGTTTTCGCCTCAGTTTTAGCCATTTACGAAAGAAAATGCTCGAAATTGAGCGTTAGATTGCTAAATGTCTTTGTCTCGCGGTTCAAACCGCAAAAACGTACAAGCCCAAAAGGCGCCCAATTCTTTACAGCGACTCTTCACCCTTTCCTTTCAGGGTTCTACCACCCGTTGGCTGCGGCTTGCTGTGAGGGCTACGCAACCCAAGATCCTTTTGTGACCCAGTTGACAAAGGCAAGGCATACCCCTGTCAGTGGGAGGGGTATAATCGTGAGGGGGAGGGATAATTGAGACCAGACGGGGCTGTGAACAAGCCGTGGCATTCACTAAATAACCCCTCTGCGCTTTGCAGTGGGACAGGCAGGCAGGCCTGGGATTAAAAAAGATGACAAATACCTAAGCAGGGATAAACACTCGAGCACAGCTATAAACACGGACTTCTATACGGACAGGCAAGCGTACATAGATGACAAAGCCAACGAAGGTATGCAGGCAGGAAGGCAAGAAGTATTTGTCTACCCATTGGCTGCGCTGACCCTTCACCTGCGTCTAAATTTAGCCAACCAATCATTTTACTCTGATGCGTCAACCCTTTTATGGTTCTTTGTCTTTAACTTCTACCCGCTATAAAGTTCTATCACGTTCGAATTTAATCTAATCTAATCTACTCTTAAGGCATTTGTCTGTGCGCCTCTGAGTAGTTCCCTTGAAGAGGCGCTATATAAATTTAAATAACGAATGAATGAATGAATTTGTGGTGTAGGCCTAATTGTAATTACGACAAGTAATATAGCATCGTCAGTAGCAAGCTACTTCAAAGATGCTTTACACACGCACAGACTGCCAATTGTATTTAGGTGCATTAACCTGTGCATTGTAAATACTGTAATAACAATGATAATGATGCCCCCACTTTTTGAACTGGAGGGTACCCCCACTTTTTATGCCCAGAAGAAACATTGTCCATTATCATTGATCGGAGGAAGGTCTTCATTTGAGCTCTCAAGACTCAAAACATCAGCATAATCCCAATGGGAAAAAATTTAGACGCAGGTGAAAATAATCGTATGATTAATAAAATTATTAATACTTTGTTTAGAAGTGTAGGACGATTTTGAGCAGCTATTCAATTATTTAAGCCAATTTTTTCGTAATCATAATCGTAAACTACATATGGTTAAAGAGCTACTCTAAAGCTATCTATCGCCCTCGGGCTTTCCACTCAAACTGAAGACTCACCTCTTCAAGAATTCATAGCCAGACTCACCTGATCATCTGATCCAACACCTTCTAATTCTTGACCTAAAGGACACCCTCCTTAGCAGCTACTCTGCCCCTTCTGACCCCATGGCAACCAGACTCGGACCTCCTTCTGACGAATACCCTTTGACTGGATAGACGGCCTATCCGTGCACCTCTGGACGTCCTCTCCGCTCTTTAGACCATCATGACCTTCTAGTAACCTAGTTCCTCGGTCTCGGACTGCCACAGCACAGCATCGTGCCTATGCCTCTGTTGGCCCTTTGCTGTCGAATGACCTTCCTACTATAACTCGAGCTGTGATGTTATCTGGGGGCACTACCAGGGCTGTTAAAGGCTTGGTTTTTTTTGTTTTTGTTTTGTTTGTTTTTTAAACCAAAAAACCAAAAACCTTTTTGTTTTTGTTTTTTAAAATTTCAAAATTATAAATGCCAAAAATGTCGCCTCTTCAAAAATTGTTTTATGGTCTTTGTTAACTTTACGGTTCTATACTGTTCTACAGTTTTTTACAACGATTTCAAAATTATAAATGCCAAAATAAAATGATCGCGATAACTATAACTATAACTAAAAATCATTAACTATAACTATAACTTAACGAAAATAACACTAACGAAAATTCATCTTTATGGTCTTAATACAAAAAATTAGGAAGTGCAATATGACATTCGACATAAATGAGAATACTGCGAAATTTTATTTAATTTGTCAGTTACTTTTTATTGATGAAGCTCTGCTTCAAAGGTTTTCATTCTGAATTTGAACAGGTATTAATGCGCATTTTGCTTATAGAGTATTGTAACTGAGTAGTAACTAAAATTAATAAAATAAAAATCTTAACTATAACTATAACTATAACTAAAAAATAATACTAACTATAACTATAACTATAACTAAAATTCATTAACTATAATTTTATAACTAAAATAAAACCTGTTTGAAAATTTGCACCCCATGGGCATCTACTATTTCTGCTCGTTCTCTTGAAGACTTTTCTTAAAACCAAAAACCAACTTTTCGAGGGGCCCTTACTATTTCTGCTGGTTCTCTTAAGACTTTTCTTTTTTCGAGGGGCGCCTCTGATTACGTTGTACTGTGAGAAACGCTTTATAAATCCGTAAATAGAATAGAATAGAAGGAATAGAATAGGATAGAATAGGATCCAGTGCTCATGAATAATCTGGTGCCCTGAGCTTGACTTTCGAGTGGTGCTTTAGAAGTTTGGAGCTTACGATTAGGATTAGGATTATGTTGTATCCGAGGGGTTGTAGATTGGGAAGGTGGTGAGCATTAACCTATAAGCGAAATAAACCATGGCTTAGGGCCCCACAACGTTTTGAGGGCCCCCAACTGTCAGGAAATATAAAATCAGATGGTACAAAGGTCCTATTTGACATGGCTTAGGGCCCCACAACGTTTTGAGGGGCCCCAACTGTCAGGAAATAATAAAGCAGATGGTACAAAGGTCCTATTTGACAATTTTCTTCTGGAAAAAAGACGGAAAAGCAAAAAAAGGTCATCAGAAATTTTTCAAAGTAATAAACATGGTTTTTCTCCAAATCTGGGGAAAAAAAAATTTTGAATGGCTTTCCGGTTAGGGCCCCCGGATGTCTTAACCCGGCCCTTGGCTTAGGGCCCCCGAAAGTCTTAATCCGGCTCTGGTGGTGAGGGTTGATCCCATCAATGTTAGCGATGGATTGATGTCTTATCCCGAGTTACAATGTCTTATGTCTTCAACATTTTTCTCTGTAGGTGTAAGGACGGTTACAGTGGAACATTCTGTGAGTTTGATAATCCGTGCCGAGAGGACTTTGAACATTGTCTAAATGGAGGAACATGTCGAGTCATGGAAAGTCTCAGTGGAGTCTATGCCAACTGCACCTGCCGACTGGGTTAGTAGGACAATTGGTTACAAGGGTACTTAGTAATCTAGATTAGACTTATTTGGATATAGAATATTTAGAAAATAATTAGTGAGTGACTAAGTTGGTAGTAGTAGGTTTCAGAAGTGAATGACATCTTATGGTTGCCAGTCAGTCAGTCAGTCAGTCAGTCAGTCAGTCAGTCAGTCAGTCAGTCAGTCGGTCAGTCAGTAGATGGGTGGTGACTGGTGAGTGAATGTGAACTAGTCAGCAGGTGAAATCTAAGTCAGTGAGAGAGTCAGTCAGTCAGTCAACCTGTCAGTGAGTGACTGAGTTAGTAACTGAGTCAGTCAGCCGGTCGGTCAAAAGCCAGCTAGACAGCCCTTAAGCTAGCCAACCAACTGGCCTGGCATCAGTCAACTGATCCAACCTGATCGAATGATGTGTCGATGTTTGCCAATAGGTTTCGGTGGATCGATGTGTGAGATTCCAGACCCTCTGAGTGCCTGTGCTTCTCAACCATGTCTCAGTGGAGGAACATGCTCATTGGGCGACACCCTCGACAACTTCACATGCAAGTGCCTTGTCGGATATCGGGGTAAGAGTTGTATACTCTGCTCTTTCATCCATCCATCCATCCATCCATCCATCCATCCATCCATCCATCCATCCATCCATCCATCCATCCATCCATCCATTAATTGATCCATCCAGCAATCCAGCCAGCAATCCATCCATCCATTCATCCACCCACGCACCCACCCACCCATCAAATCATCCAGGTATTAATCCATTCATCCACCCATCCGTCCATCCATGTGTTATTCCATCCAGGTAGTAATCTATCCATCCATAGAGGTATTAATCCATCCATCCATCCATCCATCCATCCATCCATCCATCCATCCGTCCATCCATCCAGAAATGTAACTTAAAGAAAACATATGTAAAATGATTCTGTTCCGAGTTTAACTTGGCAGACTGAATAGTTCAGTCATGGTTTCATTCATTCATTCTTAAATATAAAGTACTATTGAGTGTTTCCTGGAGTGCTGCCGTCAAATCTCACTGTTTGCGAAGAGTTATTGCGGAAATATGCCGGGCGTATTTGGACCAGTTTATCTTGATAGAAGGGGCAATATATTTGAGTGATTCACATAAAGAATTTGCCAGAATTCCTGAGTAATACAGCTACAAGTTCTAAGTAACTTACTGCGCTGCGTATCAGTTACTTGGAAGTGGGTGAACAGTGAGCAGCCACTGAGCACAACACCTGGATGTATTTGAGCAAACATACCTGTTTTGCCTTTTATTGTTCTTATTAAGCAATCATGGGTGATGTACTTGTTTTAAGTATATACCTACTCTTAATCCGCCTCAGGGAAGGAGGATCGAATCCGGACTCTTAACATTATAGGCCAAGCGCTCTAACTTGTCACCTGCCATGTCCTGTGTGATGTACCATGTTGAACAAGCAATTTAGCCTGTGAGCCTAGTAAACTATTCTGTGGTTTTAGAATGTAGGAACACTGGAACAGCCATGAGTAGCAGAATTATTAAATGTACCCTAAGGTTCCTTGTGAGGCTTATAAATATCAGTTGCACAATAATTTTTTTACCATGGGGTTTCGCCATTTTGAACTTAGAACAAGTGACTTTTCTACAGAATGTAGCCATTCTGTGGTTTTACCATGTAACCACTTGATTATATTTTTATGCAGAACCTGGACTGCTTAGTTGAACCAGTGACCAGTTAGACTTTATGATTTACCACTGGCAGTACTAAGTGGTAGAAATTCTTGTGTTTTACCAGGTAAGACCTGTGAGCATTTAGACCACTGTGCTTCGCAACCGTGCAAAAACGGCGCCACGTGTCACGTGACAGAGGTCGGTGGGTACACGTGCACTTGTGCGGCGGGATTTTCTGGAGTAAATTGTGCTGAGGACATCGATGAATGCGCAAATGCACCGCCTTGCCTCAACCATGGAGTGTGTAATAACGTTTTCGGTGGATACAGGTAAGAATATGGTAGTCCTATTAAAATTATTATATTAGGCCTACTTAGACTGCGGAAGTTAACGATTAATTAATCGATTAATCGGTAATTAATTTTTACGATTACATTTATTTTTAGCGATTAATTGAAGACCGCTTGTTATATTCGATAAGGTACCCTGGTGTTATTGTCCTTGTATTCCGTGTGAGAGAATGTTTAGCTCAGCTGGTTATATTGTCAACAATACACGTTGCTCACTAGAACCTATCAGTGCTAACATGCTGGTTTGTTGATGTAGGCCTAATTGGTTGAAGGAGGACATTTGAACTGAAAAACGTAAACACGAGTTACAAGACTACTAATATTCAGCCGGGGTTGGGTAGGGAGCGCTCCTGAGTAGTAACCTTGAAGGGGCGCTGTATAGGTCTTCGTAGTTAATGAATAGGAACAAGTAACTACTAACTAATGAATATGAACAAGTAACTACTAAGTAACTACTAAATAGCAATAAATATTAATAATACTATTAAAAGATAAACAATGAATATTGTTAATTTTTGTATTTGTCATTACTTATTGGGGAATACATTTAATCACAACTATTAATTAATCGTTAATTCTTAAATGGTTAACTAATAAAAAATTTAATCTTCAACAGCCGTAATTATTTATGATTGCATTCTTTCTATTGTCTGTTTTTCCCTAATCCATCCGATCCTGCGCCTTACTATTATAACTACTAAGTAACTAACATTCATTCAATGTTTCTGTTGAGAACTAAGCAGCGTAGAACACTCTACCGTAGGAAAATTGTTGGTGAAATTCAATAAGTGATATTAAACTCGTTTCCTTTGTTTCAGGTGTAGTTGTAACTTGGAGTACACTGGAGTGCACTGTGAGTCGCGTTACGTTCCATGTTCCCCAAGTCCATGTCGTAATGGTGGAGCTTGTCATGAGATTGGAAGATACGAGTACCAATGTCAGTGTCCAGCTGGTAAGTGCCACTCCCACTTCAGACAAATCACATTTTCTGTCACTAGCAACTGGTTTTCAATGTTTCTTTATGTGCATTTCGAGACTTTTGCTCCACTTGGGGGGGGGGGGCCCCAGTCATTTCAGCTGTAATGAGTACCCTGGCTGTCGGTGGGAAGGTGAGATGGCAAAGGAGAATACTGGCTACACATTCTCATGTGCCGAGGCTAAGAAAATGAAGTTGCTAACACTTCATACCCATGGCTTCCTCTCAGGGTTAACTTGAAGGACGTCTTCTCCAATCTGACTTGCCCTACATCCGTCCCTGTTTGTAAACACTGGCTCCGCCAACGGCCACTTCAGGAACTAATGGGGCAAATGACACACCTGCCCTGAACAATCGCAGCCAGGAAGTCGAGCAGGTGTTCTGTCGTCCCAATAGATCTTTCTGGATGTCTTCGTCATATCCTCTCTAGTGCCACTTGAAACCACTCGAGAGCTCCTGACGATCGCTGTCCCTAGACCTTCTGCATTTCTTGACTATCTGTGGAGATGTTTCAGCTGCCCCGATCGTAAATGAGCAATTAAACACTGCACGAGCGCTTTCTGTTTGTCGGCAAACATCGTTGGTCATATATTGAAGAACGTGTTGGCTGTTGCGTAAAGTACCTTATAACTCTCTACAGTACCGTCAACCCAAGTATCTTGAGGAACGTTTCACCGCCCAGCCAGCCTGCCCTCTATCCGATAATCCCCCATCCCCACTCTTTCCTGTCCCCAGTCATTAGACTCATTACTCATCTCAAGTTCTCTAACTGATCCCTATACCAAGCTGCACCTTGACTGTGTAACAATTTCCCTGAACTCCACAAATTCTCCATTCCTATAGCAATCTCGCCACTTGCTTACAATCATCTGCCTCAAGCTCCTATCTATCATCCTTACTCCTTAGGCTTTCCACTCCAAATTAGAGTCTCGCCTCCTAGAGAATTCCATCCGTTCCTCTTAATTTTCTAATACAGCCGACCAAAGTCAAATGTTACCCAGTCCGAGCATTAGGCTGCCACTACGGATGCCAACCTTTGAACCTAGGCTTTGTATCACTGCAAGAATGATTAGCAACACCTTCCTCATTTCTCCAGGCTTGGTACTGGCACTACCACAGCTAGCATGGGCGTATTTAGGGGAAGGGGGCTTTACGGGTTCAAACCCCCAAAATTAATTGTCAAAAAATTTGTTTATTATCTTTTGTATTCGAATAAAAAAAAACTTAACTTTTTCGACCATGTCCAATGGAAACCCCCCAAATTGTTTCCTGGCTACACTACTGACAGCTAGGGCTGCTAGGCTATTGTTTTTGTATGTCTCTGGTGCTTATCACTCTTTTGTGAGTTATTACTTCCTGTCCGTGATGATATAGTGCAATGAAACTGGGACAACGGAATGCTTGTCTCCGATTGGTGGCCCACGGCTTCAGCTCTCAACCCCAATGGTAGCCATCTTGACACGTGGGGCTGCCATTGCAAGTGTTCCTAATCAGGGAGAGGGGTTGTTTGTACGTCAAAGGGGTAATTTTATGGCCTGTCTGAAAAACTGACAACCTGCCTTCTGTACTTGTTGTGTGGGCTGAGGGTAAAATTAACAGATTGCCCTCTGGGGCGAGGGCCTTAGTAGTGGATGCTTGAGTTGAAACCCTCCAGGCCATAACACCCTTGATGTGGTGCATTCGAAATAGGCTACCCTTGCAAAGTAATGACCCTATTACAATGTCTGCCTTGTTATAGGGCTTAAATGTCTGGGTGGGTGTTGGACATTACTCCAATGCCTATAATATATGTATGTTAGGGTGGCTCACAGATACATGGTAAAAAACCAAGTGCATGCTAGAAACCAAGGCACCCTCTCAGTTTGTTAGACCTATCAATAGTATTATTTAGACAAAATTTCAGCTTTCAATTCCAACGGGAAGACGGTGCTCACGGACTGTGTCACTTTGCCTGATACCGAAAAAAGACACTAATTGTGGAAATGAATGCGTCGATCATACATTAACGTACGAATGCATTTTATTTAACGACAAATAAAATATTACTGTAATTTGACAACACATGTGATAGTAGAACAGTTAGTCAGTTTGTACTGTAAAATTTGAATAGGTTTGAAACAAAAGCATGAACAACAGAAAGTGCAGCATTTGGTGAAAGTGAACGGGAAATTACCCGCAATTGCCGCAACTGAAAAAAGCAAGCACGGCATACAAGATTTAGGTGTTCAGAGATAGCATAAATAAAGATAGCAGAAAGATAGCAGAAATAGCATTCCTATTTGCCACGACCACTTGGAGAAGACACTGATTTTCTTCTTCATTATTGGTGATGAGTCCGTTGAATTCCTCGAACAACTTCACACACCTGTGAGCCGGGTCGTTCACCACTCTCAACTGCTGAATTCTCTCTCTATCTTGTTTGTAATCCTCATTCTCGATCCACTTATCTTGTGGAAGTGTAAAAAAGAAATCACTAATCTTCAGGTGTGACAGCAGTGTCAGTTTTCACTGGGTTGGAAAATCACCCAGGCAAGCCCCCTCCTTCAGTAGCGCAGCATCACCTCTCACCTTCCTTTCACTAGGCTTTGCAGTTACTCTGTGAACAATATTCACCTTATCTGTTACTGGAAGTTGGTCTGAGAACAGTGCCAGACCTACAGCCTCATCTGAAAGGTACCACAAGTGGTTTCTAGGGCCTTCTTGGCAGCAACGCTGATCTCGGAGTAAACTGAATCATATTTTCCTAGATTAATCCAAAGTGACAGATCTTGTCCTGGAGCTTCAGCAGCAAGACAAGTGAAGCCTTTGCCCATGCTGTTGTGTAAATAAGGGCAACAAAGCTGCACAAATCGATGAATCTGAGTTTCTTTCTTCTTCGTTAGTTTGAATATACCACGTTGATCACGAAACAGGTAGATTTTGATGGCATACAGTAACTTGGCATCTAACGTGCATGGTGAATTGGCCCAGGGCTCTCCAGTGAATTATTGAAGGTTAACTTCCAAGAGAACCATTTTCAGCTCAATGAGTTTTTGGTAGTCATCTTTGATCCCTGAATCTGACTTTCTTTCAGTAAACTTCTTGAGAAAACTGAGTGGTGTTTCATGATAGGGCTCAATGCTGGATATGATATTCAGTCCTGCATCACACTTTGCCAAGCAGCTTTATATGTCTGGAAGATTGGAATATGTGGTGAATTAGACGGAGCAGCACAAAGTGAATACTGTGACTAAAATCATCACATGGTGACGGCTGGCCAACCACAGGAGCTTTCGGCCTATCTTGTCTTTCGGCAGGACGCACACTCCATTGAAGAGATCAGTGTTGACAGATATCAAAGCTCAAGGTTTGAACCTTGTCCGTGAGTTTCCACAACTCCAGAAGATTATGAATGGCCATGGATTCATTGTATCCTGTCCCACAGTCTAATTTGGGCACACCGAAGAGTTAAAGTGTTAAATATGAGCGCTTAAATTTCATTGGCAAATGGTAAATTTGAAAATTCACTTCTGAAAAAATGTCTGCCAAAACACAGAAAGTAGACACCATGACCTTCAACAAAAACTTTACACTTTGTTCAAAATATCAGTAGGTAAGTAAATAAGTAAGTATAACACAACAGAAACTATTTGAAACTCATCCCCATAACAAATGTTAAGTTATTGACCAAGTTATACGACATCAAGATTTACCGCTAATGCTACTATGTGGTAATATTTCTATGTCATTGAGCACCATCTTCCAGCTGGAATAAGATGCTGAAATTTTATCTCAATAATACTATTGACAGGTCTAACAAACTGAGAGGGTGCCTTGGTTTCCAGCTTGAACTTGGTTTTTGTGAACCACCCTAATGTATGTGTGATATTATATATCAGTATATGAATAAATATATATTACATAATACATATGCATATACGAGTATGCGTATATAAGCAGACTGGATGATAACGGATGGATACATCACTGATACAGTGATTTCAAAAGATTCTGTTGAAGGTAGTTCTGAAAGTAATTGCTGAAGGTATTTCTGAAGATTCTTCGGAATATACTTTTGAGGCTACTTATAAGGTACTCTATCGGTAATTCAGAAGTTTACTTGGAAGGTATTTCTGAAAATAATTCGTGAAGATACTTCTGAAGCTGCTTTGGAAGGTACTTCTAAAGGTAATTCAGAAGATTCCTTGGTAGGTACTTCTGAAGATACTTTCTGAAGATAATGCTGAATGTTCTTCATGTTCTGATTGGTGGTGCTTCTGCTGGGGTCACATACCTTCCACCACTCATTTCCAGCTGGTCGATTAGTTTTCATTGCGTCTGCTCTACAACCTACATCAAAGCCATCTTGCTGGAGATGCGGAAGGAGGAAAGAATGAGGAAGGGGAGGGGGAAGAGCAGAAGGTGGAGGAAGGAGGAGGATGGTGGAGGAGGGTGGTGGTGGAGGAAGTGGATAGCTCCGTGGGAATTCTTGAGAGTCATTTATTCCCGTTGATTCCTATGGAGGTGTTGAACGTTTCTGGTGTTTGAACGTCCGAACAACTTCGTGTAGCTCTGTCTGTCTGTCTATCTGTCTGTCTGTGTATCTGTCTGTATGTCTGTATGTATGTGTATCCGTCTGTCTTTATGTCTGTCTGTCTGTTTATCTATTTGTCTGTCTGTCGATCATTCTGTTTATCTATCTGTGTCTCTGTCTGTCTGTGTGTGTATCTATCTGTATGTGTATCCGTCTGTCTATATGTCTGTCTGTGTATCTATCTGTCAGTGTGTGTCTCTCTACTGTTTGTCTCTGTCATTTTCTGTGTCTGCCTTTCTGTTAGGGTTGTTTGTCCTGTTGTGTCTTTCTCTTGTTTGTCTGTCTGTCTGTCTCTGTCACTTTCCTATATGTCTGCTTGTCTCCGTTCTCTCCTTTCTCTGTCTGTCAATGTTTCTCTTCTCTTCTGTCCTTGGCTGTATGTCTCTGAGAATGTCTTCCTGTCTGTGTGTCTGTCTTTGTCTGTCTGCCTCTATCTCATTGTCCGTCTTCGCCTTTAATAGATGTAGGTGTGCATGTCTGTCTATCTGTCTGTCTGTGCGTCTATCTGTGTCTGTCTGTATCTGTCTATCTGTCTGTTTATCTGTTAAAAGCCTTCCGTGATCAATTGCTAGGTGCTTTGTAGGATCACCTCTCTGCCCTCTTGTTCCACCCTTTCCGCATTCTGGGTGAGGGTATTTGGATGAAAGGATATCTGGGTGAAAGGATATATGGGTGAGGTGGATCTCAGTGAGTGTAGATCGTGTTTCAGTAAGAGCCACGTAAGAAGACTGCATCTGAGAAACTGATGCGTTCAGCACAAGTTTCGTTGTTGATGCTTTCGTGGAAATACATGAGACACATTTTGGATCTCTAGTTGTCTTAGATCTATTCTCTGCTACAGTCCGTGGCTATGTCCCATTTATCTGTCTCCTGTGTCCGTCTGTCTGTCTGTCTCTGTCTGTCTGTCTGTCTCTGTCTGTCTGTCTGTCTGTCCTATGTGACCTTTGTCCGTCCGTCCCTTTCCTCTCTTTCTTCGTCTGACCGTCCCTTTATCCGTATGTCTCTTTGTCCGTTTGCTTGGGTGTCCGTTTGTCCGTCCCCTTCGTGTGTCTGTCTTTGTGTCTATTTGTCTGTCTGTCAATCATCATGCACGTAATATGCCTTCATTGTTCCTGGGTTTAATTGATTTGTTCATTTCCTTTCATCTTCGTTCAATTTGCTTCTGACCGTCATCATCCTCTCAACTTCAGATTATTCATCATCATCTGCACCATCACCGTCATCGTTTTGCTATCATTATCATCATTATCAGCGTCGACGTCATCGTCATCATCAACATTAACATGAACAAAAACTTGTTGTTATACTATATATCACTATTACTACAACCACATTCATTCATTCATTCCATCAGAATCATCATATATAGCGCCATCATTCATCAGAGATCGCATCATCCATCCCAGCCACAACACTTTATCATTATCAATTTTCAAAATCAGTGGCCTACCATTAGCAAATGAGCCTTTGCTGTGGACAGCATCTTTTAATTAGGCTGCCACGTAAGATTTCAGACCAACACATGGGATATGCTGGCTTTGGGCTAACGATGAGAAATAGCGGTGTACTGTCGGAGGGGGTGGAACCGGTGGGTGGGTTAAAAACGCGTTGGCTCTTAACTGCCAACCCCTTTGTCTGTTCGGGTTTCAACATCTCCCGAAAATTGCTTTTGATGGGTTATAGAATTTCAGACGTGGTCCTAATTAACGTTTAATGACTTTTCCAACAGTTTTACGTGGGATATGTCACAGACAATAACGCTCTTAAACCGACAGATATTAATAGCAGCTGTTGCTATTTTTGAAATCTGGGACAGTTCAACGGGGTTACGTATCGATAGTCGAAGGTTCGATAGTCCGAAGGTTCGATGGTCCGAAGGTTTGATAGTCCGAAGGTTCGATAGTCCGAAGGTTCGATAGTCCGAAGGTTTTATCAAAACATACATGTATAAGTACAAATATATGTTTACTACCATATAGCAATTGATCCTTTGCTATAAATGTAGACAGCATCTTTTAATTAGGAGCCTGCCTTTGCAAGATTTCGGACGAAGACATGGGATATGTATTATACGTATTTATAAATATGTACATATGTATATAAAATTATATGTTTGGCTAACGATGAGAAATAGCGGTGTATATATGTGTACATATAAATGTCGGATGGGGGTGGGAACCGGTACTGTGTTATATTATATATTATATATTATATATATATGGTTATAAAACGTGTTGGCTCTTAGTTGCCAACCCCTTTGTCTGGTCGGGTTTCAACATCTCCCGAAAATTGCTCTTTGCGCCACCGTTATGGGTATATATATCTATATTATCATATATGTACATGGATATATACATATACGAACATATATACATATACGTATTATTATGTACACATACTTATATATATATATGTACCAATTATACATATATGTTTTACGTGACACTTTCGGACTATCGAACCTTCACAGACTATCGAACCTTCGGACAAGGAATTTTCAAAATACGCTCTTAAACATAAACAGATATTTCTAATAGTTTTAGCATGTTGGACTATTTTTGAAATCTGGGACTATCAGTTCGGACTATCGACCTGTTCCCGGGAAGGGGGTCAGGTCATCAAAGGCCAAGACCAAAATATGTGTGGTGCCATTTGTTTTTATGTGTTATTAACATTTAATGGGAAAGTAATGATGGCTTTGATGTGAGTGATGTAATTGAGAAATGAAATTGATAGTTTCTTTCAATTATGTTGTTAGGGAGGCGTGTGATGGTTTAGTGGTTAGGTTACTGGACTGTAAACCAAGAGGTGAGGGTTCAAAACCCCAGGGCATAAACTTGTTTTAAGATTTATGCTCCCACTGAGCCCCTAGCATATTCAGCTATAACGAGTACACTGACCGTACACAGTACACATATGCCGAGGCTAAGAAAATGAAGTCACTAACACTTCACACCCATGGCTGCCTCTCAGGGCAGCTTAACGGACTGCTCTTCTTCTTCTCATTCTTCTCCTCCTCCATCTCCTCCTCCTACTACTCCTCCTCCTTCTCCTATTCCTCCTCCTCTTCCTCCTCCTCCTCCTGTTCTTTTATGTATGTGTGGGCAGTGGTATGATGATGTATTGTATTGTATCTATCAATTTATATAGATGTTGGTGATGATGATGGTGGTGGTGATAGTGGTGATGATGATGTTATTTGATCATTTGAATCAGCCTCTCAGCGTTACCTTAATACGACTGCCATTCTTCTTTTTATTGCATTTGGAGCTACATAAATCGTTCCTGTCTTACGTTACAATGTCTTTGTCTTGTAGGTTTTACTGGTTCAAACTGTGAACGGAACATCGATGACTGTGTGGGCAACCCGTGTGCTAATAATGGCACCTGCATAGACGGCATTCTTCAGTTTACCTGTCTCTGTACACCTGAGTGGACAGGTATGTACCACCTGTAGCGTTAGAATATTCTTCTCTTGTCGTGGGGGGATCGAACCTCCCACTGGTAGACTGACAGCTGAATCTGATTACCAGTCTCTTCGACGTCTCCTTTTATTGTCACACTGCGTAAGCCTAGTGGGGCGCTATATAAATTCTGATTGATTGATTGATTGATATGACGTTGTTGACTACGTTTTTAATGCTCCCTCCCTCTGAGCTGTGTGACTCTTAGGCTCTCTAAAAATTATGGCAGCAGAGTAGAAAAACAGTCTCTTAGGTTAAACCCGAGAGTCAACCATTTGGTGTGAAGTTTTAGCGACATCAGTTTCTTATAACCTCAGCTTATGAGGGCAGATGACCAGTCTTATCCCTCGCCGTCTCATCTTCCCGCCGACAGTGTAATCAATCAATCAATCAATCAATCAATCAATCAATCAATCAATCAACTTCGTTTATTCTCAGTATCAAGCTGACAGGTCGCAACTTGTAACAGGTAGCAAAAATTGTCTCATATCTTGACAGTTAGTGTAGGTCAGTGTACTCATATAGCTGAGTTTGCCCAATAGTATAGTGGTTAACGTGCTGCACTGTCAGTCGAGAGATCGGGGTTCAAACCCCCACCATGGCAGAAATTTGGTTCAAGATTTCTGCTCCGTGCACCTGCACCCGTAGCCAAGTCAGATATAACGAGTACAATGACCGTGTACATGGTCGGTGTGGAGATGAGACGGTGGGGAGGACTGGCCACTTGACCTCATATAATAATATTCTTTATTGAAACAATCTGGGACACACCGCAACCGGTTACAGTTTAGATGCAATTGAAACAATTCACAAGAACACAAATGACAGAAGACATAAATCTTAACTACTAACAGAGACAGCTACACGAATATGAAGCATGTCCGCCTACGGATCTCGATCTCGGTACCTCTCGGTCTTATGCCAGCGTGTTATCCAATGCGCCGGGCTACGAAAATGAAGTCGCTAACACTTCGTATCCATGGCTGCCTTAGGACTATTGCTTAAGGGACTGTTCTTCTTCTGTTTCGTAGGTGGACGTTGCACGGATGATGTGGACGAGTGTTTGCAGAGTCCTTGTCGGAATGGAGGAACGTGTACGAACCGAATGGGTGGCTATCTATGCATCTGTATGAATGGATGGAGTGATGCTCAGTGTAGGACGAACGTAGATGACTGTGCTCTTCAGCCGTGTTTCAACGGAGGAACATGTCACGACCGCATTGGATCCTACCTCTGCGAATGTCCCCCAGGAAGAACAGGTCAGCAGAACTCAACTTCATTAGCTATTATATACTGCCCCAAATCCCTAATTAATTATGAGACCTGCTATATTATGGTATTGTCTGTCTCTCTGTCTGCCTGTATTTCTGTGTGTCTGAATGTCTATCTGTATTTCTGCTGTTCGCCTGTTTGTCTATATGTCTCACTCTGCCTGCCTTCATATGTCAGTCTGTCTGCCTGTATGTCTGCCTGTCTGCCTGCCTGTCTGTCTGTCTGCCTGCCTGTCTGTCTGTCTGCCTGTCTACATGCCTGTCAATCTGTCTGTCTGCTTGCCTGTCAATCTGTCTGCCTGCCTGTAGGTCTGTCTGTCTGCCTGTCTATCTGCCTGTCAATATGTCTGCCTGCCTGCCTGTCTGTCTGTCTGTCTGTGTATCTGCCTGCCTGTCTATCTGCCTGCCTGGCTGTCTGTCTCACTAATCACGGCACGGTAGCTGAATGGATATAGGGCTCGGCCGTAACCCGGAGAGTACAGGTTCAAGCCTCCACTGAGACTGACACTGCACATAAGGACCTTGTGCACAGTTGCTCAGTGCCTGCGATGTTCGGACTTCAGCACTTTCAGAAAAGAGATAGAGAGGCTGAGGAGTTCGTGTCCCAGGCTGTATTGTATTGTAAATTTTAGTTTAGTCTATGTTAGTCTTTCCCACGTTTAGTCCAGGTTGCGATTGAATTCGTGGTTTGGTAGGCCCACCAGTGATTGAGTGCTTTACCCCCATGTATAGTTCTGCCGTTGATATTCAGACTCTGTACCCCTTTTTAAGCGTGGAAACGTGGCCGTGTGATTGATCGTTTCATCGGGAGCAATTACAGGAGTCGGAGGGTTTGGATCCGGGGTACGATCCCAATGCCCTGGGAATGAATTAAAGCCTGGAGGTCGTATCTATCGAGATCAACTCAATTACTTAATTGGTTGTTGAATAAACCGGTTTAATGCGCTTTCTCGTTCGCCTTCACCAGATAAGGTATATTAAGGCATATTAGGTATATCTTATGAGGGCAGATAAGGTATATACGTGGCCAGATAAGGTAGCCTATGTGACAGGACAAGTGCCAGGACTCGTGACAGGTGACTCTGCTCATGACTGGCCGTATATTATGCCGTCTTGACGGTTGTGTAAGTATGTAATGGCGGAATTTAAAAGAGACGTTGGTTATTAGTCGATGTTTTTCCACAGAGTCTGTCACTGGCATGCCCCGCGAAGATAGCGACTCGTGCGTTTTTGAACGGAGCACCTCTCGGTCCATTACTATAAATGGACGAGTGTATGAATTAACGAGCGAATGAACGAACGAACCAATGAATGAATGACCAAATGAATGAACGATTGAATGAGTGAACAAATGAACGAATGAATGCATGAACGAATGATTGAATGAATGAACGAACGAATGAATGAACGAACGAATGAATGACCGATTAATGAATGACTGAATGAATGAACGAATGAATTAATTAATGAATTGACAAAATTGATGAACGGACGAACGAATGAATGAATGAACGTATCAGTGGGAAAACTTTCCAAGTGTACAAATAAAGAAGAAAGGGCAGAAAAAATAGATGGATGATGTATTGACTATATATGAACGGACGGACGGATGGATGGACGGATGGATGGATGGACGGATGGATGGATGGATGGATGAATGGATAAACGAATGAACTGCTGAATGAAAGAGCGAACGACTGAAGGGAACAAACGAACTACTATTGAAGTAGTAATGCGTCATTTCCTGTTGGCTTTGGTCACTACTGCGTTGCCGCGGTAACTCTGGAAGACAAAGAAAACCCTGGCGGGCGATAACGTAGATGTTATTTCCGTGGGAAAATTCACCGACGGAATCACCAACACCAACACACATACTCACACACACAAACACACGCACACACACACATTCGGAGTCCGATTGGACTGCAATGGCCATAGCCCTTGTTTCACCTTTACGGCGTGGAGTTCAAGAGGGGTCAAGCACGGGTCATTTAACGAAAATGAAGAACTGATAATGTCCACTCGAGTCCAAGAGTCTCTGGTCAATCAGACCTTAGAGGGTCATATAACAGCCGTTAGTTTGTACCCGGACACCCCGGTTTGTAGTCCGGTATTGAAGGGTGTGCTAAGAGGTGACCCGTGTTGGGTGAATAATTGTGATCCTGTAATGTCACCTTCCCAGATTAATAAATAACGGAAGCGCCCGGCGTGTATTTGGTAACTCAGTTTTGGTGGTGGTGGTGGAGGTTGCACTGTTATAGGCGATTGTGATTGTAAAGTGGTTTCACAATCGCCTATAACAGTGCAATCCCCCACCAAAAAAAAAAGAGTTCCAAAATACACGCCGGGCACTTTCGAATTGGTGATCAATAATGAAAAATAAAACAAAGGAAATAAATTGAGAAAACTCGAATTGGTGATTAATGAACAAAACATGAATTTTTGGCCAAAACATAAGGGATTATGCCTACGATTCTCCCATAATCTTATCTTAAATCTTCTCCAGAGTTCAAGTAAGCGATGTCAGGGATGGCATCAAGTATGTTTATGCAATTCAACGAAAAAATTCAACATGAAAAGGTCTGTTCCGAGTTTCAAACGCCCGGGGGAGTCTGTATTTGCCCGGCCCCAGAAATTTTCGAGACGGGTGTTTCCTTGCTAGTGGTAGCGTCATCGTCATCAAGTGTGGCAGATATCCTGGGGGTGAATAACGAAGTCTTATTTCTTGTACCCTGTGATCCTACGGGCTCCTCTGGCTGACCTTTGCCCTCTGTCAGATTCGAAGCCACTTGGACCGGTCGGCACTTGCGTAAATATTGTCTAGTCATCTTAAGATTGATGAGATATGGCGGGATTTTGTGTCGGAAAACCAAGACTGGAGTTGTAGTGGGAGTTGTAAGGGGTTTGCGTGGGGTGTCATTTCTGGCATCTGTACCACTTCGTCGCCAGTTGAAGGGTCGTCTGTTCCCACCACTCCATGCACCACCGCCATCATCATTATCAGCAGTTACTGACGTCAGTTATTTGGCGGCGATTGTTAGGAATAAACTCAATAAAGGAACGCCATTGTCCTTGGTCATTGATTCCTGTGCTCCTCTCAGTGTTAGTCCAAGTTTGTTTATATCCTCATTTACCTGCCAGCATTTCCATTGGCATTACCGCATTAGATGGAACCCATATTGGCTCAATATGGGTTTCATATTGTAATGGGCCCTCTTATATATATATGGGCTATATATATATATTCTATCAGGGTTATATTGTATATATAGCATAATCTTTGTAAGTAAGTAAGTAAGCAAGAATATTCTTTAATGAGAAACACTAGCAACTGCACAACACTGTACATGGCAAGCGTAATACATTCAAACAAACAAACAAACAAACACACAAAAATAATTAAACCAAGAATTGAATGAAAGAAGTTTATTTTATATCAAGGGAGGAAGAGTTAGGATCTGCCTTTGTTTCTCTTTCCTTTGATTCTTGCATGTAGTGCATTGTGAGGAATTCAGTCAACTAGTGCAGTGCTTCCCAAAGTGGTGGTCCGCGGACCGGTGCCGGTCCGCGAGCTTTCAGTTGCCGGTCCGCAAAGTGTGTCAAGAAACTGGTCAAATTGTCTCAGAATCAGGAAGGAGACTATTATATTTTTAAAAGTCATAACAAAACAGACTTGTTAGGCTAGCATTTAAAGGGCAATAGAGTCATATATTTGGCTAAATATGTATTTAAATCAATCCCTGTACATTTTGAAGAACTTAGGTTGTCGAAAGCGTCAAAGAGAAATAATTAATAAATTTATCACCGGTCCTCCTGCAGTGGGAAAATTCTTGCCGGTCCGTGACCCTGAAAGTTAATTCCTGCCGGTCCGTGACACTGAACAGTTTGGGAAGCACTGAACGAGTGGATAGAGGGGTCGATGAATGGATGGATTGGTGGGTGGATGTATAGTTTGTATACGCTTGGATGGATGGAGGGATAGATGGTTTCTGAGTGGTGCCAGTCCCAAGTCTAGATATAGGAGAAGTTCTTTGTTGTTAGTTGTATATAAGCAGGCTTTACTTGTGTTTTTGTGGCATTAGGTCTGAGGTGTCACCTGAACGATTCGTGTGCTAGCAATCCCTGTCACTCGACTGCCGTCTGCGAGACGTCTCCAGTCGATGGAAGCTACCGCTGCCAGTGTCCCGCTGGATGGACTGGAAAGGACTGTGCCAACGACACGAACGAATGCCAACAGAGTTAGTGGAACAGCCTTCCAATATATGGAGTATCTGGCTGAGTGAATAAATGAATGTGGCCTGAACAAACGACTTTCCACTAAGTGGAATACAACAGTCGATTGGTTAAGGCGCTTGCCTTATAAAGTGGAGAGTACGGGTTCGAGTCTCTTTCTCTGAGATGGTTACTGTGTGGGACCTTGAGCAAGTACTTCACTCACTATTGCTTAGCCCCATCGATTGATTCTTGGTCGTTAGATAGTGCTTAATAAATGCGTGATGATGACGACGACGATGATGATGATATCAGCTCCAATGCTTTTCAGGCGCCCTTCAAACTTTAAACTCCGTGTCTGTTTTACGCACCTCGGATTGAAATAATCAGGAGACCTAGTAGCCCGGGACTGAATGACGGCTTATAAAAATATTGAAAACAGTCAATTTGATATGCCTGTATATGAGTTTGTTGGCTTTATGAAGAAATAAAATTGTCCTATAATAATAATTTATAATGATAATGATCATTGCGATTATGATAATGATGATAATACTGATTTATAATAAAGTGACTGCTGCTGTTCTGAAGTCTTAAACCCAATCCAGTTCAAAAGGTTTCAAGATTTTGCTTTAAACCCCAGTTAACTCAAGTATAGATCACGTTGACTGACTTTGTACCGGAAGTGGAAAGATCATGTAACCTACTCCGTCACATACATCCATATCTGTTGACGTTTAGGTCTGTTGTCTCCGTGTGAGCACAATGGAACATGTGTCAACACACCGGGGTCGTTCCACTGTGACTGTGCGACGGGATATGAGGGACCAAGATGTGAGATGAACATCAACGAATGCAACTCATCACCATGTCACAACCGAGGAACGTGCATCGACGACGTCGGAAAGTACAAGTGCCTCTGCCTCAAGGGTAAGAACGATAACGACTACGTTAACGGTTAACGACTACTTTAACGGTTATCGACAAGATTAACCGATAACGACTACGTTAATGGGTAACGACTACTTAACGGTTATCGACTACGTTTAGGGTAACGACTACGTTAACGGGTAATGCCTACATTAACGACTACTTTTATTATTATTATTATTATTGCATGTTCGAAACTGTTGAGTAGCACTGCGTTACACTATGAACTAGTTTAGTGTGGTACTGAGAAAATTCAAAGATTTTCATTGCATTCAATCTTTAAGTTTGATGATGATGATGATGATGATGATGATGATGACGACGACGATGACGACGTTGATGATGATAATTATATTACTATGAGATAGAGGTAATGATGTAGAGCGTTGATTGAGGTAATTCGGGTGACAGGGTGTGCGAAAACCTGATCTGGTGAGGGTGATTGTGGGGTCACAGGGGTTTTAGCCTTTCCAGGTAATGGGATAGGTTTGGCATTGGTTACCTCTTATCAGGTATTCAGGTGTTAAACTGTTGGCATTTCCATCCCTCCCCGCGTTGTTTCCCCATCGGGAAGGAGGGAATTTGTGGTATATGACTGATAAAGACCCTTGACCCTCCGTACCCTTCCCAGGGGATGGGGAGCCCTCCCTTTGGCTCTGTTGACTTTCCCGGTCTGACACTGCCATCCAGAGGAGGCCTCCCCATATCTCTTCCGTCCCTCTGAGGGGGTGATCGTACCCTCTGGGTGGGCCAAAGATGGCACCAGCGTGCGAGATTCTTCCTTTCTTCGGGTCACCTTTTCGGGTCGGTTCAGAGGTCAAACGGGCCAACTGTGCTGCCATCTAACGGTGGGATTTTATCGGGGTTCTGTTTACAGAGATGCATCTGAGTGGCACCCAAATGGACGCCCTGGCGGACAGGGTCAGACCCGGGTCAGATCGCCCGGGCGGGGCTCAAGATAACGAGCAGTGGAACAGCTGCGGGGGTTGTGGAGGGTGGTTGAGAGATGAGGGTAAACAGTTCCTGGTAGACACACGTCACACCCTGCTCCCCCTAATGTCTTTATCGTCTGAACACCCCACTCCTTCTCACCCGATCTATCCGCCCTAGATTTCGCCCTTCCGTCAGTTCGTTCTACCCCTCTTTATCAGTCGGTCATATGTCCGAATACCCTCCTTCCCGATCCTGAAATCGTGGGTTGGATAAAAGGTCAAGAGGGTAAGGTCCACTTGGTTGGCCCTGGCAGCCGCGAGGTATCTTTAAAAGCAGTTAACACCCTCATCCTTGCACCCGCGAAGCCCGTCCCCCTATTAGCCCCATTCCCGTTTAGCACCCTTTAGGAGGCTCTTTGTCAGTCATTAGTTAGAACTCCCACCCCTCTTTCCACCTACAGTACTCAGCCCCTTTTCCGCCCTTTCTTCAGAACTATTTATTCGTCCAGTAGTTTCTTCAAGGGTCTTTTATTTGACATAAAGCAGAACACCATCCAATCCACCCTCTCTATTTACCCACCCTTACATACTCTGTTGCCATCTTTCCCTCCGGCCTCTCTTAGGTGAATATTCATCGGTCGGGTTTAAAGTGGTGTGGGAACTGGGAACAGGGGAACGGACATTATCCCCCGGACTTAATCCCCGGACATAATCTCCCCGGTCAAAGCAATACAAACGTGGAAACTACGAGGTTGCTTTCTGCCTACGATATTATCGATCATCTTCGATATGAAAAAGTGTCGTTAAGCAGTAATACAAAAGTCCACCCGCTCTGTTTACCCACCCTTACATACTCTGTTGCCATCTTTCCTTCCATCCTGAATTACATGAAGATTCAAAACCCTTCTGGGGTAAGGATTATAATTAGACATACAAGCAGACAGACAGATAGAGACAGGCAGACAGAGATGTGGAAGGAGGCTCGTTTTATTTTGAGTTATCATGAACCTGGTGGTATTATGATCCTGGTGGTGTTAATGATGGAGTGTTGTCTTTGGTGTTATTTAGGTTACACTGGTGTTCATTGTGAGACGGAGATCAACGAATGTTCATCGAATCCCTGTCGAAACAACGCAACATGTGTCAATCAAATCGATCGCTTCCAATGCCTCTGTCCACCAGGCAAGAAAGGAATCATGTGGGACAGACAGACAGACAGACAGACAGACAGACAGACAGACAGACACACACAGACACACAGACAGACACACAGACAGATGGACAGACACAGACAGGCACAGACAGACAGACACAGACAGACAGACAGAGACAGACAGGCAGAGACAGACAGGCAGAGACAGACAGACAGACAGAGGCAGACAGACAGACACATGTCTGACATCTGTTTGACAGACAGACACAGACAGACAGACACAGACAGACACAGACAGACAGACAGAGACAGACAGGCAAGCAGAGACATCCTATTAAAACTACTTTAAACTGTCCTATCCGGAAGTGTATGTGTGATTCTATGTATCTAGGTGTCTGTTTGTATGTATATATTTATGTATGTGTGCAAATCTATTATCTATACATATATGTATCTTTGCATGTATGGCGGTGTGTATGTATGTGTGTATATAGCATCTTATTCAGAACTTCTCCATGGAGTTTTGCATTTCTGCAATGGAAATGTTCTTGGTAACATTATATTTCACTTTCAGGATCCACTGGATCCCAGTGTAACGTACGCCTGGACAACTGTTCTCCGAATCCATGTCTCAATGGGGGAACCTGTTCTGTCACACCTGGAAAAACGGGTTTCACGTGTGCCTGTCGACAAGGTGATATCTTGCTTTCCACAGAGGTGGAAGGATTTAACATAATGATTTAATATTATGATTTAACATTATGATTTAACATGTGTTTTAATTTTTTGACTTATTATGTTACACAACATGACTTTGTTCATCCATTTCAGTCATTGTTCCATCCATCCATCCACTCACATGTCCATCCCTCCGTCCAACCATCCAGTAATCCATCCATCCATCCGTCCACATGCATCCATCCACCCGCGTAGGGACCCTGGGGCCTGGGTCAAGTCCTTTCACTCGCAATTGCTCGTGCGCTCCTGAGGTGAAACTCCGATTCAGTGTCTGCGCTGTAGTCGGGAGCGCCTCTGAGTAGAAATCTTGAAGGGCGCTATAAACATCCATGCTCACACATACATACATACATTAATCCATCCATCCATCCATCCATCCATCCATCGATCAATACATGCATCAGTCAATACATCTGACCATCCATTAATACATCCATCCATTGATGTGTTCATCCGTTAATATGTCCATTTATCCATCCATCCATTCATTTATCCATCCAGTCCAGCCATCCTGTCATCCATCCATCCATTCTTCCATCCATCCATCCTTCCATCCATCCACTCCTCCGTGAGAACCATTTACACAGTTCTGGCTTGGTCAGCTGTTTGAAGTGGAATTGTGTCGCTGGGGTTAATCAGTGAATTTCTTGATTTTCTTCCAGGATTTTCCGGAAGCAGATGTGAATTGGCAATTGAGAAATGTTCCAGCTTGTCCTGTAGAAATGGTGGAACTTGTATCAACAGGTTCTCAGGCATCAACTGCCTCTGCCCTCCTGGAACCTCAGGTAACACTAGAATATTGATTGGTTCATTGATTGATTAATTGACTGACTGATTTATTGATTTATTGATTGACTTATTGATTTATTGACTTATTTATTTATTGATTGACTGTGAATTTCGTCAGTTAGCAAATAATACATAGAAACCCAGAAGAGTGACCAATGACCATGCTTTGATAGTTTGGAGCTATGGCAGGTTGTTGCATTTGCATGTACCATGTATGTATGTTTGTATCTATGCATGTATGTGTGTATGTATATGTTATTTGAATGTATAAGTTAACGGACATAATCCCTCCGGACAAAATCCCCCGGACAAAAACTCCGGAAGCTAGGACATAATCCCCCCTTGATAGGCTACGAAATAATCGTATAATATTTTAAAAGTTTATTATACTAATGTTGAAAATAATTGTTGGCCTAAGTGGAATTGTTTGATGAAACTATTTCTAACTAATATAAAATTGTTTCAGTAAATAGAACTGAATGATATTAACACGTCTTACCTTTAAACCTAAATGACACTAACAAGTCTTCACTTTATAACTGAATAACCGATTGACATTAACAAGTCTTAATTATCGAACTGAATGACACTAACAAGTCTTAAGGTTTAGGCCTACAATGCAAATAAAAGTGTAGGACATTATCCCCCGGACATTTTCCCCCCGGACATTGTCCCCCCTGGACATTATCCCCCCAGGGTAGGACATTATCCCCCCCCAGTCTAAGATTGATAATCCGTATAATATTCTTGCCGAAATGCAGGAAAATGATGAGAATAGTTGTTGGCCTAAATGGAAGTTTGATTTATAAGATGCTTACTGTGTTTCCGTAAATAGAAGCTGCATTGATTACCAGAAGTTTTTATTTAATTGAACCAAAGACTTGTTACTGTCAATCGGTTCTTCAGTTATTAAGTGATGACTTTTTAGTGTCATATAAATTTTAAGTGAACACGTGTTAATGTATGTTAGTTGCTAACAAACATGTCTCATAGACATAAGTTACATATACATATATACATATATATATATCCATATATATCTATATATATATAGGATAACATATGTACATGTATATATAAAATACATATATATACAAACATACGTATAAACTATGTCTACATATACATATATTTCACAAAGAGGGGGGAACGATGTCCGGGGTCTTAATGTCCTACGCAAACAAGGGGGGAACGTTATAACTGAATAACCGATTGGGGATAAGTCTTAATTATCGAACTAATGTCACTAACAAGTAATGTCCGGCCTCACCTAAATGACATATTCAACAAAAACAGGGCAATTAAGGTTTATCAATGACATGCAGAAATAGGCTACTGCACAGAGTGGGGGATTTTGTCCGGGGGATTTTGTCCAGGGGGATAATGTCCTACACTCGTATGTACATGTATGTTGCATGTGTAAGCATTCGTACATACACAGTCATATGTATTATACACAGTGTATGACAATGTGTGTACGAATGTATGTTCAAATATATGTATGTATTAATGTATGAACGTATGTTTGTATGAATATAAGTAAGTATGTATGTGGCTGGGTGGTATGTGTGTGCTTGAATGTGCTTGTAGTATCTTTAATTGCTTCTTTAAAGGCTGGAGGGCGGCTGAAGGTCAGAGTGTGGGTGGAACGGAAAACGGGACTTATCTTCAGCTCAGCACCACACAGTTTTGGAAGGGCAGAATCTCGCAACAGTTAGGGTGGGGTGGGGTGGCGTATCGGAATTGGGTTTATGGTCGGATTCACTGAAGCAAGACCTAACTCACCTGTGGCTGAATTTTGTTGGCCCAGCCGAAGCCCGTCGCTTGAAGAGCCCTTGTGGGGCATGACTAAGGGGCAGGTGCAAGACGGCTTCCTGTGGTCGACGGGGCCATTGTCTGGGGCGGCAATCGGAAGGGGTTGGTGGGTGGGTGGGGAAGGAGTTGGAGGATGGGAAGGCGACAGGGTGGCCACAAGGACCAGCTGAATAGGCAGATGGTTTTGGATAGCCTGTCTGTCTTGGCTGTAACTGCCTTTGACTGTCTGTCTGTCGGTCTGTGTATGTCTCTCTGTCTGTGACTTTCTGAGGAGCAACTGAATAGGCAGATGGTTTTTTGACTAACCTCTCTGTCTTGTCTGTGTCTGTCTGTCTTTATCTGTCTCTGTGCGTGTCTGTTTCTATGTCTGTCTATGAGTCTTTGTCTTTCTGTGTCTGTATCTGTCTGTCTGTATCTGCGTGTCTCTGTCTGTGTGTCTCTGTTGTCTGTTTCTGTGTCTTTCTGTTTGTCTGTCTCTGTGTGTGTCTGTTTCTGTGTCTGTCTGTTTGTCTGTCTCTTTGTGTGTCTCTGTCTGTGTCTGTCTCGGCTTGTGTACATATTCGTCTGGTGAGGATCGTCCCTATATAATCGGCTGTCAGTGTAATCTCGGAACACCTGCCGGTTGTACATTCCTCCATACATACCCATACATCAAGAGTAGAGAAAGAGATGTGCACACATTCCTTATGACGGATACACGTAGGCCTACATGTCGGCATAAAATATAAGTAAGTAAGTAAGTAAGTAACTAGCCTTTATATCAATAGCAGTGTGAAATATGAATAAATATATACATATGTATACAATATATATATATATACAATATATGTATATACATATGCATTTGTGTGTATATAAATTGTATATGTATATATTTCTTAACGCAGAATGCACCACACGCGTGCGTCAGTTGCTGGCTTGTTATTAGGGCAGTCCCTAATTCACGGTCAAAAGTGAAAAAATCACGGCATACTTTTGCAAAAATAAAAAATTCACGGCACCGTGCACCTCCCAGAATTTTCTCGAGGGGGGATAGTAACGACAATTTTCCAAGAATAATTTCCGAGGGGAGGGTAGTAACGACATTTTTCCAAGAATAATTTTCGAGGGGGTTAGTAGGCTAACGAGAAAATTCTGACATTAATTAAGTGTTTCCGCGCTGTTTTTTGTCGTCGGCACCATTTTTTGACGTTTTTCGCAACCATTTTTAACGTGTTTTTACAAAAAGTGCTGAAAATTTGAACAAATCACGGCAAACGGTAATTCACGGTTTCCCTGAATTCGTGATTTAGGGATTACCCTACTTGTTATGCATTATTTGAAGTCAGCGTTAAACTTTAACACCTGTGCACATATTTGACTTCAACCTGGTGTCATTTGTCCTTCATGTGGATCACAAAACACTGACCAAACTTGCATAACTGGACATTTGGGTTTGTAGGCCCTAACGTTTGTTGGACATGGGGAACGGACATTATCCCCCGGACATTATCCCCGGACATTATCCCCCCCGATTTTGCGTAGGACATTATCCCCCCCGGACATTATCCCCCATGTGTAAATATATGTATATGTACATATTTATACGTATGTTTGTATATATGTATTTATATATACATGTACATATGTTATCCTATATATATATATAGATATATATGGATATATATATATGTATATATGTATATAACTTAAGACTTGTTAATGTCGCTCAGTTCATAAGCAGTACGAAACACTTTGACCGCCAGACCATTTATTAGCAGTACGCCACAGCCCTCTAGAACATTTTAATCCCGACAGCCCTATTGTAAATTTGACACGAGGCATTCCTGGCGTAAATTTGACACGCGTCAGCCCTGTCGAAAAGCGTCGACAAGCCAGGGCCAGACTCGAAATGTGAGCTATCATTAGACTGGGGCATAATGTCTTACCCTGGGGGGGATAATGTCCGGGGGATAATGTCCGGGGGGATAATGTCCGGGGGGATAATGTCCTACACTCGTTGGACATGGTAGCCGATCGATTAGAGAGCATGCCTCGTAAAACGGAGAGCACGTGTTCGAGTCTCCTCCCTGAGACGGTTACTGCCAGAGATTAAGGCATAAGCCAAATTAGCTTTGCTTAGGGCCCCGCAAGTTTTTGAGGGCCTCAAAATCCAGAGAAATTAAATCAATTTGTTGTAGCAAATTCCTAATTTTGTATAATTAAAAATTTAGAGCTTTACCTTGAAACGTTTTTCAGCGCTAGTAAGTTTTAGCACAGAATAGATAAACCGTAGCTACGCTTTATCTATTCTGTGGTTTTAGTTACTACTAATTAATTATTTACTGCATTACTGACCATAGTCGCAGCTCACACTCAGTTTGTACAGGCGCCCCTAGCGACCGACGGCAGAAGTCAAAGTCTCAAAGCCGCAACTCTAACATTAATTTCCCACTTTGTATTGACCATATTGACACATTCTTTGCACGGTAACAGGGCGCTTTTAGTTAAACTGAACTTTTTTTTAGTTAAGGATGAAGTTTAACTGGATAAAAATAGTTTAGTTAAAACCAAAGTTTAACTAATATTGTTTAGTTATTATCAAAAATTTAACTCCTCGTGATCACGTCACCCCCACCCTTAGTGAATTACACTGGCTTCCCATACAAGCCCGAATAAATGTCTAAATCTGTGTTCTGATGTACCGAGTCCATACAAATTCATCTTCTTATATGCCCTCACTTGTTACACCCTGTTCATCTCTCCAGTCCAGACGAGGACTACGATCTTCATCTCAAACTGACTTTGTTGTCACACGATCATTCAGAAAGTTCGGAAACCGTACATTTTGCACTAGCTGGCCCGGCTGAATGGAATAAACTGCCGGATTTTATTCGCAAATCTTCAACATTATCGCTCTTCAAAAAGAACTTCAAGACTTATTTGTTCAAGATTTATTATGAGTGCAAGATTTTTTGTTGTTTAAGCGCGCTATAAATGACAGTTTAATAATAATAATTAATAATAACTGAAATGTTTAACTAACAAAATCAGCAACTATGCAACTATCTTCTGCAATGATTGTCATGAGTAACTGGATTTATTACTCAAGTCAAGTGAATTGCATTGCATTGCACGATGCATCATCTTTGTAATTGTAATCGAACATTTATATAGCGCTGCTCAAAAATCAGCAGCGCTCTCGACCTGTGTGTCCACAGTTTAACGGCAGCTTATGACAACATAGGCCGTTGCGCCGACAAAGATTAGTTTTGGCATATTACAGCTCTTCTAATACCTGCTTTGCATTGGCAACTTTTAAAGCAACCTAAATTAAGAAAATAATTTTAAAGTGATTATTATAAATTGTGTATAGCCTGAAAATGATAAAATGATTGATTAGTTAACAGTATATGTGCAATGCATGTATTATTATTAGAAAAAAACATAGCTTATCATGTACGTTTAGAACTTCGTGTTCAGGTACCCATACTTTGGTAATTAGCTTTTCTTTGGGGTTAGGGCCCCGGAAGTCTTAACCTGGCCCTGGTTACTGTGTGGGGATCGTAAGCAAGTCTCTCACTACAACTGCTCAGTGTCACTGATTGATGCTTGCTCATTAGATAGTGGTACTTAATAATTAAGACACATTTTTTTATTTTGGTTATTTTCTTAGAGCATCTTTGAATTAAGTAATTTCTGTGGCCTGCCCTCTGGTGTTGATTTCAATTACGACTCATTGGCTTTTAACAGGCAAGAGATGTGAATCTAATGAGAACGAATGTGCCAGCAACCCTTGCAGAAACGAAGCCATCTGCCTCGATGGCATTGGCAAATTCAACTGCACCTGTCGACCTGGATTCACCGGTAACTCAGTCTCTGCACTCTTCGTCTCTCATTCCGTCTTTCACTCAACAATCTTTTACTATATTATGCATGAAATTAAAAAATACATATATATATATATATACATAGATATATATTCACTTGCGTATAATGGTGTATATATATATATATAAACATACATATGCACTTGTACATATATGTATGTATATGTATAGATATATAAATATTTATGTATAATACATATAGAAATGTGCTTTGTGTGTAAATATATATATAAATGTATGTGCTTTGTATATATTTATGTATTATTATAATTATTATTATGCATTTATCAAGTGCTACTGTCTAATGACCGATCATCAGTCGATGGCGCTGAGCAATTGTGAGTGAAGGACTTGCTCAAGGTCCCTACACAGTAACCATCTCAGAAGGCTAGAACTTGTATTCTCCACTTTACAAGGCCAGCGTTGGTACCAACTGGCTACAGTGTCCCACTGTACCTGTGTATATAGATATATGTATAATTGTATATATGCATGCGTAAAATGTGTTGCTGTCAAACGAAATTGGTAATTTTATGCACTGCCTTGCCCTATGAACCATGGTATAACGTGAAGTGGTAAAGATGTTTTAACTTAGTCAGTCTGAGGTGATTGTGGGGTCGTCCAATGCATTCGCAGTGCATTCATTTATGTCATAATTTGCTAAAGGTTTCCATCCTTCACTCAATCTGGACAAGACATGTTATATACTGTTCCGTGGTCACCGTAAACCAGCTCCCCAACAAGCAATGGAAATTATGATAGATAACAGGGAAAAAGTGCAAACTGAATGCACCAAATTTCTTGGTGTTTATGTAGATCGGCATCTGCAATGGAATGAGCATATCACACATGTATCAAAGAAATTAGCAAAAAATATAAGTGTTCTGTCACGAATTAAGCATTATCTGACTAAACCTGTTCTCCGACAGTTATACTACATGCTGTTTTTTCCTTACTTATCATGCTGTAATATCTGCTGGGGCTCAAACTACTCCTCTAGATTAAAACGCCTTGAGACTCTCCATAAACGTGCCATACGTGTGACTTGCTTACTGGGATGGTCTGATAGTACAAAATTAATATTTAAAGAGCACAATATTCTAAAATTGAATGATATTACAAAATATCAAATTGGACTATTCATGTACTGTTATCATTATGGGCTTCTTCCATCACTGTTTGATAAATATTTCCTTAAGGGTGTAGCTATCCATGGACATGATACTAGAGCATCCTGTAAATATCGAACCTCAGGGGCACGAACCAGGACTAAGCAGTTCTCAATTAAATGCTCAGGTCCACCACTTTGGGATTCTCTTCCTCCAAATTTAATAAATATATTACACATGGCTCAATTTAAAGCTCAATTGAAACATTATCTCTTGAACATATAAAAAGAATAGAATGACTCGATAGATTGTACCTTAGTTAAGATTGTTTATAATGTACAACTGTGAACATTATAATCTGTTTTGTCTTTGATTTTGTTTGTTTGTTTGTTTTAAATCTTGTACTGCAATGTTTTGTTATTTAGTTGTTTGGCTATGATTTAGCCCTGAAATTGTTATTTAAGTTGAATTTTCTATAACTATATGATCATAAAAATCTTCTTGCCATCAGTAAATATAATATGGAAAAGGGGCAGCCCTGCAATAGCGGATTATTTTATCCTTTAGGGCTGTCCTGTTGACGGCATCAGCAGATTAACATTTTTTTAAATGACTGATTGTTAATTAATTGTGCTGTTGTTGATTCAATAAACGGCTGATTGATTGATTGATCTAATAATAGTTCTACTACTTTACTAATAATATCCTGCTCATCATTAACGAGGTTAAAACAACCGAAAAAGTTAATTTAATTGGTCTGTTTATGAGTTTGTTGGCTAGAACAATAACAATACTAATTAGTAATTTCATTGTTGCCATACAGGAACTTTGTGTGAGGTTGACATCGACGAGTGCCTCTCGCAGCCATGTCAGAATGGAGGTCATTGCGTGGACGAGGTCAACTCTTTCTTCTGCCGCTGTCCAGAGGGTTTCTACGATTCCATCTGCTTCTCTGACGTCAGCAAGTGCCTCAACAATCCATGCCTCAATGGTGGAAGCTGCCGAGATACAGGCACAAGGTATGGACGATTGAGACACGGTTTATGAGTCCATGCTGTACTGTGTTAAGTGGCTTCATCAATCAATGAGCCAATCAACTGATTGATTGATTGATCAGTTGCTCACTCATTTACTCAGTCAGTTGCTAGTCAATTCGCTTCAATCAATGAATTAGTTATTCGGTCCAGCTGTCGTCTATCCTACCTATCTGATTTGTTGAACTCATGTACAGGGCCCTTTCCTTCGGCCTCGGCTGTGCTACGGCGCTAATAGCCTATAGAAATCGTCTTATTATTATTATTATTATTATTATTAATATTATTATTTTTATTATTATTATTATTATTATTATTATTATTATTATTATTATTATCTCCTCTGAGTAGGTGTCTTGAAGGGTGCAATATCAAGTTTATATTGATTGATTGATTCGTTTATTGACATCAATGGTCACCTATCATGAGAACAGCCTTCCAACAGCATAATTCAGTGGGCAGTTGAAATCTAGGATTGTGGAGCACGGTAGCCGATTGGTTAGAACACTGGCCTTGTATTGTAGACTTTGTAGTGCAGTAAGTAAGTGTTTGAGGCTTCCCTGAGACGGTTACTGCATAGGAACCTGGAGCAAGTCTTTTTCTCACAATTATTGCTCAGTGTCGTCAATTCATGCTTTGTCAGTCGATAGCGGTGCTTAATAAATGGGACATGGCTTAATAAATGGGACATGGCTTAATAAATGGGACATGGCTTAATAAATGGGACATGGCTTAATAAATGGGACATGGCTTAATAAATGGGACATGGCTTAATAAATGGGACATGGCTCAATAAATGGGACATGGCTTAATAAATGGGACATGGCTTAATAAATGGGACATGGCTTAATAAATGGGACATGGCTTAATAAATGGGACATGGTATACAGCTGATTGGTTAGAGCACTTGCCTTATTACACAGAGTGGGTTGAGTCTCCCATGAGATGGTTACTGTACAAGTAATGATAATAAAGTAATAATCATAATAGTGATTACAATGTGGTTGTTCTTATCATTACTGGTCTTATTATTATTTTGTTGTGTCCAGTTACACTTGTGCCTGTCCTCGTGGTTTCGAGGGGCATCGGTGCCAGGAGACGGTGAACGAGTGCAAGTCCAATCCTTGCCAGCACAATGGTCAGTGCCAGAGCTATCATGGTCACTACATCTGCAACTGCACCAATGGTTTCACAGGTATTCTCAATATCCATGCAATCTAATTGAATATCTTAGTTAATTCTGACTATTTCACCTCTTCATTTAAACTGAAGGAAAAACTGCAGACCTGTTATGGATTTATCTGTTGTGCTTATTAGTCAAGTGGTTAATGAGTACATTGACTGTACACTCGGTGGGAAGAGGTCTGCCCACCTTCCTACCATCCTACGTCGAGTCTACGAAAAATTAGGTTCCTAACACTTGCCTGTGGCTGTATCTCAGGATGGCGTAAGAGATATTGCTCCTCCTCACTTTTGTCCTCTTACTTCTTTCTCTTCTTCCTCTATGTCCTTTTTTCTTCTTTTTTCTTCTCCTTATTTAGCCTAACCTTCACGACATTCAAATCCTTGGAAAAATTAGTCTTTCAATTCTTCTTACAGCATCTTATTCATTACCTTCTTTATCTTCGTCATCTTTTTCGTCATCTTCATCATTTTCTTCATCGTCTTCATATTCTTGTTCTTCATCTTCTTAGGTCAGAACTGTGAGACCAACGTTGACGAGTGTTCATCCGCTCCTTGTGTTCATGGCTACTGCGTCGATGGTGTCAGTGGCTACACTTGTCACTGTCCGGTCGGATACACAGGTCAGCCTTTCTCACCTTTTGTAGGGTTAAATTTCCTATTCTATTTGTAGGTCAACTTTAACTAGAAATTAACAACAGTTGCCAACTACATCAGAATTAGGAACTGTTTTTATGCATGCTTGCTTGCATGTATGTATTTATGCATGTACAATAGCCGCAAACGCTTGAAGACCATTTAGTTTGATGTGGTTTTCATCATGTTAGTTCAGGAGCGTCTCTGATGAGTCTCGCTTGAAATGGCACTATATAAATTTGCAATTACGATTATCATTCCTTAATTACACATGGCTAGCTTAAGGAACTGGTCTTCTTCTTCTTCTTAGGTTCCCAGTGTCAGCTGGATGTGGATGAGTGTCAGGTTGTGGCACACTGTCGAAACGGTGGAACTTGTACGAACACCATTGGGTCCTTTGTCTGTCAGTGTCCAATCGGATATGAAGGATCTCGATGTGAGAACAATCCAGACAACTGTCGACCAAGTAGGTCTTCATCTATCCTAACTTAATCTGTTTAGACAGAATTATTATTATTATTATTGGTATTATTATTATTATTATTATTATTGTTATTTATTGTTATTATTATTATTCTTATTATTATTTATATTATTAGGCCTACTATTAGACATTTATTAAGTGCCACTGTATAATGACCAAGCATGATTCAAAGAAAGGTAATCGGGTGACATTACTGAAATGATGAGACTGAGTAATAAGAACTGATTTGAAATATTGTGGTTGATTGCATAATAATTATTGGATGTGGAAACTGCTGTGTTGATTGTTCCAATATCAGCTTTTGGTTCTTTGGTGGTGGTACGGGTTCAAGCCTTCACTCAGGCGGTCACTATTCATTCATTCATTCATTACGAAGATTTATATAGCACCCCTTCAAGGTTACTACTCAGGAGTGCTCCCGACCCCTGCACGGCTGAAAAGGACAGTTTTGAGGCAAGAATAGATAGGTTCAGAGTGTGTTCTGGGATGCTATGTAAGGACCTTGAACAAGTCATTCACGCACAATTGCTCTGCTCCATTGATGTCCTATCGTATTGTCATGTGAGCACTTATGAACTTTGGAAGGAGAGCAATAGCAAATACAGTTATGTTGTATTCTATCAAATACAGTTGTATTGTATTGTATATTGAACTTAACATTTTTATTCATCATTTTATCTGGTCTCACCTGATCTGTTCTGGTCATATCTTTTCTCATTTCTTGCTTGTATTTTCAGATCCTTGCTGGAACGGAGGTCACTGTACGGATGGTTTGGGGTCTTACATCTGTACGTGTATGCCTGGATTTATGGGAGACAGTTGTCAGTATGGCTTAGACGAATGTGCGTCCAATCCATGCTACAATGGCGCCACCTGTCTGGACTTTGTCAATGCTTACACTTGCAAATGCTCTCCAGGATTCAGCGGAGTTCACTGTCAGAACAACGACGAAGATTGCACGGCTAGGTACATTTTCGTTACGCTCAGTATTATTATAAGGTCTATTGGTAATTGATCAATTAATTGTGTACTGTTTAGTTTATATTATTTTTCTTATTATTTATTGTTGGAATGCCATGTTTGTTTTAGCAGTTTGTTCTGTTAGAAGTGCATAATCAAGTGAGAAATGCAATATTGTCTTATGTATCTTATTATTTTGTACATGTATTATAATTTATAGTTTTAATATTTATTATGTAATTATATAAAAATATTTTTTTATATACTATATTAATATATATTTTTAAATATCCATTCTCACCTAATTATTATTTATTAATTATTTATTAATTCTATATTATTGTGTGCCAATCAGACATTTATACGATTCTGATTACTTAATTCACTTTCAACTTGATGCAAAAGAAAGTCAAATAATTTCTATTTCATGTCTATTATTTTGGTGAATAAAAGATCAATAATATAAAATGACTTCAACCTATTTTTGTAGCTCATGTCTCTACGGCGGCACGTGTATCGACAGCATCAATTCGTTTCACTGTGCCTGTGCGCCTGGTTACACTGGCACCAATTGTCAGCACCGTGTCGGTCCTTGTGACTCGAATCCGTGTCTTAACGACGGACGTTGTATTGGTCAACCACCGCCTTACCGTTGTCACTGTGCGTATGGTTTTACCGGACAGCGCTGTGAGAGTTTTGTTGATTGGTGTCGCATTTCGCAGCCGTGTCGCAACGGAGGAACGTGTGTCCAGGATGTGGCTACGGCCAATCACTATCGCTGCAACTGTCTGGCTGTGTGGACGGGAAAGAACTGTGACATGAGTGCAAGTTCATGTGAAGCAGCGGCTTTGTTGAAAGGTTTGGACCATCTTTGAATTTCTAGTCCAATCTTGTCTAATATGGTCTTATCTGGTCTAATATGGTCTTATCTGGTCTAATCTAATCTTATCTGATTATGTAATCCAATGATTGTGGGTCCAAACCTGCTGAACAGACTCCATGTAACAACTCTGGATTAGGTCATCACTAAGACTTGTACCTGAATCTCAGATTTACAATAACTCAAAAACTGCAATAAAATTGTAAACCGCCTGGGATTGTTACTTCAGGTGTTTCTGTCGACGATCTATGCCAGAACGGGGGAGTCTGCCGAGACATCGACGGCCTTCACCGATGCCTCTGTCGACCGGGTCACGAGGGCAGTTACTGCGAAACCAAGATCGACGTCTGCACTTCAGTCCCCTGTGCTAATGGCGCCACCTGCCTTTCGGTAGGCAACGGGCGCTACGTCTGCGAGTGCCGACAGGGCTACCAGGGCCTCAACTGCGAGTACGACATCGACGAATGCGCATCGCTGCCCTGCATGAACGGCGGAACGTGTCACGACCTCATCAACGATTTTCAGTGTTCCTGCCCACACGGAACAGAAGGAATGCTGTGCGAGTTGAATAGGAACGAGTGTCATTCGAACCCATGTCTGAACGGGGGAACTTGCGTCGACGGGATAAACGCGTTTGAGTGCAGATGTGTTGCGGGTTTTTCCGGGCCCCGTTGTGAGGGTGACGTGAATGAGTGTCAGGCTGATCCATGTTCGAAGGATGGTATGTTGCGATGTGATCAGCTCGTGAATGGGTTTCGGTGCGTTTGCCAGAGGGACTGGATCGGTCAGCTGTGTGATATCCATTTGGAACCGTGTCCAGTTAATGTCTGCCTGAATGGAGGCAGCTGTGTGCAAGAACGAGGGGAACCGGTCTGCCTGTGCGTCAAGGTGAGAATGTGATTCCATATCGTTATCATCCATTTTGTAATTGTAATTGTAAACTCTGAACTTCTAAAGCACCACTCAAAAGCCAAGCGCAGGGCACCAGCTTATTCACGAGTATTGTAACAAGGCATCAAATGAGGTGCACCTAAACCTAGCCGTAATCCATATCCCGTTTATTGCCATTTGTTGTTATCGTCATCAGAGATCTTCATTATTGTCATTGCTGTTGTACTTCATCATTACCATCTTAGACTGCATGTATACATCTAAAATATTTAATTTCTCATACTTGCTGTGTTTTGAAGCGGTCAGATGTCCCGGTACCCTTCTAGTCTCTGCAGAAACTGTGTAGCTTTGCAGTTGGACGGTCACATAGCGTATCATCTGCATGTATCAAACTTATTGTAGCTGTAATGAGTTCTCTGACTGTACACCATCAGTGGAATGATCAGATGGCAAGGGAGAGGGCTGGTTGAGCCACGATGCAGGGCTGTCATGCTCTGCCGTGGATTCTGTGTTGCTGCCCCCAAGGATGGAACTGAGTGCTAATACTTCTCTGATGCTCAAATTCTTCTTTCAAGAAATATCTCAAAACTTGCTATTTCTCATTCGTTTTCTAGCATCTGGACATCTAAGTGCTCTTCAACTGGTGCCTGACTCACCACTGCTAAGATTCACATTTCTGTGTGACCTTATATGGGCTAAAAATTTATCTTGCTAATAACTATAATAATGATTACACGATTTGTACTGCACTTTTTGTCAATTTGCTCATTTGACACGATTGGGGCTATACTGCACTAATGATGACAGCTATACAGCTTGTAAACAGTTATCTTTGAGAGGGGCTAAATAAAGTCGGATAAATTAAGCAGTCTAATAATTATTCATGAACTGATTATCCATGATGCTGGGTTTTTCCAGGGGTTTTATGGGAAGCTCTGTGAATCATCGTCTGTTTGTCGTCATTCACCATGTAAGAATGGTGGCTCGTGTCAGCCCAGTCGCCATGGTTACTCCTGCAGCTGTTTACCTGGAACTTTCGGCCGGGATTGTCTGCTCGTTGCAAGTTGCCTGTCGAATCCATGCCAAAATGGCGGACGGTGCATGGATGAGCGATTTGGATACTCGTGTCAGTGTCCATCTTTGTGGAAAGGGGTGAACTGTGAACAAGCGAACGACTGTGAGAAGAATGAATGTGGCATCAAAGCAAATGATGGATTCTGTCATGTAAGTTACTTCTTTGTATAATCATGTCGTTATGTAACATGTCATTATCTAGTGCAATCAAATATGATTTAATCGAAATGTATATTCAGTTTGCTCCATGGCTTGTTTGAGGCCCGTTTGCTGGTTTCAAGAGGTAGTTGTTTTCCAGTGTTATAATTTTTCTTCCTTTTTATATTTATTTTGTTTATTGCACTTAATTTGTGTACAAAGTCAGTAAATTTGTAGATTTTTCGGATTGCTTATCCATCATAGGTGGCCCGTCAGTGTTAACAGACCAACCTTTTAGGTGTTGTCCTGATTACAGCTGATGGTGCACCATTGGTTGTTGCCTTGTGCATTTGACACCACGAGATCGAATGGAATTTGTGATTATATTTACATTCCAGAATCGGAGGCATGAGACAGGCGCGTGCGCGGCGTGCCAAGGACTTGCTGAGGGTCCTTAAATGTAATCTTCGGAGTGTCGCTCCAGGATAGTTGGATTACAGACCTAAGCTGTGCCACATTTTGCATTTGTGTTTCAAAGTATTGTTACCAGGTACTAGATTTTATTCGAAATTTATACATGTATATGTGTTTTAAAGTTGTTTATGATTGTCTAAATATTTCAGATGGAGTGCAACTCGATGTCCTGTGACTTTGATGGTGGAGATTGTCGGGATTGGACTGCGTCATATGGTAACTGCTTTCCAACGGGAACCAGCAAATCGATTGACTGCTTTCATCTTTTCAACAACAGTCACTGTGATGCCGACTGCAACACTTCAGGCTGTCTCTTTGATGGTGGAGACTGCCAGGAAAATTCAGTGAGTGTGTTGCATCACTACAGGTCTGATTTTAAATGGAAATCCAAAGAAGTTGTGGATTTATATAGGGCACCTTTCCACTGAGTGTTAGGGTCCATGTTGTAAGGTGTGGCACCGACCTGGCGTACTGCACCAGTAGTGGCTTCAGTGAAAGCATCAGGGAAAAATTAAAGATTTACTTCTTCCCTCATCTGACTGAGCTGAGCTACCACTTTCTACTTCTGATCCTTCTGAATTTCATGTTTGTTCATAATTTATAAAACATTGAATTCTGGCCAATGTCACTTAAAATCAGACCTTATTTTCTGCTCATCAAAACTCCTTTTCTTTTGTAACTGTTTTCAATTCATCAAAGACGCTTTCAATTCCTTTAAATTATTTTCTTCTAAACTTTTTTCAATTCGCCTAAATCATTCTCTATTTTTATCCATCTAGTTTAACTTGCGGGAATCTTGCAATCTTGATTGCTTGAATGTTTGCTTGATTGAGCCACAGGCTAAATAGTCAAATCTTGCGACGACTAGTTCGATCACTTACAATCATTCAATCGTCGTGAAACTTGGCATATAGACTCGCCCTCGCACACACTTCATTCTATCAAAATTTCACCTCCCCAAAAATGGCTAGCTTATAGAATCGGGGACTCAACTTTTCGAATCGGGAATCCCCTTTTCCGATACGCACCGTTGTGATTGGCCAGCGTTGTGATTGGCTGCAACAATAATGGGCGCGCTGCCTCGTTCAGCGTGCTATGTTGTAAAATGAACGCGGACTATTTTCAGAGTACACGTTATAGGATACTAGATGGATATAGTAAAAAACTTTGTTTTTACGGGCTGTATTTTATTATCCATCTAGTTTAACTTGCAGGAATCTTGATTGCTTGCATCTTGCTTGATTGATTGAGCCACAGGCTAAAAAGTCAAATCTTGCGACGACTAGTTCGATCACTTACAATCATTCAATCGTCGTGAAACTTGGCAGACAGACTCGCCCTCGCACACACTTCATTCTATCAAAATTTCAGCTCCCCAAAAAGGCTAGCTTATAGAATCGGGGACTCAACTTTTCGAATCGGGGAATCCCCTTTTCCGACACGCAGCGTTGTGATTGGCCAGCGTTGTCATTGGCTGCAACAGAAACGGGTGCGGTGCTTGATTAAACAGACGCTATGTTGTAAAATGCTATATATTTGTAGAGGTAACTGCTTAATATGACGGATTATAGGATACTAGATGGATATAGTAAAAACTTTGTTTTTACTATTGGTTCTTTTTATTATCCATCTAGTTTAACTTGCAGGAATCTTGATTGCTTGCTTGCTTGCTTGGTTGAGCCACAGGCTAAAAAGTCAAATCTTGCGACGACTAGTTCGATCACTTACAATCATTCAATCGTCGTGAAACTTGGCAGATAGACTCGCCCTCGCACACACTTCATTCTATCAAAATTTCAGCTCCCCCAAAAAGGCTAGCTTATAGAATCGGGGACTAAACTTTTCGAATCGGGGAATCCCCTTTTCCGAAACGCAGCGTTGCCATTGGCCAGCGTTGCCATTGGCCGCAACAGACACGGGTGCGCTGCCTCATTAAACGCATGCTATGTTGTAAAATGAACGCGGACTATTTTCAGAGTCCACGTTATAGGATACTAGATGGATATAGTAAAAACTTTGTTTTTACGGGCTGTATTTTTTAAACTGTTCTCTGCCCTTCAGCACTCTTTCCCATCCTTTGTAACTGTTTTCATCAAAAACGTTTCAATTCCTTGAAATTTGTCTTAGACTAAAGAATGCCATCCTCTGTACGAGAACTATTGTGCCAGTCACTACGGAAATGGCCAATGCGACCAAGGCTGCAATTCCGCCGAGTGCGCATGGGATGGTAACGACTGCGATGCTTTTTCGAGCAACGATCGCACCCTTCCAGGTTCCCTCATCTTCATAATACTCGTTCCACCAAGCCGACTGCACGCAGTGTTACCATCGTTTCTTCGCCAGATGAGCCTCCTCCTTCGTGGTCTTGTGATGGTAAAGCGTGATGCTGAGGGTAGGGAGATGGTTTACCCTTGGCCAGAAAATGAGGATGAGTACAGACAGCAGATGGAAAATGGTCGGATCTGGAAACGGGCAGCTGGGGTTGACGTACGAGGGTAGGTACCAAGAGCATCAGGGTGTATTCAAGAGCATCGGGTGTATGATTTGTTGGCATTTTAAGGTGTGAATTCATTGGAAAATTAATACGTTTTGGAAATAGCCAGGTACATACATACATAAAAGTCCATTTAAATGCATGCATACATGCATGGTTGCATGTATTCGTAAATGCATGTATTCAGATTTCTTGACTCGATAACTAATGCTACAAAATATTTTGAACGGGTTTAGCAAGAGTTGTCTAAGAAATTTTAGCAGAAGATATCTAGTGTAATCTTCTGCTACTGTGCAGTTTGGCTGTTAATAGAGACTGAGCTGAAAAGTTAATTTTGAACTCCAGTAGCTAATTACAGGTTTCTTGCTTCCTCACAATATTACCCGCTCATCGAGCTTCCTAGTGCATCATTCCTTCCTATAGTGTAGTGGTTAGCGTGCTGGACTCTCAATGCAGCACTCGTGAATAAGCTAAGGCTACACGCTTGGGTTTCAAGCAGTGCTTTAGAAAATTGGCGTTTACAATTAGGAATATATTTTATGTTTACCTTACATTGTATCTGTTTACATCAGTTAGACACTTTTGTAAGGTTCCTCAAAGGCACTATATAATTGCCTTGTTACATTACATAATTTTGTAACTTCAGGAGTTAATTTGTGAATTACAAGAGCTAGCTTGTAACATATTTTAACCTCATGAGCTGATTTTTTATTTACAGGAGCAAAGTGTATGCAACACTGGACAACAGTAAATGTGTTGCACAGTGTTTCGTGAGTAACAACGATGCCGCTCATTTTCTGCAACAAGCGATGAACACAGGATGGAAATCTCCAGTTCCGATTAGTTCCGTTCAGTGTAAGTTCTTATGGTTTAAATACAATTTAGGATGAAATTGTAATCTTTTGTAGCTTGACTTCCAATCTTTCAAATGCACAAAGTTTCAATTTGGTGAGGACTTGATGAAGGTAAAGTAACAGAGAATCTAATCTAATCTAATCTGGAAACGTGTATAGTACCTTTAAAAACAACTGGAGCTTTAATGTATACTTAGTATTAAATAAAATGAATCTGAGTAACACCTCGTTTATGAAGTTCCTTGATCAGCCACTTCAGATTCGCATATGCCCGGTTCAAATTTCCACATCTGAACTTTGTTAAGGAAGTTGTTTAAGTTTGCACAGAGGCAGCCATGGGTGTGGAGCGCTTTAGTGACTTCATTTTTCTTAACTTTTGTAATCTCCAAACTTCTAAAGCACCACTCGAAAACCTAGTGCAGGGCACCAGCTTATTCACGAACGCTGAAACTTGTAAGCTTTGGTATAAGAGGAGGGCAGGTGACCAGCCCTCTCGTCACTGCCTGAATTTCTCGCTGACAGTGTATACTCAGTATGTGCAGGTGAACAATGATTTTCCACATAATAGTGTGATAGTTGTTTTCTAATGTTCCACCAAAAAAATTTATTTGATTATTGTCCCATTGTTTTATTTAAATATGTTGTCGTGTTCGTTTTGTTAGCGGTTGACGACGAGGCTCCTCAGGGTGCAGCTGGATACCTTGTGATCATCACCGTTTCGATCTGTGTTCTCTTTGTGTTCATTTTTGCCGGAATCTTAATCGGTTTGCGGGTAAATCGTAAAAGGGTTAGGACCACAGAAACATGGATTCCGCCAACTCTCCACCCGTCGACCAGTATTGGATCAAAGTGAGTTCCGATCTATCTGTCGTCTGTCTTATGATTCACTCGGATTTGTAATTTGCAAGTGCTTGGTTGTTAGTATAATGTCTCATCAAAAAGGTTGTAATTAGGACTTGGCAGTTAACGCGTTATTAACGTGATTAATGCATTAATTAATTAACATGATTAAATTTTTTAACACAGTTAACGCTATTGTCACTGCGCCCAATTATTTTTAATAAATGCGCTGAAACAATTCTTGATAAAACTGCTATAACACAGTAAAAACTTTAAGTTTAAACTAAAAAGTAAAAACTAAAAAGTAAAAACAAGTAGTAAAAGCATGTTTGCTCTTTGTTTATTGACTGCAAACATTTATATAGCACATATTCAACATAACTACTAATTAGAGTCGGTAGAGTAGTTGTACTTGTTATCTATTGTGACAGGCGATTAAAATTTAATCGCGTTATTAAAAATTTCAATCATGCGATTACTTTCGATTAAAATTTTTAATCGTTGCCCAACCCTAGTTGTAATAGTTCATAAGAAATCAATGGATGGGGATTAGTAGAAAAGCACTGAAGAATTATAAGACTAGGTAATATTGGACAACTTGGAGGAGAGCCAAGCGAGAAGAAAAAAATGACTCTATCTCAGTGGTTCCTAACCTTTTCAAGGGAGCCGAACCCCAAGAGAAATCCATGACCACTCACCGAACCCTTCAAGTTTGAACAATAATTTTTTAACTAATGGGAAAAAGGAAATAAAAAATTGTACCAAAATGTGATACAATATTAATATCGGGAGGTGCAGTAAGACATAGCTTAGGTTAACAGGATGAACAGCTTAAAATTTCATAAGGTATTTCAAACAAAATTTATTAAATAAAAGTCGAAAAATAAAAATAAAATAGCAAATGACTTTTCACTCACACTCACTGACCCTGTATATATATTTCAGAGGACCTCTGCCGAACCCCTGGCACTGGCTCACCGAACCCCAGGGGTTCCTTCGAACACTGGTTAAGAAACACTGCTCTATCTTGTGGGTGTTGCTTACCAGGTAGCCAGAATATTTAGTAAATAGGAACATTTTCCGAGTCACAACATTCGATGTATGAAATATACTGTCACCAACTCTTTTCTTTCTTAGTTGTGACCTACCTCAAGAACTTTCCTTATCTCTACATATAAATTGCTCAACGTCTTCTAACTGTTTAAGAATTAAATTGACACAGTTCTTTGAATGTTTCTCCTTTCTTCAAACACAGTTATTTCAAACGTACACTTAATATCAAAGTTCTTATCAATTACCACTCAACGGTAACTTCTAACATACAGCTCTCTACTGCATTAAACCAACTACTACACTGTATTGTTCAAATTCACTGTCATCAGCAGTTTCTAAGTTTGGCGCGCTAACTGCACGTGTAGAAAACAATCTATCGTCAGCCAAAGTTTAGGCTACTTTAGGCCAAGCGCCCACGAGCCGACAGCGCAACTAAGGCCTAAGACTAAAACGCTTAACAATCGATACACATTATATATATATATATATATATCAACCTAAGGAACACCTGTGCTCATTATATATGCAAAACATTAGTTCACATTACCTCCTTCCCTTTCTTTGGATTGAGCAAATTAAACTTAAAAATTTGCGAAATCATCAGGTACTAAATTATGCAATAAACTTAATACTATATAATACAGTAAAATAAACAATCTTATAATCTAGATAAACAATCTGCTACAACATTTAATCGTCCTTTCTTATAATTAACTTCTACATCAAAAGTTTGCAGTGCCAAAGCCCAACGCACCAGTTTAGCAGACTTAGACATAGATTCAGTCAGATAAGTTAAAGGATTGTGATCGGTAAAGATGTGAACTTTAGATCCAATTATTATCTCTTTCAACTTATTTAGAGCCCAAACAATAGCATAGGCTTCTTTCTCTACAGTTGCCCATCTCTTCTGAGTGTCAGTCAATTTCTGACTTATAAATGATACAGGGCGTTCTATTCCCTTATCATCCATCTGTGTTAAAACAGCTCCTACTGCAAAATCACTACTATCACAGTACAAATTAAAAGGTTTTCCAACATCAAAACACATATAAAACAACTTTAGAGCGTACAGCATCTTTAAGTAAATTAAATGCCTGTTGATGTCTATCAGTCCAATCAATCTTATCTGGAACATGTTTGCTTGTCAAATCAGATAGAGGCTTCGCAATCTGTGCAAAATCTTTGATAAACTGTCTATAGTAACCAAAAATCCCAGCAATTGCTTAATTTGTTTCTTCGTTTCTGGGGTTTTCAAATTAATTAAACTTTCAATTCTATCTGGATTCATTTGAATCGTTCCAGAACCAACCACATGACCGATGAACTTTACCTCACTCTTACCAAAGATACATTTCTTTAAGTTCAGAGTAATGTTATGCAGTCTCATTTGCATTAAATATGCATCTAAATGCTGTAAATGAATCTTCCAGTCATCTGAATGCACAGCAATGTCATCTACATAGGGCTCAGCAAATTCATTTATAGGCTGTAAAACCATGTTAATTGCTTTAACAAATGTTCTTCCTGAGTTGATCATTCCGAAAGGAACACGAGTAAACTCGTACAATCCATTATGAGTAACAAATCTTTCAACTTATCCGCCACTAATAAATCAAACAGCTTCTCAAAATTCTTTTCCACTTTGCGAATTTTCACATAATAGTTCAGCAAGTTCTTCAGCCTAAACATTGTATACGTTTCTTCAGCTGTCTTCGCATCAATAAACTTCGATCTGTACTCTCGGTGTCAACTTGAATTCTTTTTAACAAGTGCTGTTTCACGACTGGATAATCGTCTAAATCATCGAATGACAATCTGTTTAGAACAGTTCTTAGCTTTCGGAGTCATCAATGGCAATAGTAACTTCACCCAGAATTGTTCTTGCACGCTGAAACTACGAAACGCATTCTCAAATGTTTTGCAAATATAATGGCACCTCCATCATATCGTTTTTTGGCATTTTAGGTAACACGTGCTTCATGGCATCACCAATTTTCTTTTATTTTTCGAAACCATCGTTTCACTTTCTTCCTGTTTCCCTTCTCTGTTCTTCTCTGTTCTTCTCTGCTCTGCTTTGAGCTTTTCCAGTTATTTCAAACGTACACTTAATATCAAAGTTCTTATCAATTACCACTCAACGGTAACTTCTAAGACATACAGCTCTCTACTGCATTAAACCAACTACTACACTGTATTGTTCAAATTCACTGTCATCAGCAGTTTCTAAGTTTGGCGCGCTAACTGCACGTGTAAAACAATCTACCGTCAGCCAATGTTTAGGCTACTTTAGGCCAAGCGCCCACGAGCCGAACAGCGCAACTAAGGCCTAAGACTAAAACGCTTAACAATCGATACACATTATATATATATATATATATCAACCTAAGGAACACCTGTGCTCATTATATATGCAAAACATTAGTTCACATATACGTAAAACAGAAATGTTTAATTAACGACAATTTCTGATTATAGGATTGCCGCAACTGGAAAGAGTTTCTCCGCAGTTTATGATGAAGATGATGATGACAGTGAAAACTTGGACAGAAAATACGGAAAGAGATTCAAGGTACCCTTATAATTCAAATCAAAATCAAATCAAGTCAACTTCATTGCTCACTGCTTCAATTCAGTGTTTACATGTTAAGACAAATTTTTCAAATACAGTGAAATTGGGTAATTCCCTACAGAAACTAAATACAGAAAGAGATTGAAGGTAGGCTACCATTATTTTCCGTTGTTTCTACAGAAACAAAATAAATTTTAAGGGGATTTTGTACGAAAACTTTTCTTTCTACTTTAGACTATAGCAACAATCTTTGGTTGCACATGTCATGTATTCAAAGAGTTAAATCTTATGTTGCTATTGTATGCTCTTCTTATTTGTCTACAAATGTAATTTTTTAATGTATTTGTTATCATAATCATAATCTTTTCTATACCCGAAAAATCGAAGTCATAAAACCAGTGTGTTAATAAAATCCATAGCCAGAGAGACAGACTATGATTGATTCATCTGCTAGTCCAGAGGTAAGTCTTGTAAATGGACAGGCATGTGGGATGGTATTTGGAATGGCAGCATCATGCAAGATATGGATTTTATTTATGTTACTTATTGTTTATTTCTTGAGCACGAGATCTAGTGACCAAGCATCAATCGATAGGGCTTTAATTGTAAGATAGTGATACTTGACAAATGCGTAATAATACTAGTAACAGTGATTTGACTTGGAATCAAATCTGAACCAATCTTTACCTTGTATCGCCAGCTGTGGTACTGAGTTTTTCATCTGCTTTCTGGACATTGAGGAAATGTGGACCGGTAACTGAGTTATAAGTCCACAGACTTTATAATTTTTCTAAACATAGTCAGATTTTGAATTTTGTTGTGTTTTTTTTACTGTAGCCAGATGGTGCTAGCAGCCTGTTGCTTGGCGGCCATCATAGCTCTTTCCCACAGCAGTCTCCACTGGCGTTGACCCCTCCCACTTACCAACCCCTCAGTGTCTGCGATGTGAACACTCGTGGGCCAGGGGGACTGACCCCCTTGATGGTTCTGGCGATGTTCAGTAGCCGGAAGGACCTTAACTCAGAGAGTGGCAGACCTTGTGGTGACCGGGCGGATGAGGCGGGCAACATCATCTTCGATCTGTGCAACGAAGGTGCCTCTGTGAACACAAGGACGGATCACACTGGTATGTTAATCGAGTCTAAGATCCTGATGCTTATGCATAATTGTCCATCTTATCTCAAGAAGCTTTGCATCTCAGTATCTACCATACCTAGTCACAGATTTATCCACTCTCGTCGTGGAATAAGTTGCCAAACAACCTGCAACATGAATGCCTCGGCCTCTCTCTGCCTCTTTTCCGCAAGCGCTTGAAGACAATTTCGATTGTGGTTTTGTGTGTTAGGTTGGGAGCACCTCTGATAAGTTTTTTTAAAATGGCGCTATATAAATTTACAATTACAACTAAAAGTGGTGAGTTCATTTACTTATTGTTTTCTGCAGGTGAGACACCTTTGCACCTGGCTGCCCGATTTGGTCACCCGGATGCTGTGAAGAGTCTGCTGGAGGCTGGAGCGGATCCAAATGTCCAGGACTGCACCGGTCGAACCGCGCTTGATGCAGGAGTGGCTGCGGACGCGGTGGATGTGGTGAAGGTAAATGGAAATTATGATTTACTACACTTTATTTGTTTTTCATTAAATAAATTTTTTTATTGTTAAGTTTATAGCAACAAGTCACGTTATCTTCATCGACTTTCTTGTTTAGTTTAATAAACTCTGTGCTTCTCATTGGGTGATTATTATAGATTTCTTTACTTTTAAATCGTTATTATTGATGAATGCATAATGTGTTAATTACAGTACAACTGTATTTGATATTGCCCTCCTGCCAAAGTTCAGAAGTTCACATGTACCATGCAACAGAACATCGATTTTAAGTTGCGGCTGTGTCAACTTGATTTTTCTTCTAATAAACGAATATGATGATGATGATGATGATGATGATGATGATGATGATGATGATGATGATGATGATGGCGCTTAGCAATTGTGTGTGAAGGACTTGCTCAGGCTCCCTACACACTGAGCGTCTGATTGAGGGCTCGAACTCGTACTCTTCGTATTACAGGCCGAGCGCTCTATCCATTTTGCTACAGTGACCCACAGTAGTGCAGTATAGTAGACCTTAGGGCACGGGAGCCAATTGTTTAGAGCATTTGACCTCTGACACTTTAATGACTAGCTGCTTTGGTTTCCCAGTAACTTTTGGTACACTCTCGTCATTAAGGTTTTCAGGAGGAGAGAGGGTTGAAGCCTTCACTGTGTAGGGGCCTTGAGCAAATAAAATATACTGTTGTATTTTATTAGTATTATTGTAATTTTGACAATGAGACTGAGCATGTTGTTAAACTGGTAGTTTGTTTCAATGAATCAGCTGATTTCTAGTTCACTGTAGAGTTATTTATGGCATAGTAAACACCAACAGTTTCTATAATCTAGTCTAATCTAGTCTAGACTAGCTCACCTCGTCTGGTCTGTTGAATGAATTCTAGTACTTTCTGTTTGGCTATAAATTATTGATATTTTCTCCGCTCTGCAACGCATTGTGACTTGGTCGTTCACAAGCCCGAACTAGTACAGTCCAGCACAGAAGTGTTGCTGTGGTCTGCACATCCTCCTGGAACAGGCTGCCGTGCAACCTGCAACATGAACTCTGTTCGACTGTGGTTTCATTGTGTTGGGTTGGGAGCGTCTCTCTTGAAGTGCACTATATAAATTTGCAATTATCATTACCATTCTTCTGTTTTATGCTATTTAAAGCTATACCATTCTTGTCTATACCACCAGTCTGTTGTATTGTATTCCGCATTATTCTGTTCTAATAATTATATTCAATTAGATTTTTAGTGTAGAATTCCTTATACAGACGAGGCATCAGCAGTTTCATGTGCGTTGACCACAACAATAATTCCTTTGTTTTTTTTCAGCTTCTCTTGACCCACGGAAAATCTCGTATCAACTCACAGACAAATCACGGCACAACGTGTTTGATGTCTGCTGCCAGACTCGATATGAACCATCTTGTGAGGGAGCTTTTGGAGGCTGGAGCAAATGTTGACACCACAGACAATGAAGGTGAGATTTAATCTGGAGAAGGTCATTAGTTGATCAATGGTGGATTGGTTTCGCTCATGTCTTGTAACTGTGATTGCATTGGTTCTCTAAGGTGGTCTCTGTGTCAGTGTGAACCAAGTTGGATCAATATGCAGTCCTATGGGTTCACTAATTAAAGTCCTTTGTAATTGTCCAGATAGATAGATGTCTTGTTGAATGGTTAGATATATGACTGGATCTATCAGAAAATAGAAGTTAAGTGTTGTGTAACACTCTAACCAGTCGGTAGCCGAATGAGTACTTGGCTTGTAATGCGAAGAGCATGATTCGAGCCTCACCCTGGGCGGTTACGATATCGGGCAAATCCACTAACAATTGCTTAGCACCATCGATTGATGCAAGTGCTGCTTAATAAATGCATGGTAATAATTATAATGATTTTTCAAATTATGTTGTATTTTGCTATGTGAAGTTATGTTATGCTGTGTTGTGTTGTTTCTTCGAGTTATGTTATGGAGTGATATGTTATGTGAAGTTATGTTGTGGGGAGTTATGCTGTGTGAAGTTATGTTATGTTTGTTATTTCATTCATTCATTCATTCCGGAGATTTATATAGTGCCTCTTCAAGAAACCTACTCAGAGGTGCATTTCAAGTTATGTTATTGTGCATTATGCTATCCTATATTGTTTTATGCTGAATGTTTTAGGTCGAACGGCTCTTCACTGGGCGGCCGCAGTCAACAACATCGAAGTGGCAAAGCTACTCTTGCGACACGGAGCAAATCGCGACTTGCAGGACAACAATGATGAGACTCCATTGTTTCTCGCTGTGAAGAACGGCCGCTTTGAAATGGCGAAACTTCTGCTTGAGAATTTAGCCAACAGCAACATTCCAAATGACATGAACCAGATGCCACGAAACATTGCAGCCGAACGCCGCTACGGAAACATCGTTGAACTACTCGATAACTTCCAGACTCGGCCGTTGCTCAGCGTCACAAACGGACATGCATCTGATGTCGTTCTTCCGCCGTATATACAATCCATGGTTAAGAAGAACCAAAAGAACCTCGCAGCAAAATCCCCAGATGCGGAAATTCCAGATCAGGGACAGTCTGAGAGCGGTGTTTCAGAGAGAAAACCTTCAAATAGCAGGACACGTTCAATTCCAGTTAGAACGGTTGCGCAAATTCACAATGAACAGAATATCAAGGACAGTGATGTATGCATCATTGAAGATGCCGACAAATCCGCAGACGTAGAACAAACTGCATCTTCGCTCATCTCGACCGCGCAGAGAAGAGAGGAACAACGAAGAAAACCGGCAAAACCACCGCGAGATGGTAAGACTCGGGTTAGATCAGCAGAAAATGTGAAATATCCAAAGAAGAAAAGCGAGTCGGGTGTGGCAGGGGTTGCTCGGGAACGAAGAAACTCGCAGAGAAGTCCTGCGGCGTGTAACAGCAAGAGAGGAGGTGAAGAGTCCGCTGGTCAAGGAGCAGAATTCACGAAATCTCCGTGCATTTCAACTGACAAAACTGGATCGCGTACCACACTTTCGTGCAGTTTTGATCGCAGTGGAGCAGATCGATCGCTGTGGCCTCAACAGAATCACTTCGACGAAAACAGAAACGTGGCTCGTTTATCGCGTAACGTTTGTGTGAGCAGTAACAGCCAGCCAGTGCAGTGGCCAGGCACTTTGAGCCCTCCCGACTCAACGTGCTGTGTGAGCCCAAATGCAGGGAGCAGTAGCATTGGTAGCCCAGAGACGAATTCCCCGGCAGTCGGGTCGAACTTGCGAAGCCCTGGTGTGAACGGTATTTCTGTTACACCTGTGATATACTACCCCAATTCTCGAAGTCCTGTTGAAACAGATCTAGGACCCGCTGTAACAGTCGCATCCTTTCCCCCACAGACACTCAGTGTTCAGGGTCTGGCACTGCACCAGTGCACAGCCAGACTTAACAGGGTTCCAGACAGTAGATGTCGTTTCAATGGTACCTATCAGACGCAGCCAAAGGAACTCGTTTCCTATAATAACCACAGCAGTTCATCTGGTTATACCTCTGTTGGCACACCTAACTACACGTTTGTTTCGTCAGGTCCCACCTGGGACACACCCATGCAGTATCACATGATCAATGGTGTCACTTATGACATCTGTTTGACACCATCGCCCGATGACTCTACTTCATATCAGATAGAGTAACATGTTATTTCATCCAAAAGTTTATTGGGTTTTACAAAGCATTCATATCAAAGACAATAGCTTTCAAGGTTATGTACTGTTTAATAATGCGATCTACATGTATGTTGATATCAGCTGGGTATTCGAGCCATGTGTCGCAGATTAGAAAAGCCGATGTGCTAACGGCTTAGCAGGCACTATGAAACATAATTATGTTTCATCTAAAATAGTCCAAACCTTCCTTATACATGTAATGCTCTATTAAAGTCTAGTTTTATTACAGCAGTACTCTACCTAAATTATTTTCCTTTTTCACATCTATGGTAAGTCTGAATCCACATTGTACTATACAGGATTTGTGTAATATATCAGATTAAACCAAGAGAGGGAAGAAGGAGACTATACAGAATACTATCAGATAGGGATGATTAAAATGGATGGGACATATGTGGTACATATGGACCAGGAGAGAAGAGCCAATCAAGTAATGATCTGGAGCCGTGAAGGGCAAAAGAGAAGGGGAAGACCACGATTCTTTCGGAGACCATCAGAGACGACTTGAGGAGGTGCTCAGAGATGAGGCCGGAAGACTGTCGATGGCCAGAGACAAATGGAGAAGCTGCAATGCCCGATTTGCAGACCTGCAAGGGAAGGACTAAGGAAGGTGTGCACTTGCCAGCAGATACGTAATAAGGTTTTGATCTGCCTAATGTATTAATTAATAGAATTTGAGATTTTGTAACATGTGTCAGGATGAAATTACGAATTGTAATTGTATAGAAATAAAAGAATCAAGACAAATGTGATGCAACAGATTAGTTTCAGTAGCTAATTAAGTTACTGGCCGTGAGATTAACTTGTGTGAAATGTTTGTGTTCTTTTGTTTAAAATGTGCATATTAATGTTATGTGTAATATTATGTCTACTTTTACTGCTTATTTTTATTCGTAGCATTATTTGCATTTAAAATAAATAAACATTGCTTGTGGTATGTGACTTGATTGTTAAACAATGGCCACAGTGACCGTTTTACCCCAATATTTTCATTGCTGTGGTTTAAGGGTTTTGTGGTAACTGATAAGTGTCTAGAGATCAATGAGAGACTATATTGATTGTACACCAAAAGGCAATTAGCAATTGGTTTAGTAATTTTATCTGACAACCTACAGAAGTTGTCAGATAAAATATCACACGCCCAACACTGTCAAATACGACTGGGATGAGTGGGATCTATAGCCTACAAACTCAAGACAAATTTCAAATAGGGTAGACCTATGGACTATGGACCGTATGGCCTATAGGCCTATTAAACGGCTGTAATTAACCTAGTTTAATTGCCATTGCAGTCTGTAATTAACCTAGTTTAATTGCCATTGCAGTATACATTATACAACTTAAATTATTTATTATTTATGAATCATAATGCACATGCAAAGAACTCCATAAATTTGTACGGCCTAAAGGGATTTAATTATCCTGATTTCATTGCTATTAGGCTACTTTCTATAACTCAAATTATTAATAAAACAACGCACACTCAATGACCTCACAGATTTGACAACGCTCGTCTCCTTAAGCTGTTACGTAGAGGTAGGCGTACATGGCATTGTATTTGGCATTCCTTAGTAGAAAAATTAATTAATTTCAATTAGGCTGAAGCTTGCTTAGCTTACAATACTGAGATCTACTGAATTTCATTAACGTGGGTAACTAGCGCCAAAGCAGACGCCCGGAAATCTATCATACTAGAAAACGATTGGACACAAAATGCACGTGATCAACATCAGTCCCGTGATTGGATAATGATTGATGACGTTATCTTGTTAAACAAAGGGTAGGCCCTACTGATGACGTCAAATCTTTTGCTATGGTAACGCTCGATTTTAGATTTCGGCGTATTTCAAGCAGAAACGACAAAACACTGTTACTGATGTTCAGAAACAAGAATATCGACATTTGGATCGATATTTAAAAGTATTTGAAGCTTTGTTATAGAAATATTTCAAAGTCAGCGAGCCGGCAGGACGCGTGAGTAAAACTGACGACTTTCTAGAGATTACTAGGCCTACTGGATTTTTTACAATACCATATTCGTTTAATTCGTAACTCTCAAGTTGACACAGCCGCTCGGCTACTTAAATTCCAAAGATGGAACAGTTTGCCAGCCCTATCGAGGCAACGGAGCCAGCCGGGATCCCACCGGGCTGCCATCAGACCCCGCCCCCGTCAATTTAATAGGCCTAGACCTACATGTTAACTATGGCTTATTTCGATGATAATAGCAGATCTTCTGCCACGATAGTATTAAATTAATAATTAAAATTCAATAAGCTATTCGCCTAAATAAATTGGGCAATACGAAGGAAAAGCAATCAAGACCTATATGCGGCAGCTATTATGCATAGGGCCTGTAGGCCCCTATAGATGCAAACATGCATAGGCCCACAAGTAAGCATTGACGTCTGGCACGTTAATATCATAATATTATTATTCATTCATTCATTTTGCATTGTTTCATAAAAAATTATGTAAGCAATTTTCATTCAATTGTTTCAGAGCTAAACAATGCAGAGATCATTCATACTCCAGAAGAAAACTCGCAAAGGTAGTCGTGTGAGGCAGGTAAATAGCATAATTATACTGTATATAATTGGGCCAATATTGCAGCTGTTAAAGTAGGCCTAGCCTATAGGGCCTAAGAAGACTGGATCTTTGTTGCGTAAAGCATTACAAATTCAATTTACGGAAAGAACAGGAGTCAGAAGGACGCAGTTTATAAGAAATACCTAAGTTGAGATTGGTAGGAGACGTTCTCTCCACTGCTACGTAGGCTACTATCTTTGACCCATGCATTTCGACACCTCCCAGGCTCCCAATGTAGGTCTTTCCCCTGTAGGGACAGTCAAAAATAGTACCTTGAACTGGAGTGCAGTTTACGATCGACAGAAAGGTGTGTATGGAATCCTTTCCTGTGCAAAGAATCACTGTTGTTTTCACAAAATGAAGCAGATTTTCTATATCTTTAAGGTTCAGCTATAAACAAAATGTAATATTACGACATAAACTCTCCATTGATTCCATGTGCTTTATGATAACGGCGCTTTAGAAGTCTTTAGCTTAGACCAGATTACAGCAATGCAAAGATCGTTACAAAGGCGACACACAGCCAGAAGACCACGTTTCCAGAAAGTCAGCTTTCGAGTAAAGAACAAACAGAAGACGCCAGGTATTTCCATCTGCAGATGCTTATTGTAATTTGTAATTGTAACCGAACATTTATATAGCTCCGCTCAGAAATCAGCAGCGCTCTCGACCTGCGTCAGTGCCTGCGTCAAGGAACAGGAAAGTCTTAAGGTGTCTCCGGAACTGGGAAGGTTAGAGGGCTAGTAACTCAAGGCGAAGAGATTGGGGAAGAGAGTTCCAAGCTGATGGACCAACACGGGCAAAGCACCTAGAGTGGGCCGTTGCAGAGCGCATGCGAGAGACAACCACAAGGCCACGGGTCGATCCGATCGCAAAGAGTCCCTCGCATGTGATGAGGAGACAAAGGTGCAAAAGGACCTTAGGTAGAATGGGGCCACCCCCAAAAAGGCAGTTACGCATGAGGGAAACGATTTTGAAGTTTATCCGCTGTTGGATAGCGAGCCAGTGAAGGGTATCCCGAATATAGCCTGATATAATTATGAGCAAACGTTGAGATGTCGCCTATAAGCCAAGCAGCTGCAACAAGAATAGACTGGAGTTTGTGAGTATTAGAGGCAGAAAGACCAATAAACGCAGCGGAGCCAAAGCGCCAATTCAAGAGGTACTCCTCAGAGGCGCTCCCGACCTGACGACGCCAAACCACGATAGAAAAGAATGGGGCAAAGTAAGACCAGGAAGCTCATTACGGTACGGAAATGCTAGGCAGCCTATTCCAGAAAGATGGACCGACGACAGCAAAGCTTTTATGAAGCACCGTAGAAGTTCGCGCCATAGGGACAACCAGGTCACCTTGAGTGGCAGAGCGAATGAATCTGCGACTTGGTATGGATGACATCTGCTAACAAAGCTCTCTAAGATAGACCGGGGCTTGGCCTACAAAACAATTGCGTATAAGCATTAGGATCTTAAGCTCAATGCATGCATCAGGGTATACTAGCGACAGTTACTTTAAGTACTCTAGACGTCGGGTGTTTTCAAATTCAGATTTTTGCATTTAACGACTATTATAACTCTAGCGCAATTTAAGAAAATAAGAATATTTCAGCAGCTACATTAAAAGATTTATCTGCATGGAGGAATATAAAAAAGTGAACGTCAAAATAAAGATTAATATCAGAACACATCTTTAAGACACTTAATGCTTGAAGACTTTTAAGCAAAATATGACACCAAGCCTGTATGAGATAGAGATTTCACCTGATGCAAAATGTAGAAAATATTTAGAGTGTTCAACTTTACAGTATAGGCCAGTCACGATCAAAACAACGCCAACATTCCGACAAATTCAAGAACGGAAGACAGTTCTTTTAATTCACATTCTTTATATCTTACATTTTCTTTAGAAGATGAAAGCTCTTCAGTTGTCGAGCAAACTAAAAACCGCAAAGAAAACCAACTGTGAAGTCAAGACAAAATTACAGCAAAGCAAAGACAACTCCAAAGAAAAGTAAAAAGTCAGGATCCATAATTTTAAGGTTCAGAAAACAAGATATCAGGTATTTAAAATTCGGATTCTTCTCTTTCACAAATTTATGAAAGACAGCTTTCGAAACACAACACTGTAGACCAGACTGTATATTTTAACTTAGCTTTTTAATCTCTTTCTATTACTTTAGTTGTCTCTTTCTATTACTTTAGTTGTTTTCAGGAAATACAATTAAAAATCGAGAAAGTCATCTTCACTATGGCCAGCATTGAAGCAAAGTCAACTTAACAAAGTAGATCTTAGAAAAGAAGACAACAGGTAGGCTATAGGGCCCTATTGAATTTCAGATTCTTCTGTTCTATTCATCCATGAAAAATCTAAAGAATAATGCTGAATACCAGCTTTAGATTTAAACTTAGCTTTTCTATCTCTATCTTTAAAGTAATTGACGGTTTAAGGGGTTGTTTTCAGCACAAAATATTTTTAAATCCTGAAAGTCAACTTCAGTATGGCCACCAATTGAGCAAAGTCAAGCTCAGAAAAGAAGACATACGGTATTTTCAAATTCAGATTCTTATGTTCTATTTCTCTATTAAAATAACTTTAAAGCATAAAGCTGACCACCAGCTTGTAGAAAATTTGCTTTTCCTCTCTTTCAATCTTTATGCAAATTGAGAGTTGAAGAGGGTGTTTTCAGCAACTAAAAGTCAAAGAAATCCAGAAAGTCAAGTTCAGTAGTGGAACAATGCTGCAAAGCCAACTTCAACAAAGCAAAGCTCACAAAAAGAAGACACCAGGTATTTAAAATTCAGATTCGTCTGTTTTGCTTCTTTGAGACACTTTAGGGATTCAACACCTTTAGTAGATAAGAAACACAAATAATCAGTAGGCCTATAATAGCCTACAGCATGTTGGCTTAGCATGGTCTCATCGTTTTCCATTCACTGCGAACGTCAGAGTTTCCCTCCTCGCAAGTCCATAGAACGAGAATTCGTGACTTGAGGCCTTTAATATTCGTAAATATTCGTGAATATTGGAGCATTTTTAATATTCGTAAATATTCATAAATATTCGTTGATGACGTCACTGTTCCCGTTTTGTTTACAAACTAATTTAATACTTATAGAGACTTCGAACAATGAACTAAGTGAAGTTACTGATTTTAGATAGTAACTTTAACATGTAACTGTTCTTGTTCTAATGCCTAATTTTTGGCAGTGAATTTTTTTACAAGTAATCCCGGATTTGTGAGAATTAAGAATGAAAAGAAATTTAAAAAATTTAATATTTTTTGGCCATGTCAATATTCGTCAATTTCTACAAAATCTTAATATTCGTAATATGCGCATAGGCTACTCGTTCTCAGCTCGCAACCAGAAGCAAGTCAAGATCAATGTAGGCCAACACGTTTTTCTATAGTGACCTATATACTCGACCCTGCTCATGTTTCAATGAATTGATAGGGCGAGATCCCCCACCACCCATTTAACTGGATTTAACTAATTTCAAGGTCTCTGAGTGTGTAAGTCGTCATCGATATGCGATCCGGCATCCGCAACCACATAGGAGCATGTATCGTACGCTCTTACCAATGTAGCTAACCTTTCTATTAGAACTCTGCAGCCTCAATCTAATTTAGCCAAGTTCTTCGACAGGTAAGTTCCTCTTGGAACTAAGAGAGTAGTAGAGCGCACACAGCCTTCAGTCATTTCTGAAGATAGCCTAGGACCTAGGTGCTGCAGAAGTCAGCTGGAGCGTTGGAGGCGCCACTCTCTTCGGATAGCACTAAGTTTAAGCAACTGTGCAAACTTCTGCAGAAACTTGTTTCACCTGCAAAATCTGTATATATGCCCATTCATTTAACTAATTTAATTGCTGTAAGTTCTTCATCTCCAAAAATTGAGGGTTGGCCTTGAGTGGCCTGTATTATTACACTACATCGGGAGAAACTACATTTTGTTCACTTCTGTGTGTTTGGCTACTCAACGTCGCAACTGAATTCCTGACCTTTTGTGCAAACAAAATTCCTGGATCATCATCCTAATTATCAGCATCATAAATCATAATTATAATCATTATCAGCATACAGAGACGACAACTTTGACGGAAGTAATGATGATGATGATGATGATGTTTCTAACGACGACGACGACGACGATTTATAACTTTGTTATCCTCAAGAGTAGCCTAGGCACTGATCATGTTGAAATTGACATTTTATATCGGCGTAACATTTAAACAGCAGTCAAAGTTAGTAGGCCTACTATGAACTACAGTCCATGCGAGAGCATTGCCCTAGACCTAATTCACAACTGGACAAAAAATTCAGTGAACTTATTACAGTTGAATTGCAAACGAATAAAGCAAGCATGCACTCTTGTTAGAATAACGCTATCAACTCTTTCCAAAATCCACGTTGAGCATTCTTTTGGCTATTGAATAATTATTTTAATCATTATTTCATTTAGATTATTAAGCTTTTGATTGCATTGTGTTCTCTTGTGATTGTTCTCCATTCAAAATTATCTCCAGGCTATGATTAACAATGTTTCCTTCATAACCGACCGTGATAGTAGTTTCAGTTTAACCACACTGTGTGATAACAATGATCTTCAGCGTCGCCCTCCTCCTTTATCCGGGCTTGGGTAGAGTCAGTAGAGTACAAACATTGGTGATGTCCACTTTCTTTGAGTCAAAAGCTAAGAAGATTTTTGTCAATAAGTCGCATTTGTTAGCCTAAAGTCTGTATAATTATATGTTAGATTTTGATTATTAAAACATTTTCTATGCTTTCAACAAGGCTAAAACTTCACCCAATTTTACAAGCACTTGGATAGGCTAATCACCGACTCAGCTATAGAACGAATGAAATCATATCTGATAATCTGACCCCGTTCAAAAATCGTCAATTAAATAATTTCTATCTCAAATAAAATTATTTCTAACCTAATTCGCGAATAACCTTCAACAAGTCTTAACTCCATACCCATAGGCTACGTTATTATAACAATAGGCTAATTACCATCGTCTTCATCATTTATTGTCACTGTCATAGTGTTAGCGAGTTAGGCTGAAGCAATGGTCTCTATAGGATTCTAGGAAGCGTTTATTTCGGCTGTCGTTTTATCTCTGTGGACGATCAACTTGACCCAGATCGATGATTTGTTCACGAAACTATCGATCTGTTTAGCTGTAGGTGGTCGTCTGGGCGTGGGTTGCACGCTCCTGTTTAGAACAACAGAAAATATAATTATATATAATTGTATACAAATATTTATGTATAATACATATGGCCATTTATATAGCGCCTTGCAAGAACTTCACTTTATATCTGAGCACCCAAACAAAACGAAGTCACGGGAACCAGCTTATTCACAGGCGCTCAGACAAGAAAGTCGATAGGCTTCCTCTTGCTGGTACCTCTGGCAACCGGACTCAGAACTCCAAGGTCATCAAACCCTGGGCATGACGCAGCGCTCGTGAATAAGCTGGTGCCCTTTGCTTAGTGCTTAGCTTCAGAGTAGCGCTTTAGACATTTGTAGTTTACGATTACGATTCGATTCACTCTAATACTCCGACCACCGGATCGTATTCTTCTGGAAAAACCGCCTGCCTTGACGCAGCGTTCTAGAATAAGCTGGTGCCGTGTGCGTAGGTAGAATTTTTAAAAATTTAGAGTCTACGATAAGAGGACGATCTTTCGTAAAGCCTCAAGCTAATCCTTACTTAGGTCTACGCATAACATATCTGAGCATATTCTAGTTGGAAGAATTATTTTTATTTTCATAGTTTAAAAACTCTAAATTCTTATGCCTACTCGAATGAAAACAAACTACATTAATCAGAGCGAAAATAGATTGAATTACTCAATCATGTTGAAGTGATTTTCTTTTTAAAGTTGACCTGTTTGCACTTTGTAATGGCTCTACAGAACTTTTAGGAGGTACCTTGAAAATACCGAATGAACTGCACGGGGAGTCCGTACCTCTCCTTGGGGGTTATGTAGTTTCGTTGTGATCTTTCTACCGACTCCCCAGGACGCATCTGATATCTCGGTGTCCAGGGTTGGAGCCCTGGGTGGCTTCCTGTCCTTAGCCCAGACCTAAAAGAGGCAAGCAATCAACAGGGTTTGTTATGAAAGATTACATCTTCCATTCAGGTGGATAGTAAATGCAGCTCGTAATTTTTCCATTTGTGGATCTAAAATGTGTAAACTTGCACGTATTTATTACAAGGAAGATCGTCAGCCAGTCACGCATTAATAGCATAATGTATAACGTATAATATCCTATATTCATTGTTTGATGCAATAATTCGAACTGTATTCCAATTTATATTTAATCATTCGTTCAGGAAGTCATTAAAATGTCTTTCTATTGTATGATATATCAATTTGCAGTGTATTGCATCGTATTGTACTGTTTTAAAAGGCAAACACTGTTACTAACGGTTATCTTTTGTCCTGGTGTGATGCTCTCATAAGCGTCGTTGAAAGTGAATTCATGCTCAGTTTTTCCATCGATTATGCGTTCAATCTTCCATCCAACCAGGCTCTCCTCCTACAAAATGCATGCTCAAAACTAAACTGAGACTGAGGGTCCAGAGAGAGAAGGATGAGAGACCGGAGACAGACAGACAGACAGACAGACAGACAGACAGACAGACAGACAGACAGACAGACAGACTGAGAGAGGCAGAGAGAAAGATAGAGAGCAGAGAGAGACAGAGGCAGAGGCAGACAACGACAGACAAAGATAGGAGAGAGAGACAGAGAGAAAGAGACATACAGACAGAGACAGAGAGAGGGAGAGAAAGATAGAGAGGGAGAGAGGCAGAGACAGAGGCAGACAGACAGACAACAGACAAAGACAGACAAAGATAGGAGGGAGACATACAGAGACAGATATACAGAGACAGACAGAGACAGACAGACAGACACAGACAGAGAAAGAGAGAGAATAGATCAGAGAGCAAGAGAGCGGAGAGAGCAAACTGGAGAGACCAGAGAGAGGAGACAATGTCATAATCTTGTCAGTTGTGCCTATGCACATCCATTGGATATACTTGGATACGTATTAATTAGTTCTACCTTTCTGCCTTTGTTTTCTATCCGGACGAAGTATCCACTTGGAGCACATTCGCTGATGCTCAGCGATCCCTTGGCCGTCGTCTGGAAGGTTGTCTTCGCCCGCACCTCTCCACTGGCGGATGAGATCTTCTCTCCTACACAGGCACAACCACTTATTAAACGATGATCTGCGTTTCAAGGTTCTCGTGATTTTAGTGTTGGACTGCAACTGCTTCTATTGATCTTTTTGATCTTTATGGTTTTGCTGATCTTGTCACTCGTTCATTCAGTCGTTCATTCTTTCGTTCATTCATACGTTCGTTCATTCATTCATTTATTCACTCATGGCATTTATATAGCACCGTTTCGTGATAAACACCCATCGGCGTTTCAACCTCAGCGTCGATGAAGGAGAGCGTTAATATGAATGCTGCTGATGCTGAAGTTAAAACTGTTTTAAATCATGTTTTCAAACTCAGTTACATGAAGTGAATGATACTTTTGAGAAACGACAGATGTGGGGCTACACTTGCTAGCTGCAAGAAGCTCAAGGATAAGTAGAAAGTATCTCGAAATAATCAAGTTACATGAAAATAGAGGTGAAAACCTTCTTACATAGGGCAGCAACTGGAAAGGCGCAATCTGAAACTGTATCATTAGCCAGTCCGATTTGACATTAAAAAACTCTTTTAGTCCATATATTGTGGATCACTGGAACCGACGACCACAGGAAAAAGTTTCTACACTAAGCTCGAGCACTGCGAAATAGATACTGGACACTGTGGACAGTTGGATGGAACGACATAGGCAATATAAGCTTATAGCTTACTTAGCCTATTAACGGTACTTGTAACTGGAACTGGAACTGTAACTGTAACTGAAAGACGTAGGAACACATCTTATTCTTATGTACACTACACTTACAATACATTATCTGTACTACATTAATACATTATGACAATACCGCTAAACCACATAAACAGTACATGACATTTAAAGTACAATGCATTTCAATATATTTGCATGTATGTTAATCTGTACAATCATATAAATATGTACATTTAAGTTACAGCAGACTAACATTACTGTACATTACATTTGCAATATACTACGGTCACGCTACATTACCGTTACAGTACATTAAACTTATAATAAATTACAATTCAGTGGATTACATTTCTAAGGTATGCGTTGTGGTCTGCGGATAGCTGTTTCGGTCGATCAAGGGTTAAAAGGTGAAAGTTCATAAGGCCAAACTCACTTTCTGCATCCTCAAAGTCTGTCGAGTTGAGGGATCTCAAGGCGAGTTCTTCGGCATTACGGTCGGAACCCTTTTTGCTATTCCACCTGAACACGCCAAGAGAAAACACCGTAAATGTATTTCTTATAAAACACATTGCATTAAATGTAATATGCTGTAAATTTATTGCTGTAATGTAAATATAATTTACATGCAATGTATATTTAATGTAAATGTAGGGCCTACTGTAATTGCGATGTGCTACGAAAGTACCGGTACTTTCCTGTGAGCGTGATACATTATAAAACGCAACTGTGTTGTAAATTAAAAGTAATGAGACTAGAATAAGTTTCTCATAGTATAATGTGACAATGATGTAAATGCGATGTTTTGCAAACGCATTCATACCGTAAGTGTAATATAATGTAAGCCTAATGTAATCTAAGTCGTCCATATATCTTAAAACCACCCATTTCAAGTCGTCTCATTTCCAGCTACCCGATAGGCCTATGTCCAATAGTCCATTAGACCATTGGTCTCAAGGACTGAAGATTAAACATGCGGCTACTACTACTACTTGAAAGGTTTCATAAAAGGCGCTATATAAACACTAGACTACTTACCACTCATGTTCGAAAGTCCCCTTCCGAGACTGTCTTTCGCAAATTCGCTCTTAACTAAAAACTTACCTGTTCCAATCTACCTGTGGCTGAGTACAATGGTTGTCCGGCTTCAATGCGCAATTCTGAAATCTGCAAGGAGGGCATTACCAAGTTACAGTCGTATGTTATTGTAGCTAATTTACTTAGCGCCAATTGTTCTCCTACCGGTTCTCCTCTGCGTCGAGCAGCTTGCGATAGGTAGCGATCTCGAGTTCAAGGCCCAACTTCTGGTCGACGAGTAGAGACAGTTGACGGAGGATTGCGTCTAGGTCCAGTTTGACGGACATCGCCTCCGCCTTCAGTTCATCGTTGAGCATCTCCAGGTCCCTCTCCCTGGCCTCCTTGCGGCGCCTCAGAGCGTCCAGCTCCCGCTGAAGCTGCAGGTTCTGCACAGATAAGGTACGGTATGAAAAAGGTAGAACTAATTAGCACACCTGCCCAGGTGTCTCTACCCTACCAGCAGTTCAGTGGGCGTTTGGTGAAAACCATGTGGGCTCTGTCCGGGTTCAATATGGGATTATAGGTGCTGTATGGGCTCCACGTGGGATGCTGGTCGGATGAAGGTGCATAGTAGTTATGGCATGACGCTGAAAGTACGGATGACAAGGTATTCAAGGTGCAAAAGGTAAGGCACGTTGAGGTAAGGTGAGGTTATTTGAGGTCAGGTGAGGTTAACTGAGGACAGGTGAGATAGTTCATTAAGGTCAGATAAGGTTCACAGAGGTCAGATTGGTGGCATGCCAGATAATCTCATACCAGGCTTCAAGAAATAGAATGAAATACCAAAAGATGCCTTCAATGACGGGCGAACAAATGAATCTGTCGACAGGAGTCCGTTGGTTGAGTTACACGTGTGTGCGTGGGCCCGCCACTTGTGACTTTTCTGTTGCACTGTACATTGTTTTGCTAATTGATGTAGTGCTAGTTATTAATTGCATTTAGCATTATATATAAGCCTAGGCTAGCGCAGATTGAGCCTCCTTGAGTGGAGCTATATAAAAATACAATTACAATTACAATTACAATGAGATCTTTGTGGAATTCTAACCAGTTCCGACAGCTGGGTCAGTTTGTTCCGGAGTTCCATTAGTTCTGTTTTCAGCGCTGAACTGTCTTCTGACACCTTCGCCTGTTCCAAGATATTCTCTTTGGCCGGCTGTTCCAGTTGACGAACCTGTTCGGAATATGCACACACTCCCAAACGTCCATTACGATAGGATATTATGTACATTTGTACTATGTACGTTCATATATATGCGTGCATAATTTTATGATCAACATTTGAGCCTTGTGGAGGAAATAGGCGCTATATAAATGTTCTTATATTTATATACATAGACACATACATACATGTAAACTGGTGGACCTATTAAAGCGGGATTCTGATCCGCTCTATGTTTGCATTTTGCTTCCCAATGCCCTGCTACTATTTCATGTCAAACGCAAAAATAAGTACGTATATACAATTATACATACATAATACAGGCATGCATACATAAATACATAGATACATACATACGTACATACATACATACCATATATACATACATACATACATACATAATGCATAATATTAAGGATAAGGGATTGAATCTCTGTTGATCCTAATAGTCAGCATAGAGACCTTGGCATCGTAGCTGGTTCTCGTCGCAGTTATATAGGATTCCATCTTCTCCTCGTACAGATCTTCGATTTCCTTGATCGCCTGACTCATCTCAGCCTTAAAGTAGTCGCGGTTCTCAGCTGCATTGCCACTACTGAGCAGAGCACCTAGCTCCGTCATCTCCTACAACAATAAAAGAAACCAAGAAAGAACAGCTCAACCAGCAACAAAATGAACAGCAACATCCTTAACAAGCTAGTCAATCATGGATGCTTTAACGAAGAGGTTCTTACAACGCAGTGCAATACAATTCTGATCTTGCTGATAAATTTTCAGATAACCCTAAGGAAGATATTGATTTGAAGATTCATGAAGCTTAGCGTAATTGTGTTAAAAATGTCGTCTAGGGTTTTGGTGCATTGACACCGATTTTAGTGGAAAGTTAATGACGACATGAAGAACAGACGTGTAATAAACAAAGCACGATCGAAAGGAACGAACAAGATATATCTTCTTCCCTTGATATCTCTGGACAACCATTCTGACAAGACGCAGCGCTCGTAAAAAGGCTGGTGCCCTACGCTTAGAGTAGCACCATATAATTTTGAGTTTACGATTACGATACGATTACCATAATAATATAGTATTTTGCATTCTCTCAGTTGTAATTACTGCGATGGGTCTTTAAAAGATGCCAGACAAAAAGCAGCTTTCACTTGTCTCAAGCCAAGGCAGACCATTAATGTATACAGCTATTACGTTCACACGATCCACATAATTTTTAAACTAAAATTGATGCACCGCAGCTTATTGCTTGATATCGTTGCATAATGGAAAAATTATATCGCATTGCGCCTGACTGCTATCATTGCTGTAAAGAAAACAAACACCATTGCGAAAGAAATGGTCTGAATGATCATCTGTCATGTAGTCTATGATAGTTACAACTCTGCTTAAAAACTAATAAAGTTTATCCATGCGCATAATGAATGACGCAGAGAGAACTGAGTCCTTTTTGAAGCCTTTGCGACATTTCAACATCGCATTGGGAAGCATCAGATTCTGGCTGGCTGGATAGGACGACTGAAGCTAGTATAAATCAAACGGCGACCTATCCGGGTCGTTGGTGTTTGACGTCCTGCCTAGCCGGAATGTTTAGCTGACAATTGGTCACACGGTCACACCCATGACGAAATGTCTCTATTCATTTGATTGAGGGACGGTTTTCGTTACCAAAAAGCAATGCACTCGTCTTAAATGACAACGCGATCGTTAATCTCATCGTTGTGCCTCGCAAAAGGACATTTATAGAGTCATCATGTTCAAACGATCCAGGTACAATACAGTTTACCATGCGCATACACACACGCAGAGAGAACTGAGTCACACACCTTTGCGGCACACAACATCGCACAAGCACAGATTCACCTGGCACAGGACGACTGAGGCTATGAATCATACAGTGATAGTTTGACTCTATGGCGGTTTCGTTGACTGAATGCTGATCCAATACAATACAACTGTATTTTGATATTGCCCTCCTTACAAAGTTCAGAAGTGCACACACGACGAAGTCGCAGATACAATTATATTGCAGAGCAATAATAATTGTGAGCGAAAGACTTGCTCAAGGACCCCTACACAGTAACTGTCTCGGATGAGGCATGAACCCGTACTCTCCGAGTTACAGGCAAACGCTTATAACCAATCGGTCACCGTGCCCCACTCTACCGCAGGTGAAACCTGCTCCAGAAAATTAGTTAATAACCCACATGTACGAGCCATGCAGCGTCGACCCACGCCTTCTACAATGCTCTCAGATTGACGGGAGGTTCGAACCCGTACTCTCCGCGTTACAAGCCATGCGTTCTAACCAATCGGCTACCGTGCCCCTCCCAACAAATCTGAATGATGCACGAGTAGGCCTATACTGAAGAAACGGGGTTAGAGGTAAAGATAGACATTTTATCAGTAGGCCTAGAGGAGAAAACGATCTGAAAAATATTGCTTCTGGTTCGATCTCTGGCCACGAACCATTAGGCAGCCAGATGGGACTACCATTGGTCGAGCTCCGCGTGTATGCAGGGGCTCGACAGTGGTCACACATTTAGTCATTGTAATCGTAATCGTAAACTCCAAATACCCAAGGCGACACTCTAAAGCTGAGAGCAAGGTACCAGCTTATTCACGATCTCTGCGTTGAGTCAGAGGGGTGCCCGGGTTGTCCAGAAATATAAATGTAGATCCAAGTTATCTTAGTAGTTTTAGGCTAGCTTATTGATGAACTTTATGCTCTAGGTGACCTTTCGCAACTTTAACGTAGAAGAGCAGACAGCGTTTTATGAGATACTTAGAAGGCGTTTTATTATGTGTCGACCTTAACTTATTCGCAAGTAGCTCTCAAATATTATCTGGCTTAGATGTCTGTTTTTGTGGATGTTTTGCGTTGGATTCCGTCAAAAGCTCGACAGATAGCCTACCAATCAAATTGTATTTTATGCGTTCCAGGTAGCAATAAACTATACGCATTTCTGTTTCTTGAGCGAAAGTTTGTATAAACTTAAACTTGAACCAGTTTTCTTCGACTAGATAACAGTATGACCTGCACGCAAAGATGATTCACTGAAGGGACCAATCTCAACACAATGCTCACACTGTTCTGTATCAGCACTGTGCTTCAGTCGACACCGCGCCAGCGCGACAATATGTTTCCACATATGACCCATAGCAGTAACAATAGTAGTAGCCTCATAGTAATAGCAATAAAATAAATGATAATGACCTGTTCATGGAGTCTCTTGAGAAACTCGATTTCCTCCTCCACTGTTTGTGCTCTGTGCTCGTTGTCGATGTGACCCAACGTTTCATCGTCAAGGTTCTGCAAAACAACACGACACAGAAATCCTAATAGAGGCTGTGAATAACTGTTATTATCTGTAATAGAGGAGTGCAGTTTTTTCTAATTACAAGACAAATTTGCTCAATAAAGTAAGAAAACACCTGACAATGTTTATTATTTCAATAATACAATACAACTCTATTTAATGCTGCCCTCCTTCAAAAGTTTGATTACCTCGCTTCTTGAAGGGAAACTATTATCAAATAAAATGGTATATATTTACAGGTTAATTCTAGTCCTTAGAAGAAAACTTTTGTGCTCTGAGAAAAGGTGAATATCACATAGAAAGAAAGGCACTCGCTTTGTAATATTCATTCATTCATTACTTGAATTTATATAGCGCCTTTTCAAGGGAACTACTCAGAGGCGCTCCCAACCCCAGCGCGGCCAAATAGGACCATTTTAAGTTGAGAGAGGAATGTCTGAGAAGGGGTTCTAGGAATGTAGCGGAGGACCAGAGGGAGGCCATTCCAGGTTGAGGGGCAACCACAGAGAACGCACGGCTCTGCTTGGTGGAGATGCGAGCAAAAGGCACAGAGAGAAGACCATGTCCATGCAGAGAGTTATCACATGGCACGAATGTTAATAGTAGTTTAAATTTATAAAGCGCTATTCTAAAGCTAATCGTGGCTGCTTCTTCTCTCTGGTCTCTCTGGCAACCGGACTTATATCTTCAGTTGATAACTGTCTGGACAACCCCTCTGACTCGACGCAGCGCTCGCGAATAAGCTAGTGTCCTGCTCTTAGCTTTAGAGTAGCGCCTCAGAAATTTGGAGGGTTAATTACGATTACGAACATACAGAGGAGACAGAGACAAGAGAGAGACAGACAAACAGAGACAGAGACAGAGAGAGACAGACAAACAGAGACAGAGACCAGAGAGAGACAGACAAAGAGAGACAGAGACAGAGAGAGACAGACAAACAGACAGAGACCAGAGAGAGACAGACAAACAGAGACAGAGACAGAGAGAGACAGACAAACAGAGACAGAGACCAGAGAGAGACAGACAGACAGAGACAGAGACAGAGAGAGGAGGCAATACAACACAATACTATGCAAACTATGAATGGTGAACGCCTTGTATACTGATGGTACTAAATTAGCGTAATGTTGATGACTTTGAGTTCTACCTTCCTAACTGCGGTCAATGTTTCGTCCACTTGGGCGATGGTAGCGATTGTCTTGTCCCGATCCTTTTCAATGTTATCGATGTTTTTTCTCAGCCGCTGAAGCTGAGACTCGTAATCAAGGATGAGGAGACTCTGAGCCACGAACTTCTCGTTGTTTATAACTGTTACCCGAATCACATCCTCCCACCTGTAAAAAACATCTCCGCTGGTTTTATCTTTAAATTGCTTTGGCTCTCTATAGGCATAATTATAGCCTATCTACATTATGCATATCTTCTTCTTCTTCATAATTTTGAAAGGTTCCACTTAAGGAATTTTTTTATTATTAAACATGCCTTCGTTACATTACAGGTACGACTGGTACGTAGGGTCAAAAAATAAAGTACCATTTCCTCATGAAATCGCTTGGCTTTTAACGCGGAGGGTTCGAGCCTCTACTGGCGACGATAACTCGTCCTAACGACATCCATCCAACAAAAGTACTTAGCAAATATGCAATACAATACATTTGGGTGGTAGATGCTACGATTTACTGCTATGCAATGCAATAATTTTGAAAGGTACCGTATGGAAAACTTTATTACAAAACTATGCGATCGTTATGTTATACAATGCAATATCATACAAAAAATTACGATCCATGTTGTCAATACAATTGGCATTTTAAAGCAGAAACGGTAACATGCAATCAGCATAATAAAATGCAGTTGTACAGTTACTAGGCCAACAATAAATTACAATATAGTAAAGTAGAATACGATAGGGCCTACAATATAATACGATACCGTTTCAAGCTTTTACATTCCACCAACATCTTATCAGACTGCTTCTGGATATTTATCATATTAAACTTAGACTATTTTTTTGAGCCAACGATATCAGATAAAATCACCAAAAATGCTGCTACTTACTTCGAACATTCTAGACATAGCTGTTTGAAGAACAACCTTAATAAAGGGTCGCTCAATTTGGCTTAATGTTTCAGGTGACCATATTCTATAGGCATTTGGGTATTAATCATTATTAGGTTATTTATTGAGTCAACGATACCAGGCATATGCAGCAAAATGTCGCTACATAATACTTCTAGATACTGCTGTTTGACGAACAACCTTAATGAAGGGTCTTTGTCTGTCTGTCTTACTCTGCCTGTCTCTCTCATACTCTGTCTGTCTGTCCAGTATCTGTCAATGTCTCTGTCTGCCTATCTGTCTGTCTTTCTCTATGTCTTTTGCTCTCTCTGCTGCTCTCTGTCTTTATATATTTCTGCTTATTCTTCGTACAATACAATAAAATTCACATGTAATTTGAAAATCCCCTACTTACAAATTTAAGAAGTGCAAAATAGATTTAGTACAAACTCGGATAGAGTGGTGGCAGATCTTAGAGTTTTCTTAAATGCCATCCTATCATAAATCTAGGCCCTACGTGCGTCATTTCAACGGGGTGATTCAAATGCAAAGCGTTTGATAGTGTTGACCCTTTAAACCACAACATGGCGATGAAAGCGAAGCATTTAAAACACGGCATTCTCATTGCCCAGTCACGGTTAATAAAACCAGGTATGTGTTAAGATTTATGCCGACGCCCACACTACAAAACTCACGCTGTCCCGCATTATTTGTGCAAACATATCTTTGCGTCTACGTATCGATGTACAAGTTGTTTGTATTCATCTCTGTGCACGCGTGCTTGTGTATATATTCTACTCGACCCTACTATAAACAGGTCGTAATAACACAGACGCGTGCTCTGTGGCGGTGTGCCTTAATACGACAATATGCCTGTGTTAAGTGAGAGCCTGTATGTAAAGGAATGTAGGCTTATACATAGAGTCCTATTGTCAAACGTACTCTAGCTTTCCCCAGGCGTATCTATTCTACATTATGCATATATCGTTCGGTAACTTTGAAGATGTACGGGGGCACTAAAGGAAATTTTTAAACATTAAAGATGCCTTCGTTAGGCTATTTGTTTAGACCTAGTAGTATCAAAAATAAGGAACCATCCCGTTATAAAATGCAATATTTTGCACTCTGCTAGAACGGAATAAATACGAAACTTGATAGGTCTAATCAAGTGGGCTAGTACGGTCCGTACACGAGGGATCCTATAATGGGGTGGTGCCCATTCAAACGGGCAGCGGTGGTGAAGGATCTCACCCGATCAATTCATTGAAAAATAAGCAGGGTCGAGGCCATGTACTATGGTCACTAAATAAAAACATTTACATTTATATTTGCAATTGATTTTTTCGTCTTTTCAAGGAACATTCGAACCTAATTGCTTCCAAGCCGAACGCATTGAACTTCTCGATCGGCTTGACCTCCCGAATTTTGACCGAGCATCGGAATGAACAGAGCAGCCTGGATATTGCGGACTTGATTTGATATAGCGTTGGTGATTGAGGCTGGTCTCCCTGACTTGTCTTATGCGGCGCAGTGAAATTTTCGAAGATTTACATTACATTCATTACATGGATACGCTTAGTAGTAAGGATGGTTTCATGTATCTTTCCAGACACTTAACACGGCGTCTCTTAGTGCATTTCAAAACGCTGCAGAAACGTTGTAGTCATCTTATTGATCAAAACAAGTGCGTGGTTAGACTGGAGTTAGGAAATGCAAGTTGAGCAGATTGGAATAGCCTACAACAATTATAGCCTACGTATGCACAACAGAAGACCGTTCCAAGAGGAGGAGGTTCAAAACAGGGAAACGTATTATAATAGTTCTATTCGGAATTTAAGATATTAGTCTGCTTTACACCCTACAGTGAGTTGATGTGTGAGTTATAAGTTACGCTTTAACCCTACATACATTGAGTTGATGTATGCGGTATACGTTACGTATAACTCATACAACTCAATGTAGGGTATAGAGCAAGCAGACTAATGGTCGTAAATTACGAATAACACTGTCAGTTATGCATAAGAGGCCGTTCAGCGTTTGACGGCGTTGAAGACTTCAGACCGTTTCGCATGGTTGGGCTGCAGTCAGTCAAGTCATTCAGTCCTGTAAAATTTACGACGCAGACAACAACGTCTTCAGTCGTAGCCGTGTGAAAGAAAATTTGGCCTGATGATCTTTTCAAAGACTTTCTAAACGAAGTCTATCAATCTCCAGCAGTTCAGGACTCAAGCTGTTTACTAAAGACCAAGTCTGAACTAAGTCTATTATTGTCCAAGTCTAATATCAGCCCAGCCTAATGATCTATTATTGCCACAGCTATTACACAGGTTTAATTTCATACTGATGTTGTTATGCAAGATAACAGGTAGCAAGCTGGGGCTGTGACCTAACGATTGATGGATCAAATCTGCTGAGCACATGACCCTGGACAGGTCGTTCGCGTACTTCTGTCACTCTTGCGCCTTTCCCGTTACAAGTGAAATTAATAAAAAGAATTAATAACAGAAAATTTTGGCGTCTTTTGAGTACCTCCAAAAGGCTCTTCATCCCAAATTTTAGTCCACCCTTCGTTTTACTTAATGTGCGACAAGGTGATCAATCGGTGACACGCTTTGCCAGTGATTGTGCGGTGTGAGTTCGACTCTGTGTAACGAATCTGGGCATGTTGTTTACGCAAATGTATATCTGTCGCCATGCAGTGCAATTTGTAGATTTATTACCACCAGCGTAGGGTTAAAGGCAAACGACAAGCCTTACGATGCGTTCCACTTTATCATCCAGGATCGCTTGGGATTCGTCCATTGGCGGCTCATTGCCATGACAACGGATTCGCTTGAAGCTACCATCGCTTGATGCTTGTTTTTACATTTTAGCTTATCTTAAGACTCACCTTTAAAGATATCTTAGATAGCCTTGTTATAGCGCTTTGTAGGATTCTTAAAACGCGCTATACATGTAAGTGTTGAGATACATTCATACATAAATACATACATTATGGTAACGGCATTACAGAAGTCATTAGATTATATTATGATAGTGGCGCTATATAATTCGTTAGAACAGTCCAGTTATTTCCTTACAGAAAACGTAGATCCTCGATTTCTGCTTCAACTGTCGATGACCTGACCTCAAGCCTGGCCTTTGCCTTGAGTACTTCATCCAGCTCTCGCCTTATATCGTCCAGGTCGGCCTGGAACATGATCTTGATCTGGGCCGTATCCTGACCCCACTTGACCCTCAGCTTCTCCAGCTCATCGGCCAGGGTACGGTTCAGAGCCTCGAGGGTCCTGACTCTATCCAGGTAGTTGGCAAATCGACTGTTGAGGTCCTGCATGTCCCGTTTCTCCTGTTCGCGCGATTCCTTGACATCATTCGCTCCGCTAGTCACCAGCGTCGAATAGGTGCCTTCTGGAACGGACTGGTAGACGCTGGAAGGCCGGGTGCTCTTCTCCACGGCCAAAGAGCTGCGGCCACCCTGGCCATAGGACGAGCTAGTCCGGTTGATGACCAGATTTCGCCCATGAGACGCCGGTCGAGAACTGGACTCAAAGGTCGTGGTCTCCCTGACGGTGTACGAGGTATTGGCGGTTGAATCGGTAGCCATGGCTTCTTTTCCAGTTATATCCGTCGAGGTAAATATCCGTGAAATGCGATACTTTACCTCGGTGTTTTACGGGAACTTTAACTCACGAACACGTTCTGCTCCTTGAACTTCAAACCCGAAATCATCTGCTATGATCACGTGGCCGCATCGGTGGTGTTTGTGGTTCTCGTCATGGTCCCGTGACCAGCTGTGCATCGTTTAGGTCTTTCATTGCTAGTGCTTATGAGAAGATGTCGCCTTTCAGAAAGGCAGTCTTCGTAGCCCAGAGGCGACGCCTTTGACGAAGGCTTTGTCCATTTGGCTGAGATTTGAGTCAACCGTAGAAACTGTGACCTATTTAGCTCATAATGATCACCTTTGCATCGACTGTGAATAGACTTGTTACCGTGACTGCTTTAGCACATGTAGCCAAAGCAACGTTTCTCTTTTATTGTGCTCTCTGCTGTTGATCAACAGGCAAACGCCTATTTAAGAACTACAGGGTGGCTCAATATAATATGTCCCACCAGACAAAATACAATTTCTTCGCAAGCAATTTAGATTTTTCTAGAATTTACAGAGGAAAGATTTTCAAACAATCTATAAATTTTACCGAAAACGTTTCATTGCCTCAAAAATTACAGCTATTAAATTTTCTATTCCATATTTTCAAAATTAGGGAGAAAAATTAACAGTAAATTGCAATTTTCAATGTCAAATAACTTCACCACTCATTCCGATTTCAGATATCTGCTAAACAGTTTATCTCAAAGCATGTTCGAAGTGTACACCCCCCCCAGCTTTCACAGATTTTGTCCCGTAATTTTGAAAATACGGAAAAGAATATTTTAATAGCTGTAAGTTTTGAGGAAATAAAACATTTTCAGCGAAACTTTCAAGGATTTTTGTAAAAGCTTTTTCCTATAAATTCTGAAATTTTGGTAGAAGAATATCAATTGGTTGCGAAGAAATAGCATTTTGTCGTGTGGGGCATTTTTTTATTGAGCCACCCTGTGTACTTGTTGGCAGGGTGGGACTTATCGCTACCCGACTGTGCCTGGATGCTTTGTCCTATTCTGCTCTACCCTACCCTACCATACCCTACCCTGCCTTGTCTTACCATACCCTGTCGTGGCCTGCCATACAAAGCCGTGTTCCACCCTACCATACCCTACCATGACCTAGTTTGGCTTCCACACTCTATCCTGCGTTGCCCGGCCCTGTTGAATTCAACCCTAACCTACCCTAATCTATCCTACCCAACCCTACCCTATCCTACCCTACCCTACCTTATCTTCTCTGCCCTACTATTATGCTCTAAGTTACATGCTTACTAGTTTTTGTATTACATACATGAATATTTATAGTACATGTATAAGTTTTCCATTCATTCATTCATTCATTCATTCATTCATTCATTCAGAGCATTTATATAGCACCTCTTCAAGAAGCTACTCAGAAGCGCTCCCGGCACAGCCACGACTAAAGAAAAAAGACTTGAGGGACTCTAGAACCCTGCCGGTTGGCTCACAAGTAAAGAGCGGAGCTTAAGCGGGAGGTCATTCCAGGTGGAAGCAGGGCTGTAGACGAGGGTATACGCGGGTATACAGCGTGTACTCACCTCACAAAAGTTTTTCTTTAGTATACTCGCCTGTACAGAGCGCGCTACAGTGGCGTAACAGGGGGCGCAAAATGAGGGTTTCTGTGCCAATAAAGACGAGAAAGCAAAAAAAAAGGTCATCCGAAAATTTTTCCGGACCAACTGATAGGCTATGGCTATTCATTCATTCATTCATTCCGGCTATACTGTGTAGCGTGTACTCACCTCTCATTTTACCACTACAGCACTGGGTGGAAGGTCCCACAACCGAAAAGCACGGCACTGCTTAATAGCCAAGCGTGCCCGTGGAACTAGGAGCTCACCCCTCGTCGTAGAACGAAGTGCCTACGCGCTGCAACGTCGGACACTGGGCGGCAAAGATCTAAGATGGAGCATGCTTACTAGTTTTTGAGATTTCACAGCAGCAGTGCGGCATTAATTTTATGGTACATGCATAAGTTTTCCAGCGCTTTACATTATCAATAATAATAATCAGCCAGTGATGTTCAAGATTTTAAAGCAGTGAACAGGTTTTCATTTGAATCAGGGAGACCAGATTGTTCACAGACGCCATTGAGGAAATAAGATGTGCGACAGCCAGGCTTTGAGGTCAGTTTTAGGTCAGTTTAAGGTCATTTTTAATGCCAGGTCAATCTCCAGATAGGTTTCAGACCATCCCAGATTACACAATAGGCCTAATATACACTCAATTAGTAGTCAATAATCCAAATATACTATTTATAGTCAGTGTTTGGAATCTGAAACATCAGTTCACCAAAGTGCGGATATGTAGCAACTGTTGGTTTATATACTTACTTACTTAGTTCTATTTCGGAGAAAAAGTTAGAGGTTATACCCATAGGTGAAGAATAAAAAATTGGGACATGCTAGTATCACAAGGTTGTTATTGCTTTGAAGCGTGTTGCTGCGAAAGCCCACCACCATATATATACTTAGCAAAACTACAGAAAAATGAGGACATGAGACTATCTATCATTAGGGATCCAAACGATTCTGCTAGATAAAGTCTTTCAACGAAGACTGCGATAGTTTGAACATGTAGGCCTAGAGCTAATGCCTGGTGACAGAATCCTATGCACACTGCGTATGCAAGATTCGAAGGAAAAAATGAAAGGCAGACCAAGGCTACGCTGGATAGATAATATAAATGAGGCCGTAACATCACTGGGACTAATATTGAGGGAACACTGGACTTGAGAAATGACCCAAGACAATGAAGACCATTTATTGCCCATCGCCACAATGACTGCTGTCGAGTAGAGATTTGATGGGAGAGATTCTGTGCACAAATGATTTCGACTTGGCTTGAACAACAACATATGAAATAAATATTCATGCGGCTCATTTTTATTGGTCACCCAATGTTTTAGGAGAAGTTTTGAACTTTGCGAATAATTTAAAAATTATTACAAGTTGTTTTAGTGTTGAGTAGGCCTACTTTTAACTGAGGACATCTTGCGAATTAAATTGACTAACAAAGACTTACAATGCAAAAACCATATTTCGTTTCTGGATGGCCAGCTGAGCTCAATAATTAGAAGCCGAACTGTTTGAAGCTTCGTGAAAATGCCGTTGGCCATCCCAATTTCAAAAAATTTAATTCGACGTTTCTTTCTGAACGATAAACAGTCAGGTTTTAAAATTTCCCTTGTTAATCGGTACTGAACTTATAGGAATTATGTAGGAGTGTAGGAATACATGGGTTAGCATTTAAACAGAAATACTGCGAGTGTTTTGTTTTAAATCAGAAGCGATTTGCTGAACGTTTAGGGCATTTTTACTTGTTAACCATTTGTTTTGTTGATTCTTAGTGAATGAAATGCTGAAAAATTGAGCAAAACAATTTAGATCAAACGGTCAACAACAACAACAATTAAGTTACTTCTCTTGTATTTTTTTTATAAGATCTTGTGATTTCTATTTCGTTTTACTTGTCCTCAGTTACTTGGATCATTTCGTCCTCAACTTATGACTTACCCATTTCAAGTTGCTTAATCATCCATGGACTTCCTCTCCGTCTTAGCGGACTGGTCTTCTGGACCTGATCTTGGTATTGGAGTGCCATAGGTTGATGCCTTGTGTATTAGAAACCGGTGCATTAGAAGTTACTAATTACATTTGCAATTACTTTGATCCAAGACTCACCAGAGTTCCGCTTCTTCTTGACCTTCGCTTCTACTTTCCGGTGACATTAATATAAAGCCGGGTCCTTGCCATTTTGAAACTAGGGTATGACCTTCGAAATCGTATGGTAGGCCCAGTCGTAAGCGTCAAACTTCTGAAGTGCTATTCTAAAACTAAGCGCAGCGCATCAGCCTATGCATGAGCGCTACGTCGAGTCAGAGGGTTTGTCCAGAAACGTCAAGGGAAGATCTGAGTCCGGTTGCCAGAAAGGAGAGAGAGAGAGAGAGAGAGAGAGAGAGAGAGAGAGACAGAGAGAGAGAGAGAGACAGAGAGAGAGAGAGAGAGAGAGAGAGAGAGAGAGAGAGAGAGAGAGAGAGAGAGAGAGAGAGAGAGAGAGAGAGAGAGAGATGAAGAGGAGTTGCTCCCTTCTACCTACTGCCAGTTTAAATATTTATTTAATACAGAATAAGACTTTTTCTCTTGAAAGTTCCATCCAGCAATGGATTAATCTTTCATTTCGATCAAAGCAACTCCTTCTAAATGACGAATAGGGTCCACCGCGGCTTTCTACATGGGCGAAAACGAATTAATAGTCAACAATCCTTTCATCGTCAGTAATCGCTGACCTAACAAGGTCTGTACACTCTAAAGGTGTGGCATTGCTGCCTTAACGTGGTCTAAGAAGACACAGAAGCACAGGATTTGACGTATGCGAGGAGGGTCAACAACTACAGTATATCGAAAATCGAAAACAAAATCCCCGTTGATCGATCGTGAAACAAATTCCATCATAAACGAAGAAAACTGGTTGGTATGTTTTCTACATTTAATCTAATGGGGTTTAAATTGTACTATCACGAACACTCATATTAATCAAATGTTCATACTGTTAAATATTAGTGCCGATTACAGCCAATTCTTGTGATTAACTCTTAAGTGGTGCCTTTTGCATGCACTAAGACAATGCGTCGTCGCGCCTTATTATTAGTGGCTGATCCATCCATCTGAAATAGCCTCCACTTAGATCTGTACGGAATTCTGCAGGTACTTTCTGACAACACTTGAAAACTGACTGATTTGGGCTGGGAGCGCCTCTGATAAATAGCATTGTCATGGCGATACATAAATGCAAGATTCTAATTTATTAGATGCCGATCCCACAACGTCACGTTGATATATTTTTTAACGCAGCTATTAATTCATACTTTGTGAAATTTTTCATTGGCAGGTGAAACAGCCGCACCATTTTGCATTTCCTTCGAAATTCAATGGCCGATACAAAAGGAAATGACACTCTCTGCTACAAGGATCAGATGAAGATAAGTGTGAATGTTCACATACACGATTTTCTCATGGAGCGTTGGCGTTCCCACGTCGAACTCCATCTCAGCAAAGTTCTCTTGAGTCACAGACAAGTGAGCAGCGTTCTGGTTGACTGGTTGTTGGTAGGTACTCCGGAAGATGTGAAAATGAGTACACAGTGGTTGGAAGGTGCGATTGCAATCCTCGAAGTCAAGACGTACGTTATTCCTGAAGATATCCATGTTTCGTACATGTGGGTGAAGCTAGAAAGAACGACACTGTACTCGGAGGTGCACATAACCTCTGAGGGTCAACAGTTCTTCGTAACCGGGCTTCCGTATTCACTCTGTGCAACCGTGAACAACATGAGCAAGTTTATCAACGACTTCAGGAAATCCGAGAAGATACAACATAGGGTTCAATGCTAACGATATTGATACATCCTTGCTTCTATGTTTCTGTTAGCAACATATTTATGCGGCGTTGAAATTGAAAATGGCGAATATTCGTTCATCCATCTTTTAACCAGGGCATCAACATATAGCCTAGCTGGTAGCTTTTTTTATATCGCATAGGCCTACGATACAAAATATAACTGCTCAAAAGGTGTCCATCTTTTCAGGATTGCAGACGTGCTGACTTTTGACTTTGATTTGAAACAACACGGTCAACACACCTGTAAAGACCCCTAGAACATCTCTTGTCACTTCTTTAGGGCCTTAATTTAAAACGGTTAACCGGTCACTCCTGGTCGCTTATGGTCATTTTGGTCACTTTCCGCTGCTCATCCCTTTCTTATTTGGTGAAACCAGCTATAAAATATTACACAGTTTCTGGTAGTCTTTTGCTAATCAAAAACAACTCTAAGTCGTTGACTTCGAATGCGGATATAAGAACGTAAAATACTCCTATTACATGCTGTGAGATACTGAAGTTCCGTTCCATAATAGTCGCCTTTTATATAAAACGTTTGGCATGGATTTCGTTACATAGGCATTTTGCTTAGCAGTTTTATAAAGGTCGTTTACGTTGTTTGAATGCTATAGTTTTAAAATTGTTTGAAATGAAACTGAACATCTTAGATTTTTAGAGTTGTTGGAAACGGTAATTTTAAGAGTGTTTGGTTCTCGATGTTTGAAATTGTTTGCTTCTGGACATTTTGGCGTTGAAATTTCCAAAATACACAGACGTTTCAGTATGGCTTTTTAATTTTCAAATACTATATCCAGTAAGCCTATTTTCACACGAAAGCTGGATGCGACAAGGATGCATCTTATCACCATATATATTTAAGCTAGTACTACAAGCAGTAGCTCGATATCACTCAGCCTAAGCAACACAGAGCAAGGAATCAAACACTTTGATTAAAATAAATGTTATTGTTTTGTTGAAATATCTTTCAGTTCCCTCATTCAACGAAAACTCCAATAGCGCTCGTAGACTTACTTGAGAGACGAAGGGTAGGCCTATCTACCAAGGATTCTGATCATTCTATATTAGCCTAAAGGAGATTCCAGTCCTGTGTATAATAGGTCCGTGGGTATCTACATCGGTCCTAATTGAAATAAAGATTAAGACGAGCAGTCCCTCACTGGTAGATAATGACGCACGTCCGGCGAGCCGTCGAAACACAAGGAGTAGGCCTATATTGTATTGTATTGTATCTATCAATTTATATTGTATTGCATTGTATATATCAATTTATATAGCGCCTCTCGTAGTGCACACCAATCAGAGGCGAATTAACGTTACTGATCACTGATCAGCTTCAATTTGTCCGAACACCTAATCTTCACGGAATGAGTTGCATTGAAATCAAATTATTGTCCACAAACCCAATCTGATAGAGGAGCTAAACAGGCGAATATCGCATATTTACAGGCCTTATAATGTCTTGTTATTGTTTGCATTCATTTATTTATTTTGCTAATTGTTTATTCCAGGGAGTACAGTAATATAATCTGAAAATGAGTCGCTAATGGACGATAACCGCACAATACATACGAAATGTAACAAGACACTTTTATTTGCTATTTAACCATCATAAGGTACTGGCTAAAGCAAGGATGTCTTCGTGGTGGAGGGCATGCAGCGGCATCTAGGCGCACAGATGATTGCACACTTTGTCCTGGGAACGGTGTCCCTGTAGACCGGTGAGTGTGTGACTGATGGGAGCGGCTATTAACGACTATACAACTGCATTTTAACACCAGTTCAACTATTTGAAATGATCTAAACACATTAACGGACAGACGTACAGGAACAGCAGAAGTACAGAGACAGACGGACAGACGTGCGCGTTGTATGCATGCGCGACAGGCCTAACCCTTTTGTGGCAATTACGGTTCAGACCCGAGTTATATATTGCAGAAATGAATCGTAGATGTCATACACATGTAGTCGTGAAACCTCGGTACCTCCCTCTACTGCGATACGCTCGAGTTGTGGGCCAACGAAGACAATCATAGACTACGTCGTTAACCGTGAATCACTGTTGGAGATGCAACGGAGTCTTTGAACGTCTAATCTTGGAGTCTGAAAGGCCATGGTGGCTTGAAACCCTTATATAAACGCTTCTGGACGGTTCATCCTACTATAGGTGCTTTAAAAATGTTTGAATACAATAGGCCTACAAAATAATTATAATACACTGTAACTTAATTTATTACGTCTATTATAATTATTATATATTTATATTTCGTGATCTTGATTTTAGACCACTAGACTAAACGTACAGCATTATTAAAAATCAGTTAGTTAATACAAATGTACATGAATTTCACTCAAAAATCAGTTGTAAGTTTTAAAATGTGGGCCCTAACCATTCATCACTTTCACTGGCTATAATTAGAAAATGGCTTCAGACAGGCGTTGCCTTCAGACAGGCTGCATGCTGTGCTGAAGGCCACGGGTAGGATAGTCTCTTTCTATAGGCGCGCGTCGTTACTTGTTGATGTGAAAAGTGTCTTTTGTTATTTTGTCATTTGATTTGTCGTCTGACTTGTTTTCAAAACCTCTGCATGCTATATTATAAGCTAAATTTCACCCAACATGGAATCATTGAACAAATAGTTCGTGCGGTTGGCATACTTTGCAGGAAAGAGTTTCAGGTAATAAAAGCTAAAGTTAAACTGATCACTTCTGTGTTAACACCGTTATAACGTCAGTCGATGCTAAAAATCTTATGACCTTCTTGGGTGAATTAATCTGCGGTGAAACGAAACTGTTTAAGTTCGTTTGATTCAGATAATCCTGTCATCGATCTATAATATTACTTTGCAGAGAGATTAATGTCAAAATCTACAGTACACTGTAGGCCCAGACGTCTGTATAAGAACTTGTAATATAGGCCTACATGTAGATAGGCAGTGGGTTTATAGCATAGGAAATTGGTAACGATAGTAGTAGGATATAATGTTAAAACAATTATGAAAACTGTTACTTTTAATAATACTCATCATTAAGAGCTATTCGACTTCTCCGATCCGCTTAATTAGCGCTATAAACGCCGCAATATTATTTTTTAGCAGTAGCCTAGGCCTATTGTAAGTGACTATCGATGAGTTAGTATTTCTATAACAGCCAAAAGTCTCTTTAGGTTTCGCTGTTTCCAAACAGGAAATATCACCAAAGATGTTTCAGTTCACGGATTTCCTCTGGTTTTCTGCGATATTTCTGGCCATTTTGAGTTTGATAAGAGTTCTGAGGAAAAACCCGGTAAGTCGAAGGTATCCACCGTCTCTTCCGTCTTTGCCTCTCGTCGGATCTTTGCCATTCATCCGAAATTTTGCCAACATACCAGAGTATTTCAGGAGCAAAGCTGATCAACTTGGACCTATCTTTACCTTCAGCGACGGGGGCAGGTAAGACTTTTAGACTGAAAGACTATATATAAAGAAATTTCACCTCGTTGTTCTTCAGTGTCTCTTAATATTATTTAATTATGTTGTCATACACAGTAGCATTTTGCAAACTGTGTCTATATCGCACTTGTCGGGAATGGAGTTATTAACAGTTTCCATAAGCTTATACCGCCAGAAAATCAGGGTGAAACTTTCAGAATGCTTGGCCCAAAATTTAGGCACTTTCTAAAGAAAATTAAAAGTATCATCTGGCGAGAAATCACCTATGAATATTGAAACTGTCTCTTCCCGATGGGTTAATACAAAGTTTTCGCCTTAATGCATCAAGTGGAGTAATATAGGTGTCCATACAGCGATTGTTAACTTCAGATATTGTATTTGTATTGTATGGTATTTAAACATTTATAAAGCCCCTCTCACAGTGAACTCAAATCATAGGCGCTCCCAGTGCGAAAGTCCTCAAGAATAAAAACAAGTTTTGAGGCAGCGAAAAGATGTAGCAGGACCACCGGACAGTATGGTATGGTAGAGCGAACAAAAGGGGAAGTTGATTCCATAGCGAAGGGCCAATGCATGCAAAGGCACGGGACTGAGCTGTTGCCGTTCTCACACGAGGAACAAAAAGGTAAAGACGATCAGAAGAGCGGAGCGGGCGAAGGGAGGCAGCCGAGGTAGGCCGACGTATTGAGTCACAAAAGGTATTTAGGGGCAAGACCTAGGTAAGTTCGGCAAATGAGGACAAGTAGGCCCTACCTTTAACTGGATGCGTGCAGTAAGAGGTAGCCAATGTAGTTGTTCAAACATGAATGTAGACAGTGATGGGCAAAATACTTTTCAAAAGTATTTTGAAAATACCAAATAAAATACTTTTGAAAAGTATTTTGAAAATACTTTTACAAAATACTTTTCAAAAACATTTTGAAAATACAAAATTAAATAGTATTTTGAAAATACTTTTGAAATAGTTTTTCAAAATACTTTTGAGAAATCAACATTTTGAACTTTTATCGCTACTCGCTATTGTGCACTCTTACTTTTCATTAATTAGTGTACTTGACAATGATCAATAGTTTCATACGACTTGAAGCATCGATAAACTTGTGATAGGTAACTTCTATGGCGCCAGTGCCTAGATCACAAGTTACGAGCAGCATCTGCCAGCTCAACAATTGAGTCACTCAGTTTCATTGACTTAAGCTGATCAAAATTTTAAAGTTGCTGTGGAATGTCCAGTACCAGAAATTCAGTCTACGATGGGTTAAGGAAGAGTTTAGTGGCTGCCATCCAAGACTGTACCTCATCAAAGACATCAGACAACAGTCAATAAACGAAGATATATATATATATATATATAGTTACACAGATGAATCACATGACAGACTGTCAAATGAAATGTAGATTTGAGTATCATCAGCATCAAAATGATATCTCAGAAAGTGATAATCCAGCAGTTTTCCTAGATGACCAAGAACAAAACCTGATATATCCTGATACAACAGACTCACAAGTAGCTGGTGTAACCAGAAGATTACTAATTTTTGAAACGTCACGTTCTGGTCGAGTTCTCAAGCCTTCTAGCATTAAAAAATAAATTTGGCAGAAGGATTATAAAATTTATTTTTTAAAGTATCTTGGAAAAGTATTTTGAAAAAGTATTTTAAATTCTCCAAAATACTTTTAAAACTATTTTGAAAATACTTTTACAAAATACTTTTCAAAAGTATTTTGAAAATACAAAATAAAATAGTATTTTCTATTTTGAAAATAGAAATCTATTTAAAAAATACTTTTGTGCCCATCACTGAATGTAGAGATATGGGAGAAACGCGGCAGACGGGGCAATAAGTCTGGCAGCTGCATTAAGAAGCGACTGCAGAGGGGAGAGGCGCACTTTAGGGAGGCCAACCAAGAGGGAATTACACTTATAGTCAATGCGAGAGCAAATAAAGGCAAGAACTATTGAGGTAAAAACCAAAGAAGAAACAGATCGTCGGATTGCCTTCAGGCGTCGGAGATGGCAATAGCAGGAGCGGGTGAGATTAGTAATGTGGTAAGAGAAGCAGAGAGCTATCAAGAGTGACACCCAGGTTACGAACAGAGGTTGAAAAGGCATAGGAAGGAAAATTTTCGTCCAAAAGGGAATTGTCAATCTTAGGAAGTTGGTGGCGGGTGACAAACCAGATCAATTTGGTCTTAGTTGGGTTTACGGAAAGCCTGTAATTATAGTAATTAGACGCAAAAATCAATAATCACGGTATGCGAAAATGACCATTTCCCGGCTGATCTAGGCAGCGATAAGAGGTCCCTTCTCTCGGCCGACGTCAGGTATAGAAAGAAATTGAAAAATTCTGTTTGGTCAGTCAACATAATATGCGCACTAGGGTGTGTCTAAAGAGATGAAGTTTCAAAATTAATATCGGCCAGGTTGTTTTTGTGTTCCACCTTGAGAAACATTGTCATTTGCCAAATTTGAAGAAAATTGGAAGAGATTTAGAACTTGCTCAAAGCCCCGGAAGAATTATCTATCTTTTCTTTGGGTCTCTCGCACTGGGAGCGAATTTAATTGGTGTTCACTGCGAGAGGCGCTATATTAATTGATGGACACGATACAATACAATACAGTACAATACAGACAATCAAAAATGCATATATAAAAAGCGTATACACGCATTCCTATTTTGCATGCGCTTTCTCGAAGATAATAAAAACTTTACTCATGAATTTGTTCGCTCCAAATTCGCATTGTTTGTTAAATGCTCAAGGCTTGATTAGTTTAAATTGGCACTGAAAGGAAAGTAGTTTAATACTGTTATTTGTTTAGAATTTATTTCAATCGTTACTACAATCGTTAAGGATTCGTTTTCAATGATGTTGTTTGCAATTGTTACAGTTTATGTCTCACACTGAACAGCAAAGAGACCATAGAAGAAGCCTTGGTGAATAATTCCGTATGTTTTGCAGGCAGAGTTAGCTACTACATAGAACGAATCAGCAATAAAGACAGAAAAGGTTTGTCATAGTGTAGGATCTTAGTCATCGTTTCGAAAAATTACTCTGCAGAAAGGAGCTCTCAGAGACCAGACTACAGAGTTAGGTAATAATAATAGGTGGATTTGGGTGTTCAGACAAATCAACAGCCAACATGGCACTGATGAAACGAATTTGGGGAAATCCTGGTCTGCTGGTGAAGAGCATAGTTCACAGAATCTTTGTATATATATATACTAAAAGTTGCCTGTCATGAATTCAGACGGAAAAGAAACAAGGAATTTATGCAGTGGTTAAATTTTCAGGAAAAAGTCAGAAAGGCAGTGAAAATTGTATGCTTTAACGACGGTGAGAAGGCGATTTTCAGAGTTCATGCTGGAAGGTGATGGAATAGGATTGGGAAGTGAACAAGTATTAGCTATCATTTCCCTGTCATCTAATGCTGCTTCTACTGTCAGGGCTATGGGTCACATATTGACTACGCTAGAGGCATGCATGACATCAAACCCTCTCTGCCTAAACCCTGCAAAGACCAAATTCATGTGGCTGGGCTCCCGGCAGCAGCTGGATAAGCATAACCTGATTGACCTACATGTATCTACTGCATTTCCAGCTTTACTTTCTGCAGCTCGGTCCGAGACCTTGGTATTCTATAGAATCAGGAACTAAATTTTTGCACCTCACATCCACCTCCTCAGTGGCGACTGTTTCTATCAATATTATTGCGCCAGCTTCGCACTGTCGCTCGCTCTCTTTCAACTGGCGCTGCAACTACACTTGTGCATGCTTTCGTCACAGCTCGCATCGACTATTGCCTATCCCTTTATTCTGGCTTACCATCTGGACGGCTGGCCTGCGTTGACCGTATTCCGCGCTCTGCAGCACGACTTATCGGCCAAATACCCAAATTCAGTCATGTATCAAATTACATGCTGGAGGTCATGCCGTGGCTCCCTGTCCATCTGCGTATAAAGTACAGGGTCGCCGCCTTGGTATGGCGATGCCAGCTAGGTCAACGCTCCAACTGTGTCGGGTACTCGTAGTCGCTCCCTACGCTCAGCGGGGAAGGGAGTACTTCAGTTCCGTTTGCCCGGACCTCTATCATGCAGAGTCGTGCATTTTCTGCGGTATGGAATGGCATCGCTCTTGAGCTGCACCTGTTCTCTAGGTCACTCTTTGACACATTCTACAAGCGCTTGAAAACTGTTCATCTTGACCGTGCTGGGGTTCGGAGCACCTCTGAGTAGTATCCTTCCAGAGGCGCTGTATAAATACTTGAATGAATGAATGAATTTGTGAGGAAAGGCAAATTCTCCTTCAAGTCCATTAGCTTAGATTTATCTAAGGTTGGAGGAAATGTGTAAGAAATGAAAGAAACTGCGCCAGACGGTTAGAGAACCAAATTTCTTCATCGTCATCTGTGGCGTGCGCCGAATGGGAAATGTAAAAGGCATAGAGATAAATGAATAACGTCTGAAGAATAATGATGAATTAATAAAATAATAAAATGCCATCGAGCAGTTAGTTCCTGCAATGACATAAAGAAATGTCTGTAGAGTTAAGGCAGAACTAAAAGCATCATCTGAGTTAATCAAACTAGAGCAACAACAGACTGCAGATTTGCAAATGGTCAGCGAAAATCCCGAGACCCAAGAATGGATAGCACCCAGCAGATAATCAGGACAGGTGCAGTTAGAAATGATTCATAGTAGCAAATGCAATTATTCCCCGGATGAAACCAGCAGAAAGTTTTAAAAGCCAACTTATAGAAAACGAGATGTTCAGTTTGTTACTCAGGAAACTGTCCTCTACTGAATCTCTCAACATTTCTGTTTTCAACTGACATCTTTTGACCATTCTTAGGTTCTTGACTCAGCTGAAATCTACAGAGAATTTCCGACACTTTTGACGTCAGGCTCTCTTTAGTTGAAACCTCTGAAACGTTCCCATGGTTTCAAATTCTCGCCTCAGACAATTCATTAGAACTTTTAGAGATTCTCGACTTCTCACTTATGCTCAAAACTACATGTATGATCAGCAAAAACGCCGGAACTTTCGGAGTATGTCTTTTAGAAACTTTCAGATGGCAAAACGACAATTGTTTTCGAAATTGTCAAGGTGCCACCCACAGCATATTGAGATTTTCAGCGCCTTTGTGAGGTTCTCAAAATCGGTACATAGCCTAAATGTTCTGATGCATGCTTGAAAACATACATAAATTTGACCAACATCGAAAATTGAATTGGTTCTGCTGCAGGAATCGTAGGCAAAGATTTTACAGATGACTTCAAGAGTTATCACAAGCTTACGTTATCTGTCTTGAAAGAATTCGGATTTGGAACGAAACCCTTGATGGAGACAAGAATTTTAGAAGAATTTGAGGCAATGGAGCGTTTTATACGTGCTAAGGAAGGGAATGAATTTAATCCGAGCGAAATCGCTCGCTTATGTACGTACAATGTCATCAAGAACATTATATTTGGAAGGAGAGAAGACTATGAGAAAGGAACAGACGAAATCCTTAAACTATTTAAGCTATGCGCTGAAAACGCATCAATCGCGATTGAAGTTGCCCCGTCTTTGCTAAAGCGGATCCCTTACTTCAGCCGTAGAGTGAATGCCTATGTTAAGAGCCTGTCCAGAGTTACTGATATTCTTGAAGAAGATATTGAAAATATTAACAAGAATGGCAAAGTCGAATGTTTTGTATCTAGCTATCTTGCCAAAGTTGGTCCAGATTACGACCACGAGCAACTTATCTACACAACAAGGGATCTGATTGGTGCTGGATCTGAAACTACAGCGACAACTCTGTTATGGTTGTTGGTGTTCGTGGCTAATAATCCGGCGACCCAGGAACGTCTTCAGAAAGAGATTGATGCTGTGATTCCAAGACGCAGACTTCCATCTCTTGATGATCAACCAAAGCTTCCGTTTGTTGAAGCAACAATTCTTGAGATCATGCGTCTCAGAACTATTGCACCACTTGCGGTTCCTCATCTTACGTTAAGTGACTCAAAGGTCTGTGGTTATTTCATACCAGCTGGGACTAAAGTGAGTTTAACTTGAATTCATTCATTTTATTGGCGGATAAGAAGCAACTTTAGAAGGCGGATGAGAATTAAATGAAAATGCTGATGATTTAATTTTGTGTGACTTAATGAATTGTTGACTTGAATGAAACAGCAATTAACCAATTTTTCAAATTAATAAGTTATCTGAAAATTAAAATTCTTTTATTTACAAATCTTTGTAGGCCTATGTAGTAATGAAACATTCATTTGAAGCATAACATCGTGAAAAGATATCTCTCACCTTAAGTTCTCTTTTAAACTTGCATGTTAAAAACTGTTCATAGCCTGACACAATCTCTTCGCTCAAAAGACGATATGATGGAGCATGCACAAACTCAAAGTATTTTGCTTTATTGCTCATTAGCGCTCGCTAGTAACCCATTCAATGCTCTTGCTCCTAGTGTATCATCTCTAAAACTATAATAAAGTCGACTTTAAGCATTACTTTCCAGTTTGCCTGAACATCGACTGATTATATTTATATTTATAATTTCTCAGATTACCTGTACCTTGTATAGCTGCTTCGTGTACACCATTGCTTATACCAAAATTAGTTTTAAGCCTAACAATACAATAATACCATAAACAAACAATTACAGTCTTGAACTAAGCAGGTCTAACAAGTTAGTTTTGTCCTTCTAACATCTCAGTAGAATATAGACAAAGTCAGGGCCGTTTTAAGGTCGTCGTAAGCCCTAGGCACTCCTGAATTCGTAGAACCCAAATGCTAGCTAGCTTTGCATTAAAGCTGAACGCATAATTACGTTCACTTCCAGGTCCTTTGCCTGCATAGGTTCAGTATGGGAATTGTAAAAAAATAACTGGGGGTTAGACGTTGATTTATGTGCAGTTTGGGTGTGAAATGTAGACTTTACTATGGGAGCCTAAGAAAGACTATGGGGGTTGAACCCCCAAACCCCCAGGTAATTCTCACCCTGCATAGGTCCCTCTCTATGGAATTGACTTCCTCTTTCTCTACGCTCTACAATCCTCTCTGGTGGCATCTCTACCTCTTTCTCTCACCTTCAAACCTTCCTTTTCTACGCCTAATGCCTAGATCCTTTGCCGCAACGTTCTTCTCTAACCTTAAGACTGTCTGTCCTCTTTAGCCGGGTTTGGGTCAGGAGCGCTCCTGAGTAGATAATCATGAAGGGGACGGCCCTGCACAAAGTGTCATTTTCAAAATGAAATCGCCTTTAATTCGATATTGCTAATGATTCTAAGCATGGAATGGACAAGAATGGACATAGCACTCGTGCTATCAGTAGGAGGAGCAACGCTTGCTTTAGAGCAGCGCGTTATAAATTTTGAATTTACGAGTAGGCTTAGTTAGGGTTTTAGAAGCGGTGAAACCAATGTTTCATGGAACAGGGCGACACATAACGCTGCGTGCCGATTCAGTCACTGCCGTGAAAATAGTAAACTAAAACTGACTTTTTACATTTGATTACTTTTAGGTATTTCCAAATCTATATGCTGCTCACATGGACCCAAAAGTCTGGAAGTATCCAGATGTGTTTCGCCCGGAACGATTTCTGGACAAAGACAATAACGTCATTGGCAGAGATAGAGTCATTTCTTTCTCACTAGGTAAGTCTCTATTTCGCTTAAATTAATTCCTAGGCAGTAGATAACAACAAATTAAGGTAGGCTAAGTCCAAATCCTTATTCAAAGGAAGCTAAAGCTTCAAAGAAAGTGGAACTTGGCAAGTAAAGAAAGACCTCTGTTACAGTAGTAGGCTAGTTATGCACAAGAATGCATTGAAAACCTACAACTTCCTACCACACTCCCATCCCAAGTACCTTCGCCAACTCCACTATCCAGCCATACCGCGCTACACGGGCTTCCTTCTCTCTCTCTCTCTCTCTCTCTCTCTCTCTGAACTCTCCTCTTGACAACTTAACGACCCCACTCCCAATTAAAATCCCACATTTTCAAGAATTCCTGCCACCTTCCAATCTTTGTCGTCCTGAATGAAACCCGCCATAGCATTTTCGCTATCCCTCTTTCTGGTCTCTTTGGCAACGTTACGTTAGTGTAACAGCTCAAACGCTGAACTGATATTTTATAATTTTTAAATCATTAACTTACATACATCCATTGCTCTACATGGTTTTTACTATCTTATTAACGAACTAAATAATTAAAAATAAATAAAACCCTCTGTCTTCAAATATTTGTTACAACACCGTTACGCATGGGTTTCTGCAATCTGTGGAATAAATTGAAAACTCTCGGTTTTCGAATTGACATTTTTGATAGCAGAGAACATGTCTACATTGATTTTACCAACAAGAAATCAACATGGATGTTTGCTTCTGTTGACAATTTTCGGAAATTTATCCGGTAATGTAATAGTATAAAAAAGATTTACAACTCCGTGACTGTAATTATTGCACTTTACGTATATATATAATTTTTTTCTTTCAAAAATAATGTTACTTATGTATACAGCCTGAAAGCTGTATCGCTTTCTCATGATGATTGCTGCTCTCGTAGTCATGCCAAAAATCCTACAGAGACTTCTTTTGACGGATATACGGGTATATTTCACAACAGTAAAGTAAAATAAAAAAAGTAAAATAAAAAATTAGGCCAAATCTGTCAAATTTAAGCTCTGCTCAATATTAAGCATGCTTCAGCACTGCTAGTAAAATATTTGTGTAAGAAATTTTTTTTAGTTTGCATGACTCTTTTTCTCTAATTCTATTTCTGAATTTGACGCCGGTTGTAAATTAGTAATGTTGCTGCAGAAGAAGCTGGAACTTTCAGTCTATTCTGCGCGTTGCAAACGCAATGGTAGCACCAGCTTACCGAAGGATGCCATTATATGGTAGCTTAAAAGGGATCAAACGAGAAATACAAGAATTGGTTGTAGCTGTATGGATTTGTTTGTAAAAAAGGGGATGTCCAACGACTGTTGACTAACGACGTTAGAAAGTACTTGGTGGGAAGAAGACTTATTCATGTCTATAAAAATGTAACTTAAAAGCACATGCTAAGCCAAGAAGAACTAACACAACTGCACATGCACAGCGCAGTGCGTTTGTCAGGCGCTAGGGTTTAGCTCATACCTTCATTCCCCAGGTGGTAGCAAAGAACAATGAGCTTGCGACTTGCATGGCTGCAACTTTGTTGATTAATGTCTTCTGTAATTTATGTTGTTATGAATTGTTTAATCGTCATAACATGTACAGCGCAGTGCGTTTGTCAGGTGCTTCATTAAAGAATAAAATATTATTATATTGTTATTATTAAGATACCCAGTAGGGTGGTTCTTAAAAATAAAAGTGTGAAACTAATGTTCGCCAAGGTTCCATTTGGTTCCATTCCATCCAGAAAACATCACACAAAAAGTTGTATGAAATTTTTTTAATATTTAGGACTGCCACAACACCATCAAAGTTTCACCCTTTATCAAATATAGGAGCACTCGAACAGTAAGCATAATAGTTGTAATCAACCATGAAAAGTGAACACTTAAACCAGGAATAAATTCAACTGCCTGTAGTAGGTCCAGATTACAGCACAATTACATTTATTGCATGCCTGGTTACTAGTGATTACACTGATTAGTGATTAAAATGATTTATTAGAGTTATTATTATTATTGAGGAAATGGTAAAAGTTAATAACTTCTACAAATATGGGCATATTCTGAAAATTAACACATCATTTTATTCAGTTTTAAGAGCTCTTTCTAGCGGTATATTGAATGGCAGTTAATTAGTTTTCAATTAGAATATTTTACAAGAAAACCTACAATTTTCTCGAAAAACGCTTTGTCTCGTAACTTTGGCCCTCTGGTGGGGGCGGAAGACATTAATATTGTTTTTAAATTTTGAACAGTGTTTGATCCATGCCATTAGGCAACTTTTGGTTGCTATTACTTTTCGAATTTCTAATTTTCGCTTATTTTCCACTCCACCCTTTTGTGTATGCTTGTTCGAATAGATTTGTGGTTATCGGTCTCAGGAACTCACGGTTCAAATACCACTAAAATGCCAATAAAAATTAAAATAAACAATCAACGAGAACATAAACATTGTAGAAATTATTTTAAAGTTGTGCTTAAGTAAAATCATCCAGCTTTTCTGTTGAAAACTAAACATAGGTCCAAAATGCGAATCAAATACTTATACTCGAAATGACGAAAATTATTTGTGAAAGTCAAAATTTCAAAGACGTTGTGGCAGTCCTAGATATTGTTCAATCCTGATCATTTTTGGGCTATACATTTACTTCTAAACCAATTGGCACGGAATGCCGGGTTAGCGAAAGTAAACATCTGAAGTTGAAAATTTTCCATTAGAGATGCAACCACCCTAATACCCAGTTATCTCAATCTTTAGCACCATTTTGTTAATTGTTTTAGGAACAGTAATCATACATTTGTCATATAACCTCTTTACAGCTGCAGAAGACGTTTTGTCCGCCTGTTGTCCATTTGCATACGAAATAATCTTTTAACAAACATGGCTTGCTATTATTCCTATTGTGATTTAGGCGACTATCATTGAAACAAATAGGCTAAGTCTTCGTCACTGAAATCCATTTCGGGCTAGAGTCAGAGTAAAAATTAAGAGTATGAAGTGATTTAAATAGGTTGTTCAACGCTCATTTAGAGTACGCCAACCGGGTATGAATTACACGAATAAGGAAATAATCGTTTCGTCATTTTTAAATTTCCTAAGTTTTGCACAAGTTATTCCAGTTTGGCTAAGTTAGGCTACACAATATGACGCGACGATGATATTTCAGTATGAATGCCAGGTTGGCTTCTCAGCCCAGGGTCTCAATATTCCAATGATCAACAGGTACTCTTGATGTACATTTTATTTGTCCTGCAGGCCGTAGATCATGTCTTGGAGAAATGTTAGCTCGTCAAGAGATTTTCTTGTTCCTTGCTGGATGGATACAACGATTCAATATTCAGCCTGGAGCAGACGGACAAAAGATTGACGACAAGCCAGTTTTTGAAATGACCACGACACCGCGACCTTTTACGATCCGGATGATCCCGAGAGAAGCCTGAAGAAATACCTTTCTTATAACCCAGACTCTGTGCCTTTTAGATTCTTATAGAGTAAAGCAAATTCATATCACGCTACGTATTAGACGTCATAAAGGATCCTGAGTGGCCGAGTGGGTTGGTTCCCGCTCGTCACGCCGGCGCCCCGGGTTCGCTTCCCGGTCGGGTCGGTTTATCAGAGATTAATTTCTCGGATCTTTACTGCGGGTGGCTCTCGGTCGCATTATAAACGTGGAGTACAATACAACACAACACAATATACTGGGGCGCGGTGGTATAGGGATGTTCGGTGCCTTGCAGCCGTAGGGTTGCGGGTTCGAATCCACCTCAAAGCCGCCGCGTAGGGACCCTGGGCAAGTCCTTCACTGCAATTGCTCATGCGCTTCGGCGTGAAACTCCGATTCAGCGTTCGCGCAGTAGTCGGGAGCGCCTCTGAATGGGAAATCTGGTAGGGGCGCTTATAACAAGTGTTCAAATACAATACAATACAATACAATATAGGGTCCGTAAAAACCTTATCCAGCCCTGAACAGAAAAAAACACGGAACATTGCTCGTTGAAAACATAGACGCTATAGCCGTCTGCAAAAGACCCAATTGCTGCGACTCTATTTCATATACGCCTCTTATCAAACTTCGATGGCAGAGAACAACTGTGAGTGAAGTGTTTGCTCATAGTCCATACGCAGTGATTGCCTCAGCAGAGGATCGAACTTTTATTCTCCACGTTTTATGTCAAACGCTCTAACCGTCGGCTACCGTACTAAACGTATATATAAGGAGAAACTTACTTTATATGATTAGACGACAATTGCACTTTTATTTTGCTTGGTAAATGATATAATATGTTGCTAAAAAAATTATGTTATTTTATACTAGATGTTTGCCCGTCCTAGGACGGCTAAATTTAGCCAGCTCTGGCGAGCAACTTAAAATCAACCCCCATTACCCTCCCTTCACTCTACTTTCCTCCACTTTCGCCCCCTACCTATCCTCTGCGCGGCGATCAATTGTGGCTGGCGCACTGTGCGTGACTCGAGCAAAATAGAGTAACACGCGAGCAGGACGGACGGAGATTTCTGTTCGTTTATTATTATATTATTTGTAAAGTAATGTAACAAGACATCTATAAAGCGCCACTTAAGAGTCTCTCAGAAGCGCTCAAAACATGGCCTTCAAACAGTTGAAAAAGTGCGTCTTTAAGAGTCTAGAGAAAACCACATAGACACATGCAGCACTGTCGTGCTTCAATTGGCCGTGTAATTGCGCATCATGAATGAATTATGTTACACGCTGTCGTTTTCTGGCATGAAAACTCGTCTCGCGACATGTCATGTGATTTTATGTCATAATATGTCATGTTTTATGTGGGACCCTATATGTGAATGCATATGTTTTCAATAGCGACCATATGGCCCCCTCGACTCTACTCACCGTTTTTGCGTTGGACTCTTCATTCTACCACTTTAACCATCCTATATTTTTTACTATAATTAATTATATAAGCCTCATCGACTTGATATTTTACCACTCAACCTAACGTGTAGCATTATTAATATTATTTACTTACTATGAATGTACAGAAATGCCACACTAAACCAAATAGAACTTTCTGAAGGTTTGCACCTTCCGTTACCCATTGCTTCACTGGCTAAAATTACAAATTGCCTTAGGCATCTTGCTGTATGACATGCTTAAGACCACAGTAAGTCACTGCTATACTGTCATCCTTTGTTGATTTTAAGAGTCTCAATCTATACTATAAGTCTCAAAGTTTTTCCTTCTGTTTGTCCGGCTAAATACTCGCGAACGGAACGCTCTAGCGATGCGAACATTTTACAAAACCTTCTTAATAAATATTAGAATTTGTAGGTCAATGGTACTATTCTCAACTTACAATTAACTTTAAATTTCGATTCATGGACATTTTAAGTTTCGAAATGGTCAAATTCGATGAGGTAGAATCAATAACGGCGGTCTTACGTCACGCGGCGCTAAATATGCAAATCAGGTGCATTCATCATAAAACCACGACGCCGCCCTGAAACATTAGATCTACGCTGGCTAATGGAACACTTAAAAACTCGAGAATAAGAGGCCGAGCTCAACGAGGTGGTAGAAGAACGGCCGAGCTTCGTCTACTAATAATTGGGCTCAATTGAAGACTTTTCTGTATGATCTTGGGAGCGCCTCTGAGTAGAGCCCTTGAAGAGGCGCTATACAAATTTTATGATTGATTGATTGATTGATTGAATTATATAGTAGTTCGCCCGGGGAACAGATTACTAGCAATTTACCTTAAATTACTCTATATGGAGTTTCTATCTCAACCGGACTATTTTCAGCTCACAATTTACTTTCAATTCCGATATGTGATTTTTTTAAATTTTCAAACCCATTTCAAGTAAAGTAAGTAAGTAAGAATATACCAAGACCAGACAGGCGGCATACCGTGCTTTTGACTCTACTGAGACGGTTCTCGCATATATATACTTTCTGACATTTTTCAAGCGATTGACTCTGTAGACTTCTTTCGCTTCTGGATCTGTTTGCCACATTCGAGACAGTCGACCACGACATTCTGGTCTAGTGACTGCATCCATTTTGGCATGTAATCCACTGCGCTAGAGTGGATGATGTCCTACCTCACTGGCAGACAGCAATGCGTCCGCCATTCCGGTTCCTCTTCCGGAGCCACTATCCTTACTTCTCCTTATACCTGAAAATCGATGGCGCTGAGCAATAGTGGTCCCTACAGAGTTATTAACCGCCTGAGTGGAGGCTCGAACCCGTACTCTCCACGCTATAGGCTAGGTGCTCCATCCAATAGCCCACCGTACCCCACAACAACTGTGGCAAGATGCATCTCGATATTCATTGGTCTGTTAGTTTCAGGCCACTTAATTTAGTGCGTTTTAAGTACCTCCGAAAGGGGCTGCATGCATGACTGACTGATCTCAATAGACGCTTTTGAAGACAGTTTGAAATGTTTGCCTAACAGAGCTTTGTGCATATTGGAACTGCACACGTGCAACCTACAGCAGAAGTCTGTTTCAAGAGGAAAGTCCAACACATCAGAAGACACTTGGATTCGAGTTGATGTACGTAAGCGCGGCACCAGCATATCTCCACATGCAGTTGAGTGCATAGAACATCCGATCAGATGGACCTGAGACTGAAACATTCATCTTCCAGATGTATGTCTTCTTGGTGTCGACCTACAAGGCACGCACCAAAAGGAAAATCTGGAACTCTGCTAGTTACATATGCGGTTATCAAGGTGTTATCAACGAATGGTTATGGTTATGGTTATGGTTAATCACTCATATTTATTGACGGTTTCGAGCAGGCCGGTGGGATCACGTGATTTTTGCTGAAGCCACGTTACTGTTTTGGCTGGCGGCCATGTTGGTATCTGATTGACGAATGATTGCGCATCGATATCTATATTTAGACGCGCATACCATGTACTCTCTGTTTTCAGCTCTATTATCGGCTATCATCGGCTGCTTCGACGTCACTGGGCAGCTCAACACAGGAAGCTCTGTCTAGTTATATATAAGAGGTCGTTGGTTTTGAGGTGTGTTGGAGATCAAAATTGTAATGAGGAGTATATATTTGCAGGTAGAGGAATAATTCATAACTCCGTCACTGCTCGTACTCTGTCAGTTCCATTCCCAAACCTGGAAAAAGAAGGAGGGCGACGCTAATCACCTGTGCTTTGACACAATGTCGGTAAAAAGCAACTGGCCATTATTCATAAAGAAACACGAATAGACCAATTTTATATTTATGTCAGTCAATTCTATGGATTTGAATGTCTCTAAAATAATTAGTTTTAGAACTGGCAGACCAGTGAAGTGTGGAACTGGTATAGACCAATGCATTACAACCGAACAGTTACTGTACGCTTCTGAACTGAGCCCCAACAACTGTTACAATATGTTAGCAACTTTCTTTTTCTGCTTTCGGCACATGAAGGCTCCTGGCTAGTCCTCTACCTCGCCGCCCGTTCTTCACAACGACAGTGGGCGCTGAGTCTACTTCGCATAAGGCGAAGTAAACCAAACGTCCACTGTTCATTACACTTCGCTGTGGGACAAAACATTTTGTTATGCTGACGGAGATTTGAAACTCCGATCTTCGACTAAAAGTCAAGCACGCCATTTACTAAACTACCGTGTCTTCAAATATTGACTGATTACTATAAGCCCTTTATTCTATTGGCACAGATATTTCTGCCGACGGATTTATCTTACACGGAAATGTCCATCCGCAGGCTACGTTCTTCATTTACACTTAAGCCTATCTTAACGTTACTGATCACTGTTATCAGTTTCAATATTTGCGAACACCTAATCCGCACGGAATGAGTTTCATTTAAAATGAAATTATACAGTAGTCCACAACCCCAATCCGAGAGAGGAGCCAAAGGGGTGAATATCGCATAATTACATCCCTTCCCTTATAATGCCCTATTATTGTTTGCATTCATTTGTTATTTATTTCTTTCTTGAATTATTTATTCCAGCAAATAAAGTAAAACGAGTCGCAAATGGACGATAACTTAACAATACAAACCAAAGATGTCTTCGTGGTGGAGGGGAGGCAGTGGCATCTAGTCTCACAGATGATTGCACACTTTGTCCTTGGTAGCTCGTCCTCTCGGCCGGTGAGTGTGTGACTGATGGGTTCAGCAATTCACGACTGTACGACTGCATTTTTACACCAGTTAAAAAAATATTGAAATGATTTAAACACATTAACGGACAGACGTACAGGAACAGCAGAAATATTGAGGCAGATGTACAGACGTACGCGATGTATGCATGCGAGACATGCCTAACCCTTTCGTGGCAATTACCGTTCAGACCAGATTTATATAGAACTATATCAAAATTGTTGTTATGAACCTTGGATGTCATACACGTGTAGTCGCAAAACCTCGGTACCTCCCTCTACTGCGATCCGATCCAGTTGTGGGCCAACGAAGACATAGACTACTTGATTGACCGTGAATCACTGTTGGGGGAAGCAACGGAGGCTTTGAAGGTCTAATCTTGGAGTCTGAAAAGCCATGGTGGCTTGAAATCCTCATATAAAATTTATTTGATTACAATAACAGTTATTATAACTTTAATCATAGTTGTTAAAAACGGTAGAAGAAAATGAAAGACGGAAAAACGTCGTTTTATTTTAAAAAAATAAAAAAAATGGAAAAAAACGGGAATAAAACGGAAAAGATAATAATTTCACGTTGCTACATCTCCGTAGGCCTACTGCATTTAAAAATTAAAAACATTGTTTACGCAATTTAATTTTAATCAGCAAATAACACAACTTCATTAGTAAACACCAAGTAACATTAATCTACAACAAATATTTATTTTCTGTTTCATAAGTTGGTTTAATAAGAAAATGAGAAATTTAAAATATTGAAATCTTCTCATATTAAATTGTGAACATTTGTCCACATAAGTCCATGCTGACATAAACAATTAAAAACTAAATTTTGTAACTTAAGTATACATGTAGAGCGTACTTAGGCCTAATTAAAAATTGTACTTGCAATTTTGACTTATATAAAAACTTAATAATATGGACTAATATCAATCAGTTCATCAGTCAATCGGAGATTATTGTGTACAAAGAACACTTCACATTTTGGATAACTTAGAAATTCAAATAATTTTTTTAAAATTTATTTCCTGTAGGGCCTACTGTGCTATTTATTTCTCAACTGATGACATTAAATAATGACTTAAATAAGATGAATCCTTGAAACGACGTAGACAACGTAAGGAATATATCTCTCTCTCTCTCTCTCTCTCTCTCTCTCTCTCTCTCTCTGGCGCTGCAACTACACTTGTGCATACTTTCGTCACAGCTCGCATCGACTATTGCCTATCCCTTTATTCTGGCTTACCGTCTGGACGGCTGGCCTCCGTTGACCGTATACTCTGCGCTCTGTGCAACGCGTCTGATCGGCCAATTACCCAAATTCAGTCACGTGTCAAATTACATGCTGGAGGTCCTGCGCTGACTCCCTGTCAATCAGCGTATAGAGTACAGGGTCGCCTCGTTGGTATGACGATGCTGGCTAGGCCTCGCTCCAACTTACCTACTTGACCTTTGTTGGCCTGTTTTGGGTACTCGGAATATTCTCTCCCAACGCTCAGCAAGGAAGGGGGTGCTCTCAGTCCCTTTTGCCCGTACCTCTATCGCGCTTTTTCTGTGGTAGGCCCTGCGGTATGGAATGGCCTCCCTCTTGAGCTGCGCCTGTTCTCTAGGTCACTCTTTGACACATTCTACAAGCGCTTGAAAACTGTTCATCTTGACCGTGCTGGGGTTCGGAGCACCTCTGACTATAGTATCCTTGAAGAGGTGCTGTATAAATACTTGAATGAATGAATGAATTTGTGAGGAAAGGCAAATTCTCCTCCAAGTCCATTAGCTTAGATTTATCTAAGCGACAGAAAGGTGTAGGAATTATGTAAGTAAGTAAGTAAGTAAGTAGTTTATTCACCACAAAAATAAAAAGCAAAATGACAATACACAAATTTTACAAACCGAGTGGTGGGCTACCGGTGAAGTCACATAGGACTCATCTCGCCGGTCACCCTAATAATGCTGGCGTAATACACGTTTTAAAAGAGCAAGTACAAAATACTGGTACCATTTAACAAACCAGTCTCATGAGAATTGTTAATAATCCATTTTTTCTAACTGGGAAGCAAACACATACAACTTAGGAGTACTTTAAAGCTTTAAAGACTTTAAACAAGCCACAATTGTGACTATCCTATTACTATATAATGCACTGAACTGAAACCTCACGATACAAAACTCATATACCCTATAACATCTACAGGCACAAGGAGTTAATCAAGTGCAACTTTAGCATATGTTTAAAATGTCTAATTGAAGCTATATTTCTAATATGGCTTGGAAGTTCATGCCACCATTTGGCACCACAATAGCGAGTTGTTCTCAGTCCTTTTGTAGAGAAAAACTTAGGTATGAAAGTGTTATTACTGTTCCTTGTATAATGGGAATGAACATCAGCATTAATTTTAAAATAATCATGAAATATAAGTGGAACATCCAATTTATGAACACATTTATGGACAACACATAATACCTGAAATTTACGTAGTTCTGCTATCGGAAGAAGATTATAGTTTCGGTATAGATCAGCAACGGGTGTACTAAGAGGGGCACATTGCAATGTACCTGTGTACGTAGGATACGGTTAATACAAATATTTAAGCGATACAAAGCAGACTTCCTTGCAGCAGAATAAATTTCCACCCCATACAACAGGTGAGGGTAAATTAATGCAAAAAATAAATCTTTTAAGATACGACAATTTAACTTGTTTCTTAACCTGAAGAAAATCCCAATGAATTTCTTTATTTTTGTAATAACATACTCAATATGTTCTTTCCAATTTAGTTTTTCATCAATGATCACCCCAAGGTACTTACAGGAACTTTCACATGAAAGTCTAACATTGTCCAATGAAAGACCAATGTCATCAGAGGATGTTTTTCTTTTGAAGTCGAAAAACATATAGGACGTCTTATCTTTGTTAAAAGACATTTTATTAGCCAAAAACCAATCACACAAGTTATTTAACATGGTGTTAGCGTTTGCATGCAAGTCTGCTATTTTACATGCATGAAAGAAAATATTTGTATCATTAAGAAATGAAAGAATGTGTGCCAGACAGTTAGAGAGCCAAGTTTTGTTCATCAAAAATTGTTCACCACACTTGCATAAACACCCTGTTTCAAATCGTAAACGTGGAACTTGAACTCGTTGCCGAATGGTTTAAAGCCAATAGATTGTCGTTAAACTTGGAGAAAACTAATTATATCTTGTTTAAATCGCATAGGAAAAAAATCCCTCTGGGTCAATTCGAGTTAAAAATTAATAATAATTCTCTTACTGCTGTTGACTCTACTAAATTCTTAGGTGTCTACGTTGATTGTCATTTGACATGGAAAGAACACATAGCCTACATTGCATCAAAAATAGCAAAAAATATTGGAGTGATAGCACGGACTGCATACATTTTGCCCTCTAATATTAGAATTAAACTGTACTATTCGTTAGTATATCCATACCTCTCGTATTGTAATATAGTATGGGCTTCCACATATGCTAATAGATTACACAGATTAAATGTTTTGCAAAAGAGAGCTGTCCGTCTGGTTGCAGGGGTTCCATATGGCTCTCACACTGCTCACATCTTCACAACCCTTAAAATTTTAAAAATTGACCAAATTGGTATTTTTCAAATTGGGGAATTTATGTATCGTTTTGACCGAAACCTTCTGCCTTCTATTTACAAACATTACTTTCAACTCTCATCTCAAATCCATCCGTATTTTACTAGAAACTCTAGCTTTTATCGCCGCACCTATGCCCGCACGAATACACGTCTCTTCTCTATTAAATCAATTGGAGTAGTGATCTGGGAAAAAATTCCTATGGAAATTCGCTTATCCCCCAGCATCTGGGTATTCAAAAAGAAATTAAGCACCTACCTTATACAATGTACTGTATTACAAACGACCTTGTCTGACCTTTCGCCCGATTCTTGTGCATGGTAGTAGACCTACCTAATCTCTACTTGTAAGCTAGTTAAGTATTTTTGTTTTGTATTGTATATTGACTCAACAGTGTTGAGCAACTGCTTCAGTTTCGCTTTCCTTTTCTTGTTTTCCTGTTTTTGGTTCATTTAGTTTCTTTTCTGTTTTTTTACTTTAACATTCACTTGGTCACTGCAAGTATGTTTTCAATTATAATCTTTCTTTAAAGGCCACCATTAATTTTCTAATGTAATCTGTAATTTGGTGTCCCTACTTAGCGGGATTCTTTATCCCTTTAGGGCCTCCTTTTTTTGTAGCCGTGTTGAAATTTATATGTAAACCTGATGATTTTGTTAATTTGGTTGCAAAATAAACATGTTGATTGATTGATTGATTGATTGATCATCATCTGTGGCGTGCTCCTATTGCTCCAAAGCGTTGCTACTTCCATGAGAGGAAGCCAGCCGTCTCCTTTCTATGCTCGTCTTCAGACCGTGTATAGCACAAAGTTCATTGGGAGCTCGTCAGCTTCCCCAAAGTTTCATTGAGAGCAAGAAGATATGAATATCAAGCATAATAATTATACTAGATAGAATTTTGAAGATAAGGGGATTTGTTCCTGGTAGATTGAATAGTTTGATGGCAGAATTTGGTAGTTTCGAGACGGCAAGGAACACCTTTCAGCTCAATATCACCCGAAAGAAGTGTCAGAAGGTGAACTGCGATATCATGTGATTCAGATTACCTTTAGACCGAAATCCAGATCTTCAAAGATGGAGGCAAGAGGGAAAACACAGAGCGGTCAGAAACAAGCATGTAGGCATTCTAGACGTCGCCGAATGGGAAAAGTAAAAGGAATAGAGATGAATGAATAACGTTTGAAGAATGATGATGAATTAATAAAATAATAAAATGCCGTCGAGCAGTTAGTTCCTGCAATGACATAAAGAAATGACTGCAGAGTTAAGGCGATGGTGTATTACAACATACAGAAAAGAGACAAGATGATAATGGCAGATGTAGCAAATGAATCTAAATGCATCATCTGAGTAAATCAAAAATAAAGCAACAACAGACTGCAGGTTTATAATAATAATATTATTGGTCAGATTAAATCCGAGAGACAAGAATGGATAACACCCAGCAAACAACCAAGGCAGATGCAGTGAGAAATGAATGAAAGTAGCAAATGCAATTATTCCCTAGATGAAACCGGGGGATATTAAACCGGGGAAAATTAAAACAAAATCAGTTTTTAGAAAACGAGCTCAGTGTGTTACTCAGGACTGTCTTTTACTAAAATTATCAACACATCTGTCTTCCTCATACATTTTTCGACCTTTCCTAAATTCTTGAAATCTCCTTTCGGACAATCTATGGAAAATTTCAAGAGAATCTTGACTTCAGTTTTCAAAAGTCTTTTGGTGCTCCCTTTGGCTGAAATATCTGGGAAACTTTCTGAGGGTTCTAAATTCTCGCAAGAACTTTTTTAGATTATTGATTTCTCACTTCAGCTCAAAACTATGATAAACAAAAACGTCGGAACATTCGGAGGTTATGCTTTCAGAAACTTTCAGATGGCACCACGACAATATTTTTAAAAATTGCCAAGGTGCTATCCACAACATATTGAGATTTTCATCGCCTTTGTGAGGTTTTCAAAACCCGATACATAGCCTAAATGTTCGCATGCATGCATACATACATTATACATACATAGCCTACATACATACATACATACATACATACATACATACATACATACACATGCATAGATAGATTTGACCTAAATCAACAATTGCAGGAATCGGAAGCAAAGATTTTACAGATGACTTTAAACGATATCACAAGCTAACGCTCTCTGTCTTGAAAGAATTCGGATTTGGAGTGAAACCCTTGATGGAGACAAGAATTTCAGAAGAATTTGACGCCATGGAGTCTTTCATACGAGTGAAAGAAGGTAAAGAATTTAATCCAACCGAAATGGCACGCTTGTGTACGTACAATGTCATCAAGAACATTCTATTTGGAAAGCGAGAAGACTATGAGAATGAACCAGACGAAATCCTTAAACAACTCGCGCTGGTCATTGAAAACGCTACAATCGCGATTGACGTTGCACCGTCTTTGCTAAAGCTGATCCCTTACTTCAGCCGTAAAGTGACAGCCTATGTTAAGAGTATGTCCAGGATTAATGATCTTCTTGAAGAAGATATTGAAAATATTAAGAAGAATGGCGCAGTCGATTGTTTCGTATCTAGTTATCTTGCAAAAGAAGATCCAGATTACGACCACGAGCAACTTATTTACACTGTAAGAGATCTGATAACCGCTGGATCTGAAACCACCGCAACAACTCTGCGGTGGTTGTTTGTGTTCATTGCTAATAACCCGGCCACACAGGAACGTCTTCAGAAGGAGATTGATGCTGTCATTCCGAGAAACAGACTTCCATCTCTTGATGATCAACCAAAACTTCCGTTTGTTGAAGCTACCATTCTAGAGAGCATGCGTCTCAGAACCGTTCTACCACTTTCTGTCCCTCACCTTACGTTAAATGACTCAAAACTCTGTGGTCATTTCATACCAGCGGGGACAAAAGTAAGTTTAACTTGAATTCATTCATTTTATTGGCGGATAAGAAGCAACATAAAATGGCGGATGAGAATTAAATGAAAATGCTGATGATTTAATTTTGTGTGACTTAATGAATAATAATTGACTTGAATGAAACAGGAATTAACCAATTTTTTCAAGTTTAAAAGTTATCTGATGATTTAATTTCTTTTAATTACAAATCTTTGTAAGCCTTTGTAGTAATGAAACATTCAGTCATCATTTGAAACTTGCAGGTTAAAAACTGTTAATAGCCATGGTGCTATCTCTTCGCTTAAACGACGACCTGTTGGACATCCGCTAGCCTAAATAATTTCGATATAAGGTGCTCATCTCCGCTAGTATATTATAGCCACCGTCCTGCTCTTTTTCCTAAATTAATGTATCATCTCACTTTTAGCGCTGCTTTCTAGTTTACATAAACATGGACTGATATTTGTGTTCATAATTTCTAAGAGTAGGCCTATACCGTAGGCCAAAAAAGTTTCGTGTAGGCCTACATGTACACCATTGTTTAGGCCAAAATTAACTTTAAGCCTAACAATACAATAATACAACAACTAAACAATGACAATCCTAAGTCAAACGGGCAGTTTTGTCCTTCTAACATCTGTGTAGAATATAGACTAAGCCTCGCCTACAAAATTAAATCGCCTTTAATTGGACGATGTTGATGATTCTTACAAAATCGACATAGGGCTCCTGAATAACGCTGCTTGCTGTTTCAGTCACTGCCGTTAAGATATTTAAATGAAACTGACTTTTTACATTTGATTACTTTTAGGTGTTTCCAAATCTATATGCTGCTCACATGGACCCAAAGGTCTGGAAAGATCCGGATGTCTTTAACCCGGAAAGATTTCTAGACAAAGACAATAACATCATTGGCAGAGATGGAGTCATTATTTTCTCACTAGGTTAGTCTCTGTTTCACTAAAACTTAATGCCTAGATAGTAGGTAGCAACAAATTAAGGTATTCTAAGGCAAAATCCTTATTCAAAAGTAGCCAAAAGTTTCAGAGAAAGTGGAACTTGGCAAGTAAAGAAAGACCTCGGTAGTGGTCATGCATAAGAATGCATTGCTAGCCTACAACTCCCTACACTACTTCCATCCCAAGTACCTGCACCAAATTTTTAACACCCAGCCATCCCGCTCTACCCGGTCTTCCTCCTCTCTCGCTCTCTCTCTCGCCCTCATTCACTATTCGTCTGAAGTTCTCCAACCGATCCATGCCTGACGCATCATCTGAAGGCTGGATCGACTAGAGCTGTACCGATTAAACGGCCATACGCGTAATTGGGACGATTATTAGAACAATCGGTATAATCGGGTATCGGCAGAAATAATCGGTTAAACGGTGCTGATGTTAAAATTGTGTTATAATTTAATAATTTTACTTGAATTATGGCATATTCCAAGTATTTTCCTCGATTTTCATCTATCGTTTTATGTCCCTTATTATTTAGGCTACGCATTAAAACATATCGTTAACAACTTCCCAACTTAATTTAGGCCTAAGCGTCCACCCTTATAGTTGTGACGATAGATTACTGGTTTATGTTTCGGAACCGAACATTTTTACTTAACAAATAATGAAATATTCGGTCTCATAATGGGTATTGGCAGTTTAGTAATCGGCTATACGCGGTATCGGTATCGGCAATTTAATAATCGGCTATACGCGGTATCGGCATAATCGGCAAAAAGCGATATCGGTACAGCAGCTCTAGGATCGACCCTCATCAGTATTCCGCGAATTCTCAGTTCGAGATCAAAAACGTCGCTCATCTATCATAATTGACACCCAGACTCCTCTAGAACCATTAGTCTACTTACCACCCCACAGACTCTCCACTGCAAACTAAAATCCAAAATCTTCCAGATTTCCTACTCGGAACCATCAATGCTTCACTTTCAAATCTTTGTCGTCCTCAACGAAACCCGCCATAGCATTTTCTCTAATCCGCTCTTTCTGGTCTTCTTGGCACTTGACTTCACTTGGCATCTCTGACAACCCCGTTGATCAGACTCATGCTCGTGAAGAAGTTGTTGCCCTGGGATTAGCTTAAGAGTAGCACTTTAGAAATTTGGAGTTTCCGTCTAAGATAAATGTAGATCCGTCAAAAGAAATCTCTGTAGAGATTTAGGCTCAAGTGATTACGAGATCAGCAATCGTCATGGAAAAGAGATATATAGGCCATACAGCCTTCTTCAGGCTGTACAAATCACTGGATTTCTTGTTTTTCGAATAACGCAGGCTAATTTGGAAATTAGTAATGTTGCTGCATTTATTGAGCGACACTATCAGACGACTAAACAATCGATGATGCTGAACATTTGCGAGTAATGGACTCGCTCTGAGATCCTGCGCAACGATCTCAGAAGAAGCTCGAACCTTCAGTCTATTCTGCGCGTAGCAAACGCAGTCGCAAAACAAGCATGCCAAAGGATGCCATATGGCAGCTTGAAAGGGAGCACCCGAGAAATGCAAAAATTTGTACGGATCTGGCTTTGAAAAGGGATGCCCAACGACTGTTGACTAACGACGTTAGCCAGGACTTGGTGGGGAGAAGACTTAATTCATATCTATAAAAACGTCACTTAAAAGCACAGGATAAGCCAAGAGAGACTAACCCAGGCCAAGGCAACTCAAGGCCTGATATTCGAAGAGATATTTTAAGAAAAATATTCCCCTTTGTTAAAGTTGTGAATTTATGAAATAATATGGGTCTTAGTATGGTCTCATTAAACATAATCAGAGCGTCTGAGTAGTAATCGGCATAAACGGTATAAACTGCCGTGATTATAAAACGATATCAGGTCTCATATCTCAATAACCCGACGACGTGCTGACACAGGAACTCCTAGATAAATTTATAACGGATAAAACGGAAAAATATTTAACATGTTCAAAAGACCCAGTTATCTCAATCTTTCGCGCCAGTTTCTTAATTGTTATAGGAGCAGCACTCATACAGTTCTTATATCACCTCTTCACAGCAGAAGACAGAACGTCCGCCTATAATTGTCCATTTGTATACGAGATAAACTTTTACAGACATGGCTTGCTATTATTCCTACTGTGATTTAGGCGACTATCATTGAAACAAAATAATTATGTCTTCTTCACTTAAATCCATTTCGGGCTAGAGTCAGCGTAAGATTTAAGTAACAGCATGAAGTCATATAAATAGACTCTTGTACACTCATTTAATGAACCGGGTATGAATTAGAGTGATTATTACACGAATAAGGAAATAATCGTTTCGTCATTTTAAATTTCCTAAGTTTTTCACAAGTTATTCCAGTTGGCTAAGCAGGCTACACAATATGACGCGACGATATTATTTCAGTATGAATGCCAGGTTGTATCTCAACCCAGGGTCTACAATGATCAACTAATGATATACATTTCATTTGTTCTGCAGGTCGTAGATCATGTCTCGGAGAAATATTGGCTCGTCAGGAGATTTTCTTGTTCCTTGCTGGATGGATGCAACGATTCAATATTCAGCCGGGAAAAGACGGAAAACAAATTGACGAGAAGCCAGTTTTTGGAGTAACCACGACACCGCAGCCTTTTAAGATCCGAATGATCCCGAGAGAAGCCTGAATAAAATGCCTTTCTTATAACCCAGACTCTGCTTTTTAGATTCTAATATAGTAAAGCAAATTCATATCATGCTACGTATTAGAATTCATATAGGGTCCGTAAAGACCTTTTCCGGCCCTGAACAGAAAAGAACACGGAACATTGCTCGTTGAAAACATAGACGCTATAGACCTGTGCTAAAATATATGAATATTTAAATTTCGAAAGCCATGTATATTGTACTCGAAACTTGAACTACATAACAAACGGAAGTACTACCAGTGATATTGCCAAAAGATATTGACAGAACTGCTATATGAGGATATAATCATTGTTAGCTGATAGGTTGCAAATTAAAGTTTAATTTACTTGGTATAAGACCCAATTGCTACAACTGTATTTTTTCATCTCCTTTTACCAAATATCGATGGCAGAGAACAATAATTTGTGAGTGAAGTGTTTGCTTATGGTAGCTACACAGTCACTGCCTTGGGAGACTATCGAGCTATTATTCTCCACGTTTAATGTCAAACGCTCTAACCGTCAACGTATATATGGAGAGACTTACTTTATACGAATAGACGACAATAAAACATTCGTTTTGCTTGATATAAACATTGTTGCTATGATCATTTTGTGTTAATAACGTATTCATCTGGTGCTTGTTTCTACGTCGAGTAATTGAGGATCATGAATAATATTGAATTATGCTACACGGTGTTGTGTCGTTTTCTGACAAAAATTATCATCGTCTGACATGTCATGTGATGCTATGTCATAATATGTCCTGATTTAGGTAGGCCCATATACATGTGTCGTGAGTGCATACGTGTTCTATAGCGACCTTGTGGCCCTCGACCCTTTATGAAGCGAGAGTCATACCTACCGCAACCAGGTGGTATGAGCTGAGATATACATATTTTTGTGTTTTGGCCGCCATATTGGCTGCCATCTGGGATGGTAATGTAATTAGCAACTTCTATTGCGCCGGTGTCTAATGCACAAGGTATCAACCGATGGCACACCAAAACCAAGCCGTAATCAGGTCAACATCCAAATGATCAACTGGGGCGCGGTGGTATAGGGGTATGTTCGGTGCCTTGCAGCTGGAGGGTTGCTGGTTCGAATCCGCCTCAAAGCCGCCGCGTAGGGACCCTGGGCAAGTCCTTCACTCGCAATTGCTCATGCACTTCGGCGTGAAACTCCGATTCAGCGTCCGCGCAGTAGTCGGGAGCGCCTCTGAATGGGCAATCTGGTAGGGGGCGCTATAACAAGTGTTCAAATACAATACAATCAGTCCGTTAGAGACAGAGAGACAGCCTATGGTGGATAAGCAATTTGAAAGAGGTAAGTTTTAAGCCGAGAACGAAATGACACAAGCAACTGAGCACAGCGTACAGACACAGGAAGAGAGTTCCAAAAAGTAGGTCCAGCAAATGATTTTAAATATTGTGGTTGGCCAGAGTTTACAGTTTTATATACTATGAGCCCCAGTTTGAAACGAATTCTTTCTTGAACAGGACGCCAATGCAAAGATTTAAGCACAGGGGTTATAATAATTTATGTTAGGGCGGTAGGGCCATAGTCCTAAAAACCGTATTTTTCGTTTTTATTCTTTTCAAAATAACGTGGTTTTTTCGTTTTTATTTCTTGTCACGTTTTTTCCGTTTTTATTTTTTATGTAACCTTATTTATTTACTGTCTGTTACTACTTGTTAAATTTTGCTTTTGTATGATAGCCCTTACGTTGTCTCCGTCCTTTCAAGGATTCATCTAGGCCTAATTTACGTAACTACTTAGTGTCATCAGTTGAGAAATAAACAGCACTGTAGGCCTACAGGAAGTAAAATTTTATAAACGTTATTTGAATTTATAAGTTATCCAAAATGCTAAATGTTGTCTTTGTATTCAGTAATCTCTGATTGACTGATAAAGTGACGGATATTACTCCATATCAAATTCTTATAATATGTCAGAATTGTAAGTAGACCTACAATTTTTAATTAAGTACACTCTATACTTAAAAGTTTAGTTTTTAATTGCTTATGTCAGCATGGATTTATAATATTATGTATACAATTTAAATTTGAAAAGATTTCAATATTTTTAATTTCTCAATTTCTTTTTTAAACCAAACTTATGAAAATGAAAATAATTGTTGTAGATTACTGTTACTTGGTGTTTACTAATAAAGTTATGTTATTTGCTGATTAAAATTAAATTGTGTAAACAAGGTTTTTAATTTTAAGATGCAGTAAAAGATGTAGAAAAATCAAATTATTTTCTTTTTTTTTTTTTTTCGTTTTTATTTTTTATTTTTACAATAAAACGACGTTTTTTCCGTTTGTTATTTTGATTTTACCGTTTTTAACTACTGTGGAATATATGTTCATATTTTGATGTATTAGTTATGGCTCTAGCCAGAGAGTTCTGAACCCTTTGCAGTTTAAGCATGTTAGATTTATTGATACCAGTAAGAAGTGAATTACAATAATCTAAGCGACTGGAAACCAATGCATTTGCCAAAGATATTCTTGCAGACATGGGTACATAACGCCTAATTCTGCGCATGTCATGAATGAACATATAGGATGACTTACAAATACTGTTTACATGGCCACTGAGACACATGGTAGAATTAAAAACAACACCTGAGTTGCGTGCAGCATCGGCCAGCTCAACAATTGAGTCACCCAATTTCAATTACTTGAGCCGATCAAATTTCGTAAGTTGCTGTGTAACAGAAATTCAGTCTTTGATGGGTTAAGGAGGAGTTTATTGGATGCATCCAGGACTGTACTTCATCAAAGACAGCAGACAACAGCTGTACAGATGAGTCACATGACATAATATGTTATTCTTATAATATTACATTAAATATTTCAAACTGAAGGAACTGAATGACATTCTCTGCCAAAGCTGCTATACCAATTGCTATGTTACGAAAGGGACATTAGTTTCAAAGTAACGGGCGTAAGATCGAACGTCAGTTCGTTGCATAAATAATATCGAATATGATAATGTATTAATTGTAATTATTATTATAGTACAGTCACCTTGGCTGCTGCGAATTACAGACAAACATCGAAATATTATTACAAATAATTTGAAATATATACATTTTTGTGGTAGACTTTTCATTCTACCACATTAACCAATGTATATTTTTCTAAATTTAATTAATTATATGAGCCTCGTTAACTCGATATTTTACCACTCAACATGTAGCATTATTAATAACTAGATGTTTGCCCGTCCTAAGACGATTAAAAACAATTTGAAAATGTTAAGAGATGCGTCTTCTCGTGCTATGAATGACATAAGTCTTTACCACTCAACATGTAGCAATATTAATAACTAGATGTTTGCCCGTCCTAAGACGATTAAAAACAATTTGAAAATGTTAAGAGATGCGTCTTCTCATGCTATGATTGACATAAGTCTTCTCCCTCGATGGCTCTAACCAAAGTTTCTACACTATTTGGCTCTTAGTCTCTGCTTCGGCAAATCACTATGTGAGCATCTATGACATCTAAGGATAATCATGCATTTTGTTAACAGAGTGATATTGGACCCATAATAGCGCTTAGTTAGACTTAAACAGCTGTTAAGGAATACAATATACAATACAACTGTATTTTGGTATTGCCCGCCTTCAAAAGGTTCAAAAGCGCACACGATAAAAAGTGCACACGAACATCTATGGTGCTGAGCAATAATTGTGAGTAAAGAGGTTTCTCAAGGTCCCAACACAGTAATTAATCGCCTGAGTGGAGGCCTGAGTCCATACTCTTACAAGCGAAGAGCACTATCCAATCGGAAACCGTGCCCTACAAAATGCATCTCTATATTCATAGGACTGCTAGTATCAAGCCACTCAAAAATAAATGTAGAACGTTTTAAGTGCCTCATAAAGTCGCTGCAGGCATGACTTACTGACTGCTCTAAATTTGAGACAGTTTGAAATGTTTGCCGAACAGAGCTTAGTGCAACTGCACGCATGTGCAGTAGAGAACTGTTTCAAGAGGAAGGTCCAAGGGCATAAGAAGCCACTATGGAATCGATTTGATGTACGTAAGCGCGGCACCAGCATATCTCCACGAGCATTGGAGTGCATTGAACATCCGAACAGGTGGACTTGAGACAGAAACATTCATTTCCCAGATGTAGGCTATGTCTTCCCTGTGTCGACCTACAAGACACGCACCAAAATGAATATTTGGAAGTTTATTCTTTGCTAGTTACGGTAATCAAGGCTAATTGAGACAATGCGTTTGCTTCGAAGACACGAGTGCGCAATTAAATAGAAGTGAGAAACAGAGTAGAATGAAACACAACTCAACAATTGAATCACATAGAATCAAAGACTGTAAGGCGTTGATATTTCTTGAGTTGCTGCGAAGTGCAGAGAAGCAGAAATTCAGTCCTCGGTGGATTAAGTAAGGGCCATCCACGACTGCAAATCATCAAAGGCAGTAGACAGCTATGTCTCAGTTAGTGGTGCACTAACGTTTTCTACATTTTCAATGTCTACTTGCCGAAATATCTAGCTCAATATTAAACACCTTTGCCTGGAATTTAGATTGAACTGCGTTGTTTGGAACCACAATTTATCCAATAGCTTTGAGGCACAATCTTATCCTTTCAATTTGTAACAAGTACTCCGTTCAGAATAGTGTAAGAATTTCTCCTTATCGTATGGCTATTATTGAACATGACCAGTTTATGCAAATGCAGACTGTTGTACCTCAACGAAGGCTTCACAACAAACACAGCTGAAGTACCTATTGGAATTGATATTGGTTCGTTACAGACCACTATTTTTCGACCTGATAAATAGTCCCGACGTCAAATATTATGTCACTCATATTCATTGACGTTTCAAGGTGAGTTGGAGATCAAATTGTAATGAGGAGTATACATTTGCAGGTAGAGGAATAATTCATAACTCAGTCACTGCTCGTATTCTATCAGTGCCAGTCCCAAACCTGGAGAAAGGAGGAGGGCGACGCTAATTAGTAATCACCAGTGTTATGACACAGTATCGGTAAACAGCAACTAGCCATTATTCATGACGAAACACGAATAGGTCAATTTTGTATTTAAGTCAGTCAATTCCATGGATTTGAATGTCTCTAAAATAATCAGTTTTAGAACGGGCAGACCAGTGAAGTGTGGAACTGGTATAGACCAATGCATTACAACCGAACAGCATGCTTCTGAACTGAGCCCCATCAACTGTTACAATAATTTATGTTAGCAACTTTCTATCTCTAGTCTCGGCACATGAAGGCTCCTGGCTAGTCCTCTACCTCGCCGCCCGTTCTTCACAATGACAGCGGACGTTGAGTCTATTTCGCATAAGGTAAAGTTAACCAAACTCCACTGTTCATTACAGTTCGCTGTGGGACAAAACATTTTGTTATGCTGACGGAGATTTGAAACTCAGATCTTCGACTAAAAGTCAAGCACGCCAATTATTACTAAACTATCGTGTCTTCAAATATTGATTGATTACTATAGAGTATAGACCCTATATTCTATTGGCACAGATATTTCTGCCGACGGATTTATCTGACACGGAAAAGTCCATCCGCAAAAGTCCATCCGCAGGCTACGTTCGTCATTTACACTTAAGCCTATCTTAACGTTACTGATCACTGATCAGTTTCAATTTTTGCGAAAACCTAATCCGCACGGAATGAGTTGCATTGAAATCAAATTGTAGTCCACAACCAAAATCCGAGAGAGGAGCTAAAGGTGTGAATATCGCATAATTACAGCCCTTATTGTAATGCCTTATTATTGTTTGCTGTTCATTTATTATTTATTCCTTTCTTGAACTATTTATTCCAGCTAGTAAAGTAAAATGAGTCGCAAATGGACGATAACCGAAAAATACAAAGCCAAGAGGTCTTCGTGGTGGGGGGCACACAGCGGCACTGATAGCACAGATGATTGCACACTTTGTCCTGGGTAGCGGGTACCCTTGGCCGGTGAGTGTGAGACTGATGGGTTCGGCAATTCACGACTAGGCCTATATGACTGCATTTTTACACCAGTTCAAAAAAAAATTGAAATGATTTAAACACATTAACGGACAGACGTAGGCCTACAGGAACAGCAGAAATATTGAGGCAGATGTACAGACGTACTCGTTGTATGCATGCGAGACATGCCTAACCCTTTTGTGGCAATTACGGTTCAGACCAGATTTATATAGAACTATATCAATTGTTGTTATGGACCTTAGTTGTCACACACGTGTCGTCGCAAAACCTCGGTACCTCCCTCTACTGCGATCCGATCCAGTTGTGGGCCAACGAAGACATAGACTACTTCGTTGACCGTGAATCACTGTTGGGGGAAGCAACGGAGGCTTTGAAGGTCTAATCTTGGAGTCTGAAAAGCCGTGGTGGCTTGAAACCTTCATTTCAAATTTACTTTATTACAATAACAGTTTTTATAACTATAATTATAGGCCTAGTTGTTAAAAAGTTTTACAAAACCGGAAAAACGTTTTTTTTTAAAAAAAAGGAAAACAAACGGGAATAAAACGGAAAGATTATAATTTGACTTTGCTACATCTCGTACTGCATCTAAAAATTAAAAAAACCTTGTTTACTCAATTTAATTTTAATCAGCATAAACACAACTTCATTAGTAAACACAAAGTAACATTAATCTGCAACAAATAGTTAATCATAGTTATTTTTTTTCATAAGTTTGGTTTAATACGAAAATGAGAAATAAAAAATATTGAAATCTTCTCACATTTAAATTGTGAACATAAGTTCACATAAGTCCATGCTGATATAAACAATTAAAAGCTATATTTTGTAAGTATAGAGTGTACATAATTAAAAATTGTACTTGCAATTTTGACTTATAAAATTATAAGAACTTAATATGGAGTAGGCCCTAATATCAGTCAGTTCATCAGTCAATCGGAAATTAACTGTGTACAAAGAACACTTCATATTTTGGATAACTTAGAAATTCAAATAATTTTAATAAATTTTATTTCTTGTACTGTGCTATTTATTTCTCAACTGATGACATTAAATAATGACTTAGGCCTAAATTAGATGAATCCTTGAAACGACGAAGACAACGTAAAGAATATAAGCGAAAAATAAAATAAAGCAAATATAGTAAATAAATAAATAAAGTTTCATAAAAACACAAAAAAAACGCGACGAAAAATAAAGAACGAAAATAACGACGTTCTTTGAAGAAAATAAAAAAACGAAAAAAACCTGTTTTTACAACTATGACTATAATTATAATTACATATTCCTTGTTATCTTGATTTTACACCACTAGATTAAACATACAGCATTATTAAAAATCATTTAGTTAATACAAATGTACATGCATTTCTCTCCAAAATCGGCTGTAAGTTTAAAAAATGTGGGTCTTAACCATCCATCACTTTCATTGGCTATAATTAGAAAATGGTTTCAGACAGGCGTTGCCTTCAGACAGACTGCATGCGGTGCTCAAGGCCTCGGGTAGTCTCTTTTCTATAGGTGCTTGGCGTTACTAGTTTATGTGAAAAGTTCTCAAACGAGGGCAATAGCGAAGGTATTTCATGGTTACCCTGGTAAGCTATCGACCGTGAACGAGAAAAATAAATTTTAGGCCCGTGCTTTGAAAGTGTCCTTTGTTATTTTGTCATTTGATTTGTCGTATAAATTATTTCACAACCTCTGCATGCTATATTATAAGCTAAATTTCACCCACATGGAACCATTGAACAAATAGTTCGTGCGGTAGGCAGGAAAGAGTTTCAGGTAATAAAATCTAAAGTTAAACTGATAACTTCTGTAGCCTATTAAAACCGTTATAACGATCAGTCGATCGTATCAATTTTTATGTATATGCGCTTAGAACCTTCTTGGGTGAATTAATCTGCGCTGAAACGAAACTGTTCAAGTTCCTTTGATTCAGATAATACTGTCATCGATCTATAATATTACTTTGCAGAGAGATTAATGTAAAAATCTACAGTAACTTACACTGTAGGCCCAGACGTCTGTGTAAGAACTTGTAATATAGATAGGCATTGTCTTTATAGCATAGGAAATTGGTAACGATAGTAGTATGCTATAGTGCTAAAACAATTCTGAAAATTGTTACTTTTTAATAATACTCATCATTAAGAGCTAGTCGACTTCTCCGATGCGCTTAATTACACTGGACAACACACAAAATGCCTTTTAAATGAAAATAGCCAATCTTTACTAATTTTGAGGTGCTGAACACGAAAATGACAATAAAATTTGTCGATTGGCTCTCGTTTAGGAGAGACAGAGATGGTTACGTATAAATGTCTCAGTACGTAACACTGGACAACAGAGGTTTTGCCTCCTGAAAACTGTTCGGTGTACCTTATCTATTTTTGGCTGCTGATGACGAAAATGACCTTGAAAATTTCCTATCACGTATAGTCTTTTTATATAACCCATTTTGGATTTTTTCACATTTTCAGTCTTCTTATATGCTGCCCACAAGGTGCAGTGTTTTGTGTATTCCAGGCATGCGTGGACATGCACTCAGTTCAGGTTGCAATGTAAAAGTAAGACTTAGGCATGCCTGGGCATGCCCATTGCCCAGCATGCTTAGTCAATAGTCATGAAGGATGTTGGCAGGACAGGCTATAAAAGGAGGTTATATACACAGACGCGTTGATGTAGTTTGTACGTATGTTGATAATCAACGGGCATAAATAGCATGGAGCATACTTAAGAATAAATATATGGGTTCACCATTATGGCTATTTTTTTCTGTTTTTCAAACGTTAGAGTAGCAAGTTGAGTTCGAAATGTAACGTATACATGTATGCGCCAACAGCCGTTGTGCTACAACGAGTTCACTTAAAAATCTCAAAAGAAGGCGATAACTCCCTTGTTAAGAAAGCATACGAATTGTAGGCCTACTTTGGATATAAGGTTGGCGACCAGGATAAAGGTTGGATACCTCAAATTTGTTGCACATCTTGCGCAGTCAATCTCAGAGCATGGATTACTGGTTCTCGGCCGTCTATGCCGTTTGCTATTCCAATGACATGAAGGGAGCTAAAAATCATGTTTCAAACTGTTATTTCTTTTTGACAAATGTTTTGGGCCATTCCTCCAAAAGCAAGAGGCCAATTGAATATCCTAATCTTCCATCGGCACTAAGACCACTACCACGTGATGATAGCCTTTCTGTAGGCCTACCCAATCCACGGGCTGTTTTGACCATCGGAGACGTTGGTGAAACTGTGACAAAGGAAACAGAAGACTGTTGTGATCCTGATTTCCAACCACTGCAGTGCCGTGAGCCTCATTTGATAACTCAACGTGAGCTAAAATTTAATGACCTAGTCAGGGACTGAAATTCGTTGAAGGGGTCAAGGGGAATTGCTGGGCTCTCGGCTTCAGGGATGGAATCTGCTGGCACAAGGAACTAAAGCTGTTACTGTCATCTATCCAGTCAGTAGGCATTAGGCTACTGTTATCTATATGGTGATTTGAAACTTGTACCACTTCTTCAGCTCCTTGTTGGATGCAGCTAGGGTATACGAAGTATTATTCTTTCATTTGTGAGTGAGACAGTCGTGATAGATTCCAGCTACCCACTGGCCACGTCGCAAACATTTGAAAGTTAATCACGAACCACCTGTTGAACCCAGTAAGATTTCCTTGCCACCTCCTCAGATCAAGATTGGACTAGTGAAGAACTTTGTCAAGGCATTGAACAAAGAAGGGAAGGGGTTCAAAAATCTTAAGAGACAAGCTTCCTCGCATAGTGAAGCTAAGATAGCGAGAAGGCATATTTGCTGGTCCACAGATAAGAGAACTGATGAATGACAGTCGCTTTGACGAACTACTGAATAATATTGAGTTAAATGGGTGGCAGTCTTTGAAGGACGTTAACTTTCTCGGCAATAACAAATCACCAAATTATATTCAGTTGGTTGAAAAGATAGTTCACGCATTGCATCTGATGGATTTTACTACATATACGTTTATTTCATTCCCGTCTGGATTTTTCCCAGCAAATCTTCGTGATGTCAGCGATTAACATGGCGAACGATTTCATCAGGACATTGCCACAATGGAAAAACGACTCCAGGGTGTGTGGAACACTAGTATGCTGTCTAATTACTGTTTGACATTGATCAGAGAGGCTTCTGGCATTGAATACAAACGCAAATCAGCGGTTGTTCAGTTTTAAAATGTCCAAAAAATAAATGACAAGTACATTGTAAATGTATGCATTAAGTAAATTTCTGTGCATTTCTTTTAAAATCTTGCGAACCATTTTTCTCAAAAACCTTACCTGATACAAAAATTCTGAGAACACCACTGGATTCAGCGTGCCAAATTCTTTAAAAAACGGTGAGCAAATTCTTATAAAAAGGTAAAAAAAATTCGGAGGCAAAAAAAGTTAAAATTTGTTGTCCAGTGTTATTACTATAAACGCAGCAATATTATTTTTTTAGTATTGAAAGTGGCTATCGATGTTGCTATAACAGCCAAAAGTCTCTTTAGGTTTCGCTGTTTTAAAACAGGAAATATCTCCAAAGATGTTTCTGTTCGCGGATTTTCTCTGGTTTTCTGCGACATTCCTGGCCATTTTGAGTTTGATAAGGGTACTGAGAAAAAATTCGGTAATTCGTCGAAGGTATCCACCGTCTCTTCCGTCTTTGCCTCTCGTCGGATCTTTGCCATTCATCCGCAATTTTGACAACGTACATGAGTTTTTCATGAGCAAAGCTGATGAACTTGGACCGATCTTTACCTTCAGCGACGGGCGCAGGTAAGACTTTTTGACTTAAAGATCGTATAGAAAAATTCATGCACGCTGTTCGTCAGTGTCTCTTAACATTAGCCTGCTTATTTATGTTGTTAAACACAGTAGCACTTTACAGGCTGTGTCTGTATTATATTAGTGTGGTCAAAAAAAGCATTTTTGTCGAAAGGTCAAGATTGGAACCCACCATTGCAGTCCATCTATTAAAAAGCTAACATACTGAAAATTGGAGCAAAATTGAACCATATTTAGGGGTTGCGCAAGCCACCCAAAGTTATGTTATGTATACTTGAATTCAGCACTGCGCCTTGATGGTAATCAAACATCAGTACAAAGGCATGACAATGTATTCACCGTTTCCGCATTGAAAGTCTGTGATTAAATTTACTATTTTGGGTAAGCAAAATGCTAGTTTTAAAGAAAAAACGTCAGAAATATTTTGATTTTTCTTCATTGAGTGGTCGTTTCAGCACTGACAGCGGCACCATCCAAACTTGCCAGCAATGTGTTCTTGTTCGAGTCAGGAAATTGATTGCGATGCGCTTAACAACTTGAAGCCAATACTGTCTCTGATCTTCGTCATTTGTCACGATTGAGTTGTACTCATGGATTAGCTTTACACTTCTCTCTGCGGTGTCGTTGACTACTTTCAGTGCCATGACGACTGCCTGTGATTCAAGATAATCTTCATTTTCATTCCAGCTTTCCGGTGGAATGTTGTAGTGGTGGCCTGACGAATTTCTTGGTTTCTGTATTCAGTCAATTGCAGAAGCCGAGACAGGACAGGAAGTTTGAAACTATGCTTGGACGTACACATCACAGGCAAATGGAAGGAAATTGAAAATACCCCTGCCATCAACTGGCTTCAGTTTGAAAGAGATCGAAATATTTTACTAATCGAAACATCCACATCTCTAATGAATAAAACTCCAGGCGCTATAAAGTGAATTCCTTGAGTTGGTGCTCCACCAAGAAAGATCTGATTATTACTAATTCAAGAAGCTATAATCATCGTTATAATCATATCTTTGATGATTGGCCGCCAGCTTTGTTTCAGCAAAAGATAGAACTCGCTCCCCGAACTCAGTAATCCACTGTTGTCTCAAATCTACTAGAGTCAATTCGACGCCAATGGTCAAGAAAACGGTGAAGTATTAGAATGTCTGGACCAGTAGAGGAAGCAATTTTCATGACACTAAATGCCTTTTCCGCAGCAATTAACATCACGTAATGACGACCTGCTAGATGAAGTAAGTTCCGACCAAGACTCTTTTATATCAGAACTCACTTCCCAGCTTTCTGTCCAGTATTGCTCGTTGTGGTGTCAAAGCACCTCCCCCTTGTCTTCCTTTTCAGATACCTGTCATCTGTGTAGATGATCACGGCGCTTGCCTGAGCTTCTCCAGAGCCTGAGCAAATCTTCGGGACACGAAGAAGTTGCTCTGTTCCAATGCCAGACACAATCATAGGCAGCCGATCTATACCTTCTCGCAGCCAGTGATGTCGGGCAACAGCTTACCGTCTCAATGAACAACCAGTGCACAATCTGGAGAGATTTTATTTTTGATCACATATACTAGCAAGCTCTTCCTGATAAAATCTTCATGCTTGGCGAATAGAACTGCGACTCATATGCGTGCCCCGAACTTCATGACCTAGAGATTGAACAGTTGCAGCCAATAGATGTGGATATGTTGCTGCCATGTTAGTGACTTTTGTTTGATCAAAGCTCTAGCTTCCTGCCTAGTCATAGAAGCTCTCTTGCTGAGCTGTGTAGTTGATGATTGTTGTTTTTTCATACTCTTTTATAGACTACCACAACATGTGTAACTGCCTTCCTCAGGTGTGTCCTTATCACTGCTGCTCGACACCAGATCCTCCTGTGCTTGTTAACACTTCCATATCACCTTAAGGATGATTCTCCTACGGCAGAGGATATGGCCAAACAGGCTGACGAACGTCTCTTGGCTGCCGTCATCAGATGTGACCACCACGTTCTTCGAGGACTATTTCCTCCTGTTGTTACCATCAAATATCATCTACGACCCCGTCCACATAACTACACATTGCCTCCGAAAGACGATAGACAGTTTATCCCCAGAGCCCTATATAGAAGCTCTCTTGGTGATATAGGCTAATCTGACATTGTATGACTAAAAACACCATACTCATTTTAAACTTTTCTATTAGGCTACTATTATGTATCAGATAGCAGTGTGTCTACCTGTTTCTTTCCAATAAACGAATATATTATATCATTCTTTGATCTCTCACGCTGCTCTTATGTAGGTTTTTGCTTTAATAAATTTCTTTTCCATTTTAAGAATCAAAACTCTATCATCTCCTGCCATACACGTGCTTTGACCTTCTCTCTGAGCTACTTTGAAAGCCCAGTCTTCTGGAATCTTAATGAGACTTTGAGCGCCCATCGAAGAGCAAAATGACACAAGGTGCGTGAAACTTCTAATCACTTGCGCAACCCCTAAATATTGTCAAATTTATAAGAAATTGCACCTGATTATTTTTTTCTATAGTGGACTCAATTGTCACCTTCCAATAATAAAAAAACTGAAACTTTATTTTTTGCCATGTAGTCATGGACCACCCAAATATATATCGCACATGCCTCTCTGAAAGCATCCCCAACAGTCACGCATTTCAACGCAACTTCAATTATAATTATTATGCATAAACAGTGTGTCACCCAACTTCACATTAACGATTCATCCAAATCGCAGCATAACGCAATTCAAACAAGACACACAATCTGCGTTTCGAGATAGCCTATTATTCGCAGATGTTGACGGATGAATCGTAAGCTTACATGACATTGTATAGAAACAGAAATTGAAAAACACTGCTGGATCGCAGTCAACATAACATGCGCACTCAAAATATTTCTTTAGTCTCTGTGGCTTTCATAAACCGTCTTCTATGTTCTAGTCACTGCGCAATGCGCATGCGCGGCATCCTGTGTTAAAAGATCGTCGCCCGTACGAAACGCCAGATAAACTCACTCTCAGGCAGACTAATACATTTATAATTGTCCGACCTAAAGTAGACAGGGACTAATATGATGACAGAATAGCATTGAGAAAAATCGAGATGTGTGACGTTTCTGAATGATAGGCTACATGTAGGCCTACAATGTAGCTGAAACTGTTTTGGACTGTAGGCTAACTGTTTATTTAGCATTCATCCCGTAGACAGCCAGATTCATGAATTTGTTCGCTCAAAATTCTCATTGTTTGTGAAATGTTTAAGGAATGATTAGTTTAAATTGGCACTGATAGGAATATAGTTGAATTCTGTTATTTGTCTAAAAATAGCCTAATGTTAATCGACGCGCAAAGTTGCAACGTAAACCCACTGGTCTACTACAATCGCTATGGATTCATGCTGTTGTTTGCAATTGTTACAGCTTATATCTTACACTGAACAGCAAAGAGACCATAGAAGAAGCCTTGGTGAAGAATTCCATATGTTTCGCAGGCAGAGCCAGCTTCTACATAGAACGAATCTCTAATAAAAACGAAAAAGGTTTGTTGCTGGTTCGGATGTTATTCATCGCTTACAATAATAACTTTGCAGAGAGGAGCTCTCAGATACCAGACCAAAGTTATGTGGCTTTGGTTGTTGAGACAAGTTAACGAATAAACACAGGACTGACGAATGAATTTGGGGCGATTCTGGACTCTTACTGAAGCGTATTATAGGTCACAGAATCTGTGTATACATGTATACTGAAGTTGCTTGTTATGAATTCAGACGTAAAAGAGACAAGGAACTTATGCAGTGATTAACATTTTAGGCAAAAGTATCTGGGCATATTTCACAACAGGAGTCAAATTCAGAAATAGAATTAGAGAAAAATAAAGTCATGCAAAATGAAAATATTTCTTACAGAAATATTGTTCTAGCAGTGCTGAAGCATACTTAATATTGAACAGAGCTTAAATTTGACAGATTTGGCCTCATTTTTTATTTTAGTTTTTTACTATTTGAAAAACATACAACTTTGATTCCTAAATATTTACAACTCCGATACTTAATAAATACACAGTACAATATATAGGCCTACAGCAACTGTTTATAATTAGTGATTAATTAGTATTAAGTGTGCATTAAATTATTACACAGCAACCTAAATTATTATGACGATAAATTATCTGCATGTAGGCTACCATTAAATAAATTCATTTCAATAAAAAAATATAAAGTAACGGAGTCGTAGTAACGAAGTTGTAAAATATTCATAATTAGGTCTCCACGCTGACCGGACGAGTTAAGATACACAAAAGTTAGTTTAGAGTGGCCAGGTTGTCAGTTTCAATATTATTTTTGAAAGAAAACAATTATATATATATACGCAAAATGCAATAATTACAGTCACGGAGTTGTAAATCTCTTTTATGCTATAATATTAACGGATAAATTTCCGAAAATTGTCAGCATCCATATTGATTTCTTGTTGGTAAAATCAATGCAGATATGTTCCCTGCTATCGAAGAAGTCAATTCAAAAACCGAGAGTTTTCTATTTATTCCACAGATGGCAGAAACCCATTCGTGACGGTGTTGTAATATTTGAAGACAGAGGGTTTTATTTATTTTTTAATTATGTAGTTCGTTAATAAGTTAATAAGAACCATATAGAGCAATGGATATATATGTAAATTAATGATCTAAAAATTAAAAAACATCTGTACAGCGTTTCAACTGTTACCCTAAAGTAACGTTGAATTGACTCACCATTAGAAAGAACAATGCAATTTCAGGTTAAAATAGGACTTTATAATATTTTTCCCATATTAATCATCTAAATAATATAATAGAAATAATTGTTTATGACTAATTCATGCCCTACAATGTATTTAAAAATTATAATTTTACTCTTTGTGTAAGCCGTCCAAAGGAGAAGACGGAAATTTCTCTTATTTGCCTCCTGTTGTGAAATATAGCCTACCCATAGCTAGCCCAAGCATGTAGGCATTCTAGACGTGGCCGAATGGGAAAAGTAACAGGAATAGAAATAAATTAATAACGTCTGAATTAATAAAATAATAAAATGCCATCGAGCAGTTAGTTCCTGCAATGACATGAAGAAACGACTGAAGAGTTAAGGCAATGGTGCATTACAATATGGGTATATTTCACAACCGGAGGCAAATTCAGAAATAGAATTAGGGAAAAATAAAGTCATGCAAAATTTAAAACATTTCTTACACAAATATTTTACTAGCAGTGCTGAAGCATACTTAATATTCAGCAGAGCTTAAATTTAAACAGAGTTGGCCTAATTTTTCATTTTAGTTTTTTTACTGTGTGAAACACATACAACTTTGATTCGTAAATATTTACAACTCCGTTACGTACTAAATACAGATTACAACATGCCGCCACTATTAATAATTAGTGACTATTTAGTATTAACTGTGCAATAAATTATTACACAGCAAAATAAATTATTATGACGATAAATTATCTACATGTACCATTAAATAAATTCATTTTAATAGAAAAATAAAGTAACGGAGTTGTAGTAACGGAGTTGTAAAATATTCATAATTAGGTCTCCACGCTTACAGGGCGAGTTAAGATATAAAAAATAGTTAGTTTATAGTGGCCAGGCTGGCAGTTTCAATATTATTTTTGAAAGAAAAAAATTATATATACACGCAAAATGCAATAATTACCGTCACGGAGTTGTAAATCTTTTTATACTATAACATTACCGGATAAATTTTCGAAAATTGTCAACAGAAGCAAACATCCATATTGATTTCTTTTTGGTAAAATCAATGCAGAAATGTTCCCTGCTATCGAAGATGTCAATTCAAGAAAATTGAATTTTCAATTTATTCCACAGATGGCAAAAACCCATTCGTAACGGAGTTGTAAGCAATATTTGAAGACAGAGGGTTTTATTTATTTTTTAATTATTTAGTTCGTTAATAAGTTAATAAAAACCATATGGAGCAATGGATATGTGTAAGTTAATGATCTAAAATTTTTAAAACATCAGTTCAGCGCTTCAGCTGTTACCCTAACGTAAACAATGCAATTTCGGGTTAAAATTGGACTTTATAATTTTTGCTCTCATACTAATCATCTAAATAATATAACAGAAATAATTTTTTATAACTTACTTATGCCCGATTATGTATTTAAAAATTATACATTATAATTTTATTCTTTGTGTAAGCCGCCCAAAGGAGAAGACGGAAATTTATCTAATTTTTTGCCTTCGGTTATGAAATATACCCATTACCCAACTACCCATATACAGAAAAGACAAACGGTGGTAATGACAAATGTAGCAAATGAATCTACAAGCATTATCTGAGTTAATCAAAATAAAGCAACAACAGACTGCAGATTTGCAAATGGTCAGCGAAAAGCCAGAGACCCAAGAATAGACAGCAGCCAGCAGATAATCAGGACAGGTGCAGTGAGAAATGAATGACTGTAGCAAATGCAATAATTCGCCGGCTGAAAAATATATGAAGAATTAAGAGACTCTTGATTTCAGTCTTTGGAAGTCTTTGAGTGCTCTCATTAGCTGAGATCTTTGGAACTTTCTAAGATTTTAAATTCTCGCCTCAGACAATTCATTAGAATTTTTCGAGATTCTTCACTTCTTTCTTCCACTCAACACTATGATCAGCAAAACGCCTGAAATTTCGGAGAATGCCTTTCAGAAACTTTCAGATAGCACCACGACAATTTTTTAAGAAATTGTCACAATGCCACCCACACCATATTGAGATTTTCAACGCCTTTGTGAGGTTCTCAAAACAAGCTATAGGCCTATAGCGTAAAATAATGTTCTGATGCATGCATGCATACATACATGTACATTAATTTTGACCATAATTAACAATTGAATTGGTTCTGCTGCAGGAATCCTAGGCAAAGATTTTACAGATGATTTTAAGAGTTATCACAAGCTTACGTTATCTGTCATGAAAGAATTCGGATTTGGAGTGAAACCCTTGATGGAGACAAGAATTTTAGAAGAATTTGAGGCCATGGAATCTTTCATACGTGCGAAGAAGGGCAAAGAATTTAATCCAAGTGAAATGACACGCTTATGTACGTACAATGTCATCAAGAACATTATATTTGGAAAGCGTGAAGACTATGAGAATGGACCCGACGAAATTGTAAAAGTTTTCTTGTTATGGATTCGAAACGTCACTGTGTCGATTGATCTTGCTCCTGGTTTTCTAAAGCACATCCCTTATTTTAGCCGGAAAGTTAAAATGTGTGTAAAGTTTATGTCGAAGATTTGCGACATTGTTGACGAAGAAATTGAAAATATCAAGAAGAATGGCAAAGTCGAATGTTTCGTATCCAGTTATCTTGCAAAAGTTGGTCCAGATTATGACCAAGAGCAACTGATTTACACTGTAAGAGACCTGATTGGTGCTGGAGCTGAAACTACAGCGACAACTCTGTTATGGTTGTTGGTGTTCGTGGCTAATAATCCGGCGACCCAGGAACGTCTTCAGAAAGAGATTGATGCAGTGATTCCAAGAAATAGACTTCCATCTCTTGATGATCAACCAAAGCTTCCGTTTGTTGAAGCTACCATTCTTGAGATGATGCGTCTCAGAACTATTGCACCACTTGCGGTTCCTCATCTTACGTTAAGCGACTCAGAAGTCTGTGGTTATTTCATACCAGCTGGGACAAAAGTAAGTTTAACTTGAATTAATTCATTTTATTGGTGGATAAGAAACATTTTAAAAGACGGATCAGCATTAAAATGAAAATGCCAATGAATTAATTTAGTGTTACTAAATAAATTATTGACTGGAATGAAGCATTGAAGCATCACTTAATCAAGTTTCTCAAATTTATGTTATTTGATGGTTTAACGACTATTATTTGCAAATCTTTGTAGGCCTGTGCAGTAAAGAAAACATTCTTTCACCATTTGAAGCATAACATCGTGAACAGATATCTCTCACCTGAAGTTCTCTTTTAAAATTGCAGGTTAAAAATTGTTCATAGTCTGGCACAATCTCTTCGCTCAAAAGACGATATGATGGAGCATGCACTAACTCAAAGAATTACAGTCTTGAATTAAACAGGTCTAACAGCCCGTTAGTTTTGTCCTTCTAACATCTCAGTAGAATATAGACAAAGTCAGGGCCATTTTTGGGTCGTCGTAGGCTCTAGGCACTCCTGAATTCGTAGAACCCAACTCCTAGCTCTGCATTAAAGCTGAACGCATAATTGCGTTCACTTCCAGGTCCTTTGCCTGCATAGGGCCCTCTCCTTGGAATGGACTTCCTCTTTCTCTACGCTCTACAAGCGTCTCTGGTAGAATCCCTACCTCTTTCTCTCACCTTAAAACCTTCCTTTTCTCTCGGAGTACCTCGCACTGGGAGCGCTTCTGAAAGGCTCATGCCATGAGAAGCGCTTTATAAATGATCAAATACTATAAAAAAAATACAATAAGCTTTCACATTATTTATTTACGTCATGTTTAATCATGACTCACGAACACACCCAGTTTTGACTTTGAATCTGAATTTACTTTGTGTAATGTTGATTATTTAAATTTAATATCCTGGATATATACGCTAAGGTCTAATGCAATATTTCCGGTTTTCAATATCTCATTTTCAGACTAGCGTAGTAGGCCCCGACAGGTTTGGAGGCCCTAGGCAGGCTGAGCTTCTTGTCACCCGGTCGCGGACATCTATTATGCAGCGACGTGCCTTTTCTGTTGCTAGCCCTGCAATCTGGAATGGGCTTCCTGTGGCTCTATGCAATAATGCCTAGAGCCTATGCGGCAACGTTCTTCTCTAACCTTAAGACTGTTCTCTTTAGCCGGGGTTGGGTCGGGAGCGCTACTGAGTAGATAATGTTGAAGGGGCGCTATATAAATATCTGAAATGAAAGAATGAATAAAACGGCCCTGGACAAAGTGTAATTTTCAAAATGAAATAGCCTTTAATGAGATGTTGCTGATGATTCTAAGACTGCAATGTACAAGAACGGGTTCTAGGACTGTTCATCAAAGTCCTTTTCATAAAGGGACTGTTCATCACGAGCACACTTATCATTTTTAGCGTTCTTTATTATGTAAGCATTATAGCATATCGTTTCGCCGTTTCATATTATAATAGACATTTTAATACCAATGTCCATAACAGTCATCAATCCAGCTTCAAAGTGTTGAATTGAGTGTTGAATTGAGTGTTGAATTCTATTTACGCAAGTACTATTTTCATTAAGGCAACTTTCTAGTTTCATAAGAAACTATTTCATCAATCCAACTTTTACTTTACTAAAAAATTATTTACATTATTCCAACTTCTGTATCAGCATAATTATTTTCACTAATCCAGCTTCTGTTTCAAGCAAAACAACTTCTTTTCATCAATCCAGCATCGATTTAAGCAAGAATTATTTTCATCATTCCAACATCTAAACAATTAAACAATAATTCTTTTAATCAATCCAGCTTCGATTTAAGCAATAATTATTTTCATCAATCCTGCTTCTATTTGAGCAAAAATTTCTTTCATCAATGCAGCTTCTTTCTAAGCAAGAATTCTTGTCAACAATCCAATAACACTTTTGATGAATAGTCCTTTGATGAAAATGACTTTGATGAACAGTCCGCATACCCAAGAATGGACATAGCACTCGTGCAATATGTAGGAGCCAACGCTTTCTTTAAAAACTGACTTTTTACATTTGATTACTTTTAGGTGTTTCCAAATCTGTATGCTGTTCACATGGACCCAAAGGTCTGGAAAGATCCGGATGTCTTTCGTCCGGAAAGATTTCTAGACAAGGACAATAACATAATTGGCAGAGATAGAGTCATTCCTTTCTCACTAGGTAAATCTCTATTTCGCTTAAATTAAATTCCTAGGCAGTCGATAACAACAAATTAAGGTAGGCTAAGTCCAAATCCTTATTCAAAATAAGCTAAAGTTTCGGAGAAAGTGGAAGATGGCAAGTAAGGAAAGACCTCAGTAGTAGTTACTAGTTATGCATAAGACTATAAGAATGCATTGCTATCCTACAACTTCCTACCATATGCCCATCCCATCCGGCCATCCTGCTCTACCCGGTCTTCCTTCGCCTCGCGCTCTCTCTCTCTCTCTCTCTCTCTCTCTCTCTCTCTCTCTCTCTCTCTCTCTCTCTCTCTCTCTCTCTTCCTGTCTGTCTCTGTCTCTCTCTCTCTCTGTCTCTCTCTGTCTCTCTCTGTCTCTCTCTCTGTCTCTGTCTCTCTCTGTCTCTCTCTTTCTGTCTCTGTCTCTCTCTGTCTCTGTCTCTCTCTGTCTCTGTCTCTCTCTATCTCTCTGTGTCTCTCTCTCTCTATCTCTCTTCTCTGTCTGTCTCCGACTGTCTCTCTCTGTCTGTCTCTGTCTGTCTCTCTGTGTCTGTGTCTGTCTGCCTGTCTGTCTGTCTCTGCCTCTGTTCCTGTCTCTCTCGTCTCTTTGTCACCTTTCGCCTTAAGTTCTCCAATCGATCCATATTCCACGCTGCATCTTGACGCTGGTTCGATCTTCCTCTGAATTCCGGAAATTCTCAGTTTGCCATCAATGCCACCGCCAAACCTCCGTAGCCTGACCCAGTCTCCTCTAGGGCCACAACTTAACACTTCACAAGCTTTCCAGTCCAATCTAAAATCCCACATTTTCAAGCATTCCTATCCTGAGGAATCCGATGTTTCACCGTCCAATCTTTGTCGTCCTGAACGACACCTGCCATAGTATTTTCTCTATCACTCTTTCACTCTCTGGTCTCTTTGGCAAATGACACTTCACTTGACATCTCTGAACAACCCCTTCGATAAGACTTCGTGAAGAAGTTGGTGCCCTGAGATGGCTTTAGAGGTGCGCTTTAGAAATTTGGAATTTACCTCTGCGATGAATGTAATTTCGTTGAAAGAAATCTGTGTAGAAATTTTCGGCATGATACCGAGGACAGCAACCGTCATGAAAAAGGGATACAGCCTTCAGGCTGTACAAATCATTGGATTTGTTGTTTTTCCAAAAACGCAGGCTAAGTTGGAAATTAGTATTGTTTCTGCAATTATTAAGCGCCTCACTATCCGACCGTCCGACGACTAAGCAGTCGATGACGCTGAACATTTGCGAGAATGGATCTTGCTCCATTTTAAGATATTTGCACTGATAAAATTAGAAAATTGAAATGAAGCAATAAAGTACAAACTTAAAACTGCTCTTTTCAAGATCTGTAAATACCAGAAACACATCGTTTCTAAAGTTCCGGTTTGTATGTTCGGCACGGGACAATTTTATAGCGCGATACTGTTAGACGTTCAGAACTTAAGACAGTTTGCGCTAGAACTATGGAGACCGATTCTACAAGAGAACAAGACTTTCGCTTCGAGACAGTGTCCAAAAAGTCGAGAAATAACCTCGAGACCGAGACCGAGACAGTGGGGTCCGAGACCGAGACTGAGACATCAAAAAACCTATCTCGAGACGTCTCGAGACTGAGACAGTTTCTCGAAACAATCCAATTCTGACTCTGACTTCCTGCGCAACTGTCTCAGAAGAAGCTCGAACCTTCAGTCTATTCTGCGCGTAGCAAACGCAATGGTAGCACCAGCATGCCAAAGGATGCCATAATATGGCAGCTTGAAAGGGATCGAACGAGAAATGCAAGATTTAGTTGTAGCTGTACGGATCAGGCGCTTCATTAAAGAAGAAAATATAATAGTATTATTATTTAAAGATCCAGTTATCTCAATCTATAGCACCAGTTTGTTAATTGTTATAGGAAGAGTAATCATACATTTGTTATAGCACCTCTTCCGTCAATTCTCCATTTGTATACGAGATAATCTTTTAACAAACATGGCTTGCTATTATTCCTGTTGTGATTTAGGCGACTATCATTGAAACAAATAAGTCTTCGTCACTGAAATCCATTTCGAGGTAGAGTCAGCGTAAAAATTAAGTAACAATAGGAAGTCATTTAAATAGACTCTTCAACACTCATTTAATGTACCGGGTATGAATTAGACGAATAAGGAAATAATCGTTTCGCCATTTTAAATTTCCTAAGTTTTTCACAAGTTATTCCAGTTTGACTAGGTACACAATATGACCCGACGATAATAATATTTCAGTATGAATGCCAGGTTGGCATCGAGTGTATATATTATCAGCCCAGGGACTCCAATGATCAAACCTTGATATACATTTAATTTGTTCTGCAGGTCGTAGGTCATGTCTTGGAGAAATTTTAGCTCGTCAGGAGATTTTCTTGTTCCTTGCTGGATGGATGCAACGATTCAATATTAAGCTTGGAGAAGACGGAGAACAGATTGACGAGAAGCCAGTTTTTGAAACAACCCCGACACCGCGGCCTTTTAAGATCCGGATGATCCCACGAGAAACCTGAAGAAATGCCTTTCTTATAAACCAGACAATGCTTTTTAGATTCTTATAATCGTAAAGGAAATTCATATCATGCTACGGCATTGCTACGTATTAGACGTCATATAGGGTCCGTAAAGACTTCATCCTGCGCTGAACAGAAAAGAAGACGCAACGTTGCACGTTGAAACATAGACGCTAGGCTATAGACTTCTGCTAAAATATATCAATATTTAAATTTAAACCATGTATATTGTACTCGAACTTAAACTACATAACAAATGGAAGTACTGCCACTGATATTGCCAAAAGTTGTTACCGCATTTATCAAGCGCCAGAAAATTTAATTTCGTTATAATTCGAGCTGTAAAGTTGGAACATTAATGTTTTTTCTTGCAGAGAGCGTAGGCCTATAATTTAACGAGTAAGAATGACTGAAGCTGGGCATCAACTCCAGAAACTGATGGAATGCTGTATCTGTTTAAAAGAATTCACTGATCCTCGAATGCTACCATGCATTCACACGTTCTGTCTTGGATGTCTCAAGCAAACAGCATGCCAAACAAACCAAGAAAGAAGGTCTGGGTTCTCAAGGAAGACTATACCTTGTCCTTTGTGCAGAAAAGTGTTTACCATTCCAGCAGAAGGCTTGGATAGACTCCAGAAAAACTTCTTCATGGAACATCTCATGGAAATCCAAAAAAATTGGCAACTCAGTAATATGTCATCCATTGATTGTGACATATGTAAAGATCTCTATCAGGGCGACGAAAAGACTAAAAATGCCACAATGCGCTGCTCTGATTGCAGAGACAACTTCTGCGATCTTTGTGCGAAGGCACATACATTGCACAAGGCAAGCATCAACCATCACATTGTTAAAATTGGAAGTGAAACTGAAGATGACATGAGAAGAATTTCTCCAACCAGAAACTGCAGCCTTCATAATCAAAAGCCGTTAGATTACTACTGCCCAAAATGTAAGAACATCTTTTGTGTTTCTTGTGTGCTCGAAAACCATTCATCACATGGATGCAAAGATGTGAACACAGTCGAATACGAATTCCGCAAAGTTATTGAAACGAATGCATTAAAGATTTCTACTTACGTAGATGAGATCTTGCCAAAAGGCATAAGTGTAGAAAAGAAAAAAGAAAATATTCTCTTAAAGTTAGCAAAGACAGAAAGTGAAATTCGACGAAGACATTTGGAGCTGAGAGAAATGATAGACAATCACACAAAGACCCTACTGGAGGAATTATCACTGATAAAGCATAAACATGTCAAGGATTGTGAAAACGAGAAGGAAGAAATTGAACGCATTCATACCATCTTAAAAAGTTTTGAGACTTATTGCACTGAGCTCATAGCAAAAGGATCGGCTAGCGATGTCTGCAGCTGTGTGGATGAACTGATCACGAGAGCCAATGAGATTGAAAAAGATCACGAGACATTCATTGGTCGTCCATGTTCTTCGATCGAAGTTTCTTTCACAGCTGGAAACATTTCTAAGGGAAATATTGTTGGACAAATTCAAGGTAAATATTTCCGTTTTGGTCTACCTGACACAAGTTGCAATCATGAATTGAAGTCAATTAAGCACTGCATTATATTAATGAGATTAAAAATTGTTAAGAATGAGTCCAGTCGATTCACCAACGAACGCCGATGATCTGAGTAGTCTTCTTGAAGAGGCGCTATATAAATCTCTGGAATGAATGAATGAATGAATGAACGAATGAATGAATTAAGATCGGTCCAGACTTACCTAGAAATGAAATATCAATGCAAACTTTCCCCCAGTTGCTTGAACGTCACTCAGAAGCTGATGAACTTCTCATTCTTAATGAACTCTGACGTAAGTTAATTGGACATTGGTAGCTGATGATTGTTTAGATCGCTCGCCGTGTAGCATAGTGACTACGGGTTCGATTCCCCTTGAACTGAGACAGTTACTGTGTCGGGACTTATTGTTTCTTGTACCCAGGACTCAGTGTGCACCTTTGAATTTTGTAAAATGTATTATAAAATTACAATTTCAATCAATCAATGAGAGAAACTTGATGTAGCGCCCCTTCAAGATATCTACTCAGAGTCGCTCCCGGCCCAACCACGGCTGAAAAGAGTAGTTTTCAGAGAGGTATAAAATGCAGTAGTGTTGTATTGTGTAGCTCTTGGATAGTTAAATGCTTTTCATCTGAAATCTTTATAGCCAATGATTATGGGCATTTCTATCAAATATATTGTTGAAATTCTTTTGATTTTCACTTGTATACAGAACAGTTTTCACAAATTCAGAACTGTATGTTGATCACTGGGCTATCTGATGGTACGAGGATAACGAAGGACGTCTTGGAACTCAATCTACATTGTCCGCCATTAATTGCAAGTCAGCAACAAATGCCAACCACAATGCAGAATGGTGCATTCGCAGCAGTTTGCAGTAGCACGATGTACGTTACAGGACTTGGAGACAACTTGGATGAAATTTGGAAATACGACGTGGCTTCTTGTTGGACTAAATGCGCATCTTTAGTTCAAGGCCGAAGTAGCCACAATGCAACGTTTATCGACGAAGTCTTGTACATCTGCGGAGGATTTGTGGGTTCTTGTGGAAGTTTGTTAGACAGCGTGGAAGCCTACAACGCAAGCACTAATAAATGCACAACCGTTGGAAGGCTGGTTTATTGTGTCCATGGCTCTGGGAACTGTGTTCCATTCAAGAGTTCACTCTACATATTTGGTGGAATAAATAAAGATGAGAATGCCATCAATCACGTACAAATGTACAACACCAAACAGAACACATGCAGTCTGCTTTCTACACCAATGCCATCTTCTCAACATTTGATGCGAGCTGTACATTGGCAGACATCTGTCATTTTACTTGGATATAATACTTGTTTGATATTTAACTTTGAGACGGAGACTTGGCAAGAAAGAATACAGTTTAAGACTGACGTTGTTCACTTTGGTTTGGCTCTGGAAAATGAACGAATCTTTATCATCGGAGGAGGAATGGGCGCAACAGATGAAGCTGGTAAAGTGACTTGGACATGCAGAGACGACATAAGATACGTCCCACTTCAAAGAGTCATTGACGACAAACCGGTTGAATGGAAGTTATATGCAAAGCTGGAAAAACCAGTCCTGGTACAGACATACGGAACAGTTATAATGCATAATAGTCCGAGGAAAGATCTGTAGGTACCTAGATATAAATCCATTGCATGATAGATTGGTGCGACATATATATTGCTTATAGACGTTGATCGTTTAAGGACGACCGATGAGTAGAATGTGACCTGTATGAAAAAAATTATTTGGCTCTATAGAATTATACATTTTAAGTTGCAGTTGTGTTTTGAACAACTGGAGTTCGTTTTTTCACTTTGTTTTTTTCGTTCACGATATAAAGAGAAAAATAAACCTTTTCCAGTAACATTTCTCTTTTATGACAGTGTTACCAGGTATGTTAACTTTCATGCCTTTGAAGCAGGTCAGTTTTATGATGTAGAAGACTAAGTAGCAGTGAAGATATTAGTGCGCTGCAATTTTACATGCAATAGGCCTATGTCTATCTCGGTGTGTACTTGATGTCATTCACTCACAGTCATTGTAATAACAGTCTGATAACTTCTTTTTGTTCCACTCTGATAGTGCTCAAGAAATCAGTTGATGGTCGCAACTAAGCAAAGTCGTTTTGCACTTCAACTTCCTGAGTGAGTCTGGTCGAAAGGTAAGAAGAGTTTCCAAGAAGACAAGGAGCAAATGTGCACGGCAGTCAGTAGCGTAGCCAGTGAGACTACTTGGCAAAATGTGGGGCCTTTTCGCAATTTATTTATTGCCCGAAAACATACCGGGTTTCGACGGTTTGCAAGTCAAACCGCGCCTAAGAGTGGCGTACCGATCTGTTTTCGCGCTAGCAAATTGTCTGATAGGTCTACGTTTAACTGTGCTTCGCCAAGTGTTGCTGTTCTGTCTATGCTGACGTAGGCCTATGTAATTATGGAGGGACCGATGGACAGACAGCATTGACCGTAGACTAGAGTAGGATTGGCCATTCAAAAGGTAAGTAAGAAAAACACTCATGTTTTATTTTTCAGTTAACTTTTGTTATTTTTCAGTTACTATTACAGTTTCAGTTATTCAGTATTTTTCGGTTTCAGTTACAGTTACAGTTAACTGCAAGACATTTTACAGTTATTTTGCTATTACAGTTACAGTTAATAGAAATAACACTGCCCCATTGTTGTCTGCATCTGTGTCAAGACATTTACTGATCCGAGATTGCTGACCTGCATTTGTTACAAACTATCTTACAAGCGCTATGTAAACTTTATTGCACTCTGATATTTGCTGATAATATTCGCTAGGCGGTGCACATGAAGAAGTTGAGCGGCGCTAATACCTAGGAAGGCTCATGTGGCATGTAGCCATTTTCCGAGAAATCTTATATACTTCGAGCGAAAATATTGTGGAGACAAGTTCGAGGTACAATTTCTTACCTTGCCCTACTTTATTACGCATAAAATGACTTTTGCAAGTTAGACAGCTCTTTCTATCTGTCTATAGGTCTTTCACTTATATTGAAAGCACTGCTTTTTCACAAATCCTATCCCGACTCCTCCCCACCTCAGCCGTCTGACTGTATTCCTGACTGAACCCTTTGGATCTTGACCTGGAACCGATTCACCCCGATTATCGATAATGTTTTGACTAGGCGCCTGAGACTAAGATAGTTTCTGCAACTTCGCTTGTTTGGGCGCTGTAGAAATTTCGAGATTACGATCATGATTTTTCGCATCAAGCAGGGTTGTATCCCCTTCAGAATAAGTCATCATTTATGCTGTATTGACTGATATAATTATTTAGCTGGATATTTTGAGGCTTACTTACACTTTAAGTGTGCGCGCGCGGGTGTGTGTGCGCGCGCGCGTGTGTGATTGGGTGTGTGTGTGTGTGTTGCATTTTTGCAAGTATTCCAACAAACTCTTATCTTCCTACTAAAAGTAAACTGAAAAGCTGTCACAATAATTACCCATTTTCAAAATCAATAACAGCTCAGCATCTCTTTGCGAAAAGACGCTATACGTTTTGAAATTGGTTTTTAAAGTCATTATTTATGCCAGCATGAGCATACAGATCATTCACTAATCAATCTTCAGAACAAGACTGTTTGCCATTGACCCTTTTATCTCGATAAATACACTGCCTTGACTTTCAGTAGGCTTTACGAAGAGCAGGTACCCAGTGTAGGTAAGCATAGAGGCTAATGGAATCAGCGGGTACTGTATCCGGCTCTCATTGCAAACATTGACCTAATTTGACCGACGTCTTACCAAACACGGAACTGGTCAGAAGACGATTAGCCTAAAGTAAGATAACATTTTCGTTTTTGCTTTAGTCCTAAATATCGTAAAATTTATTAAAACGATGCATTTTAATGTAGCTTCTGGACTGAATAGTGAACTATTTCGAAAATACAGAGGTGCGTCTATCATAATTATGATAGCCTATGATACATGGCGTCGATTTTGATGACTGGTGTGATAAACAGCGAGATAAAAATAACTTCAGGATGTTGGGAAAATCTAGGCAATGCAGATATTCGGTGTTAATTTATGCTAGAGAAGATCAGTTATAATTCATTTATCGGCTACTTCAAATTTTGCGACGTCTTGTAAACATGAGAACTTGAGATCCTAGACAGAGGTTAAGCCAAGGGAAAAGTAATCGGTGAATTTTCTGCAACATAGAATCATTGAGCAAATGACAAGCGAAGATTCGATTCGTTGCTATAAATAAGCTGTTGTCTATTTTGGCTGACGTAGCGGGGTCACTGCTAATTTGGGAAACTAATAATAATTATGTCGCACTTTCTTTCGGTTCCGCGACAACTCGTCGAACGACATTTCGTATAACGACACTTCGTCTACGACAATTCGTATAACGACATTTCGTCTACCGTAGTGTATCTGTATCCATTACGGCTAATCAACAGAGGCCGCTTTCTTATAGTTTCGCTAAAACGTGCTATATATTCTCAGGAATCCAGCTTCTAATTACTGACAAGATTATTTTCATCAATCCAGCTTCTGTTGAATGGAAACCTATTGTCATCCATGCATCCAGGTTGATTTCCAGCTTATTTTTACGTGAAAAATTATTTTGATTAATTCAGCTTCTATTTCAACACAGAGATGTTTTCATCAATCCCACTTCCATTTCGAGAAAAAGTTGTTTTCATCAATCCAGCTTCCAATTTAAAGTGACAATATCAAATAACTTAGTAGACGAAATGTCGTTCGACGAATTGTCGCTCGACGAAGTGTCGTAGACGAAATGTCGTTCGACGAGTTTGTCGTGACACCCTTTCAATACGACTCGTGACCTTAAATTTATGGCTATGCCTAGGCTATATAATTTGGTCCATTGGTGCAATGTGTATGTGTTTTTGGTTGGTTATACACTAGTCTAGAGTGCCCTGATGTTTGCGATTACGTATTCCCAGTCTCTACTCCTAATTATCAATCCTTCGTTGTGCTGCATGGCAGCTTTGCCATTACTTTGAAAAGAGTTGCCTCCCTTTATTTTCTGCTGCATGTCATTTTGAAAGCGATATTCAATCTTCCAAGATGTGGCGCTCAGTGAATAGAAAGCTTGCAATGCATTGGACACGACGAAAAATGTAGGCTACAGTACTGTTGTCTACATGTCTGGTATTTCCGTCAGATTCAGGCTACTTGGGTCTCTGTTTGATTAAGCAGCTTTGTCAAGCTAGATTGCATTCGCTAGATTTTACAGTAGATTAATAACAAGCACATTGAACAATTTCTTCACTTCCGAAAATGCGGGCCCTCAAAACTGCGGGCCCGGGGGCTGCAGAACCCTTAGCACCCTCTTTGATGCGGCCCTGATATATTAGGCCTAATTATAGCCTACGTAAATAAATTTTATTTATGAACTAGGTCAAACTTTGATTCAAGGTTTCAAAGTCCTTGGTAACGACGTTTTGAACAGTCACTTCTGTGCAAAATACTACTAATCAATCTTCCGAGTTCAATGAGACCAGAATGCACAAACACAGATAACTATTATTATCTAAGATACTGTTCAAAGGCCAAAAAGCGGTAAATGGTACGCGCTGTTATTTCTACATCGGACTGACGCCTTGTTAACTTGGAAACGGCGAAGGAAACGTACAAAAAAAGGCTAATTACTATAATTGTAATTGTAATTGTAATTGTATTGAACATTTGTATAGCGCCACTCAGAGATTCAGAGGCGCTCCCCGACCCAGGGCTCTAACAATAAGATAGTCTTCAGGCGTTTCGAAACAGAGGAAGGGAAGGCTGAGGAGAACTCAACACGCAATTCATGCGGAGATGGTTCCATACATTAGGCAGCTTCTGGATTGAGCTGTTGCACCACGCATGACAACCAGAAAGCCTCTGGTGGCAGAGCGCAGAGCAGAGCGACCAAGGAATGTGTGAAGAAACCGATGTGCATAAGGCCTGAGGTATGAAGGAGCTACCCCAAGCAGAGAGTTGCGCATAAGTGTAAGAATTTTTGAATTGAATGCGCTGGGGCACAGGAAGCCAGTGAAGAGTTTCCCGAATGAAGGTAGATGTGTGAGAATGTACTGTGGGAGACCACAGATAAGGCGGGCGGAGGCGTTAAGAATGGACTGAAGCTTGGAGGTTTACTGTAGAGAGAGACCGGCAAAGATGGAGTTGCCGAAGTCAACCCTTGTACAGATCAGTGCATGGACGAGAGTGTTGACCGCGTGAGGAGAAAGTGAGTGACGGATGGTGCGAATTTGGCGTAGATGATAAAGGCATGTTCGAGAGATGCGATTGACATGGTCTGAAAATGAGAGAACATCTAATACTAACATATAATACTTGCTCCTCAGCGAAACTATTGCTGAATTTATTAAACCTTTATAGATGTTTTGATTTTTAAAGAGTTGAAATTAAAAAATACTTTGTAAACATAGGTTCCCTCAGCCTTTCATTCGCAAGGTTGCGTTTGTAAAATGAGCAGCAGGAATGCGGTATAAGCAGCTATCCGTAATAAAGAATATACTTAAGCTTACTTGCTATAACCTGAAAGTTGTGACAGTGGTTATGGAAAGCAAACGATGGATTGGCTGCGGCGGATGTTTTGAATAATTATACTCTGAATTGGATTGCCTTTCACGCTCAGCGGTCAGAGGAGTGGGTTCAACATATGGCCGTGATCAAGAAGGACAGCTGTCCCACCGTTCTACATAATTGCTCGAAGGTATGGTTGTTCTCAGGAAAATAATGCAGTCGGATCAAACGGTCTATCACGGACTGCAGTCTATCACGCTACTGCTGCCCCACAAGCCCCACCATTCCGGGGCCGCGTATAACATACGGGCCAAAGTCGTCATTCTTACCAGACTTGGTGCCTTGAGTTTGAGCGTGCTTTTATCTAGACGCAGCGTCAAGGTGAGTCAGCAACTTCTGTTCCGGCCCAAAATGACAAGCATTCTGGCACGTTAGGATCTGCTGGTTTCTCGCTCCCGTACAGCTATTTGCATACATTAATCCACTTTTATGACACCGTCTTCATAGAACAGTATTCCCTTGAAATTTGATCTTTACCGTCACAGATTGCTCAGAAAACGTTTTCAACATATAAGGTGCGCCTATCTAGATCTGCTAGATATCTGCGTTACAGCGCCTTTCTCAGGTTCTTAAAAACGCTCTAAAAAGTGTTCAGATACATACATACGTGTGGCACGTGTGTGTGATTAGTTGTGCGAGAGTGCGCTTCATCTCATATCTATTCCTCTTCTATTTCATATAGGCCTAGTATAGATACGTAATAATTGGCAATACAATGGTTTTGGCTCGAAATAGCTGACTTTTAAAATGTTTGTTTGAGTCTGTTTCCAGGTAGTCACTGAATTAATGAAAATGGCTACAGCCGGACAAAAACTTCAGAATCTGACGGAATGCTCCATTTGTTTAAAAACATTTAATGACCCGAGATCATTACCATGCCTTCACACTTTCTGTCTCGAATGTCTCGAAAATACACGCAGAGCAGGAAGTAAGAAACCGGGAGAAAATATGCCATGTCCTCTGTGCAGGAAAACGTTTGCCATTCCAGCAAATGGCTTGAGCAGTTTACCTAAGAATTTCATCGTGGAAAGTCTTAAGGATGTGACATCCATGTTGGAATCGAGTAAAATAGCAAAGGAAGCTTCACTACAAAGCAAAAATTTGAGTACAGTCGAGAAAGAAATTCGTCAAACAATTCAGACGAATGCTTTAAAAATGTCTAACTATGCGGAGCAGATGTTATCAAAGGGAAGGATTCTGGAACTGAAAGAGAAACACATCCTCTCAAAAACAGTGGAAATAGAACGTGAAATTCGACAAAGAAATGAGGAACTGATG
>JACEVL010000031.1:600000-601496 GCA_020284085.1 Aporrectodea caliginosa | reverse complement strand
AAAAAACAAAATTTGTTTCATTTAGTCCGGGGAATAGCCCCCCCGGGAATAGCGGACCCCCGGAATAGCGGCCCCCAATGGGGAACCTTAAACCTCTTTTTTTATTTAAGGGTTTCAGGTTTTGGCTAATAAATATTGTTTGCGCTGGAAAGGACCTTCGACTCTAACTTAACGATCGGTATAGTACGACAATATGCATAAACAGGCGAAACCAGAGTTAAAAATTTTTTCAAAAAGAAAAACGCCGGACGAGCTGGGTTGGGAATTCCTTTTGTTTAGGGTCTGGTATCTCGGTAAAATTTGGTAAAATTTTTGGGGGGTTTTTCCCTTCTTTTCTCATTGGGTTTTTCATATTTTGGCTTGTTAAAAATTTTTTTGTTAGCGCTTTTTAAAGAAGCCAAACCTTTGGGACCTTTTAATAACAGTATCAAATCCCCTTATCAAGGGTTAAATTTTTGAAATAAGAGAGCCTAGCCTGCAGCGAAACCATAGAAAAACCGAAGGCCGAGGAAGATAGAGAGCGAGTTGAAGGGAAAACAGAAACAAAACCCCAGACGGACATGTTAGAGGGCCCTTTTCCGTTTTTATTTTGTTAATCCCCTGTTTCCTGTTAAAGCATTTGCGCTTTTCAAGCGTTAGACCCATTCGCAATTTCCTAATTTGATCATATATTATACCGGCCATAGCCTTAAAATTTAGCTTTATTACAAATCCAAATTGATTAACCTTTTTAAAAAATTTGCCAAATGGCTAAATGAGGTTTTATTACCCATAGAAAAATTTTACCTTTCCAAAGGAAAAATACGAAATGAGGGGCTGTTTAAATTATTTTCATTTTAAGGAAATCATTCCCAAACCCCTTAAAAAATTTTTTCAAAAAAAATAGGGTTTTTTTGTTTTTTTGGGGGAATTTGGGAAAACGAAAAATTTTGCAAATTTGACCCCTATGTATTGAATCGTTGAAACCGGTGTTAGGCCTTAAAATTTAAATTTTAAGCACTTCAACGATTCTTTAGATTTTTCAGAAACGTGGAAACAACCAATTTGTTCGGTATTGTATTCCCCAACTAAATAAGTTTTTATTTTGAGGAAAAGGGTTTGAATAAGTGATTGAGGAACTCGGTTTAAAGGCTGAATGCAAAATAATAGGATAACGGAATTTCAATATGCGTTGAAATATTTCTTTTTAGACCCTGGATTGTGATTTCTTGTCCAGATGGAATTTGGACGAATGAAAGTCGAAACAAGAACGGCATTTGAAACCTAATGATTGGGATCAGTGGAGAATGGTTTAGATGGCGCATCGGAAGATTTAAGGAGCTTAGATGGTCTCTAAACGATTGTCGTCTATCATATTATGACGTCATATTTATCGAAGTCCATTCCGACGCCATTTTGTTGCTCCCATTTAAAAATTTTCCGATTGATGGATGATGGAAACCCCCCCGGGAAGTCCTGATTGCAATCCGTGTTTAGTGCAACCCCGGTGAGTCCCA
>JACEVL010000031.1:395000-595000 GCA_020284085.1 Aporrectodea caliginosa | reverse complement strand
AGACGTTGCAGCAGGAAGCAGGTCCTCTGTTCTCTCCTGTACACAACACGGCCAAGATCTGATAAAAAGTCTAGGCCAGTTGATTTGTCCTAAAGTCTCAAGGGCTAGAGGCACGAAAAAGTGAGTGTTTAAAGAGCGTTGTTTTTGTCCTTTTCCTATCCGTTGTAATTGTCCTTTTCTCTTATCTTGTAATTGTTATTACTATTATTATTATTATTATTATTATTATTATTATTATTATTATTATAATTATTTTTATTATTATTATCATCATCATCATCATCATCATCATCATCACCACCACCACCACCATCATCATGAAACTACCACTCTTACTTATCGTACTCGTGACATAAAGACAACGTGTTTGTCTTAAATAACTGAGTCGTTCTGTTTGTTCTGTCTTCTCCACCAAAACGACTATTCTCCGTCTCTCTCTCTGTTCAATCGCTCCTTTCAAAAAACATCATTGATTCACCTGCAGGGACTTCCTCCTCTCCTCATGACCTTCCATCCTTCCCTTCTCGTTCATCATTAGCTGTCTTCCAACCAACATCAGATACTGAAGTAGGCCTATACCATATATCGCAATCTCTTCCAAACAAGCAGTTCGAACTCGATCCCTTACGCAATACGCATATACCCAAATCCAAACACCTACAGCGTCATAGAATTATTTAAAACATATTTTATTCATATTTTCATCGCTCATCCAGCTTCTAGTACATAGCATATTTTCAACCCTCATCCAACTTCTACTTCTCCTATAAATATTTTCAACGCCTCGTCTAACTTCTAGTTTTACTGCAATAATTTAGCATCAATAGCGTGGTTTCAACTAACCGGCCAACTTTTACTTCTGCTATAAATTATGCTCATTCAACTTCCAATGCTACTGCAATAATTTAATATTAGTAGGCCTACCATGTTTTCATCGCTCATCCAACTTATTATAATTATATAGTTTTATTATAACATATAGGTCTATTTATGAACTGCCGTACGTAGGCTATTGGGATTTGGGTATATGCTCATCCCGTACCTACCTACTACTGACGACACCCAATTGTTTATCTCTTTCTCTCCAAATAACTTCTGAGGTTGCATTACCCCGCCTGTCAATTATATTTTTCACAAAGCGCCTGTAAATAAAAATAAGCTGGTTCCAGCGACTTAGCTTTTTGGTCGCTGTAGAAAGTTCGAGATTGCCATTACTATAATTGTACGTCATTTAAATTACATGATCGTTCTCTATTACTAACCAATGGAAAAAGGAATTACAGATTCTCTGCGGATCACTTGTCCATCCTTGTCCAAAAATCTTTCGGGTCGAAATATCTCCGGATCTTTCCAATCCTTTGGATTCATGTGTGCAGCGTAAAGGTTGATCAGCACCTGATTATCAAATGCAGTATATATAAATACATATATATTTATATATATAATTATATATACCGTATATATATATATATATATATATATATATATATATATATATATATATATTAGGGTGGTCCACGACACAATGGTAGAATTTCATCTTTATCAGAACTATGCTCCACAAGTTTAAATCTGTTCTACCTCTCCTAAGTATGATGTAGACCAAATCTGAAGCAGATTGGAGCATTTTTAGAGGTCGCTCAAGGTCGCCAAACATTCTCATGATAATGCCATGGCATAGTGGAAATTATTGACTGTTATCTACTCAGAAAAATATTATTAGAACCGCGTGTTACTTAATTTTGAACTGTTGTTTTAAACTGAAGTTTATAAATACCAATCTAACATTATTAAATATTCTTTGATGTAGAATGCAAATGTTGGAATTTTTAAAACTGCTTTTAAAAACTGTAAACTTTTGTACTTAGTCAGATTGATTAGTACATTGGTGAAGATTAGGAATTGAAGAGAGGTGACTAGAGTTTTTGACATAGCTCATAAACACAATAATGGCAAAGACAAGAAGCAGTGCTGAAGTTTGGCTGATAGATAAGGGCACAGAAAAAAACTGTATGGGTCCCATCTTCCAACAAAAGTTCCATCCGACGATCATGCTACAAGAACCACGAGGAGCAGGTGACAGACTTGCAGTACTAGTCATAGGTGACGGAATATAATACTGGGAGTTCCAAAAATTGGCTGCAGAACTGGTAACGAACAAGCTGAAGCCTGCCTGAGGATTCTGGGTGACTGCATGGGGTCTTCAGACTTCAGAGTCTAGTTCGTGGTATAAAGTCTACGACAGCACTGCCAGCAATACTCGCCTGAAGAACGGTGCCTGCACTTTTATTGAGAATTCGAATTAGAAAGAATTAACCTGGATGGCTTGCCGCCATCATGTCATGGAATTTCCACTTGCTGTTTTTGGCTCTTTATCTGCACCTACTGGTGGGTCTGCCATTACTATGATCAGGAGGTTCCAGCAAAGCTGGCCACACATTGACCAGGTGACAAATGAAGTGGCTTCCGACGACATCTTTGATGCACACACTTCCTATCTTCGAGACCCAAAATGGTGAAATTCTGCAAGGCAGCTCTTGAAGGGTCACATCAGAGAGAAGACTATGAGGAATTCTTGAAACTCAGTTTGATCTTCCAGGGTGGTGCTTTAGCAAGAATTTCCTTTCAGGCACCAGGAGCATTCCACCATGCACGTTTGCTAATGAAAGCTATCTTTAGCATTAAAATATGTCTTTTCCAGCAGCTGTTCTCCGTCTGCCAAAGAGAAACACAGTGTAAAGGAGTTGGCACTGTTTGTGTGCCTTGTCTATTTTTCCTGCTTCTCGGTTCTGGCATGAAGCTCCTCTGCCTATAAGAGCACCACTCAACGATCTAAAGCTACTGGAGGAGCTTAGTAAATATCTAAATATGATAGTGGCAAAGGTTGCCTCGACCGCATTCGGTACGCATGCATACCTGGTACGTTTCAGAAAGTTTGGTCAGCCTGTCCTTGTTTAACGACAGAATTGGAGTGGATGTGAAAACACTGATGGTGACAAACCTCCATGGATCTTCCACAGTCCATCAAGTCTGTGAAATGCCACGACCATTCTCCTGAACCCCTCAGCTTCCTTGGTCTTGCATCTAACGTCACAGAGAGAACTACTGTCATCGTTGACATTCTGAACTTGATGGAAAAGAGAAGGCCCAAGGCTTCCTGTTAAAGGATCCTAAAGATTGATGCGATGATCACTCGTATACCAGGACCTCCTAAAGGCAGCGTCAGTCATGACAGTTATGAACGACTCTGCTGGGAGAGCCATTGGTTTGATGCAGCAGCTAGATTAATCGTTGACAAAGAATGAACAGCAGCAGTTCCTTCTTCAGCTCGTGAAATGCTGCAGGAACACCTATCCGTCCTGCTCTAAGGCCACGCTGATGAAGATGACAGAGGACATAGAATGTGTTACTCAAGAAAAGTTCCAGTGTTTCCATAGCAAAATTGAACATTTTGGAACCTTTTCTTATTTTCATTGCTGCACTATATGTTTTAATTCAACTCAAATTCTGTCTTCTGTTCTTAGTGCAGATTACCGATTTCATGCTTAATATGGTGAAAATACCCTGACCTTGAGCGACCTCTAAATATTCATCAATCTCTCTCAAATTTGGTAGAGGTAATAGTGGGCAGCCATAGAACAAAAGGAGGGTTGTGGAGGGCAACTCTGAGACACTTTGTGATTTTGGACCATCCTAATATATATATATATATATATATATAATTTATATATGATGAATTGTTTGACAAGACACCCTGCTGACTGCTTGAAAACGCGCAGCTAGATTAAGTCATGAAGAAAGATATATGCCAGGTCACCCCACTAGGCCAAGTCACGTAAATAGGCCAAGTCTCACTACAACGCAAAGCTGCGTTGACATCCTTATGACGAAGCTCAGCACGCACTCAGCTCGATAGCAGAGCTAACGACGAGAAGCGCAAAGCTACAAGTCTCAACTGTTTGGATTGGAAAAGAAGTTTCTTATGACGGAATGATGGAATAATGTGAAAAATGTTTACGTGATGAAAAAGAAACCGATGATACTGTAATGAAACAATTTACATGTATTGGTAGAATGAAAGGAATTAAGCTGTGACCTGATCTGTGTGCCATTCTATTAAGTCCCGAAAGCACACAGCTGAAGTAGTAATCAAGCCTTAGACAAGCAGAGGATCATCATCAAAGGTTTAATCGATATTATGGACTAAGTGTGTCCATGAAGTGACCTCCTTGGTGACTCATTGATTACAGTTTGCTAGATGTGCCATCAGCTGACGCCTTGCGCATGAAAGACCGACGGTTTTGAGGTTACTTTTTACTATGTATGAAGAAATAAAATATGCAAATATATACCTCATAAATTTGCAGAATTATTTAAGATAATGAGATTTGTTCAGATAAAATGCAGTCTGTAGCGGAAAGAGAGATCACTCTTTGAAGCATTAACGACTCTAAAAAGTATGTTAATAGTTTTGTGCTATTTAAAATTATTATGAAACAGTTTCGTGAGAATACAACTATTCAGATTTGCCCAAACCTGTATCTGACAAACGTTTGTCAATATTACAAATTGCTCGCCTCCTTTTAGATTCAAGAGCATTAACCATTAATCCTCTTAAAACAGTTACGGATTCAAAGTGCTAGTAATAAATTACCAAAGACACTGTTTCACGGCATGAGAATAATTAAAAATACAGTTTTAGTGATTTCCTCCAAAAACAACGGTATTTCGTTTAAAAATGTTTAATTACCGTAGTTCCAGCAGGTACAAAGTAGTCTCCAATATTGCTGTCGCACAACGTCATGTGAGGTATAGCCAATGGAACCACAGTTTTCCAGCGCATAATCTCCAGAATCGTTGCCTCAACAAACGGCAGTTTGGACTGGTCATTCATAGATGGAAGTGCATCTCGAGGAATTACGGCATCTATTTCTGCCACTAGACGATCCTGCACATCAGGGTTGTTGGCTAAGGCGATCAGCATCCAAAGAAGAGCATTTGCAGTTGTGTCAGTTCCAGCCGCAACTATATCTCGAAGCGTGAAACTGAGTTGCTCAGAATCGTAATCTTGACCCACGCATTCAATATATCTACGCACAAAGCAATCTTCTGCACCATCTTCAAGAATGTTTTCTGTCTCGATTAGAAAAATCTTATGGGCCATCTTATTACTTTCAACATGTTCATGCAATTTATTCCGGTGAAAGGGAGTAAATCTCAGTATAGGAGCGACGTCTAAAGCCGGATCCATGTTGTCAAAGCCACGCTTGACTTGATATGCGAGCTCAGTCATTCCGAGGTTATAGTCATGTCTGCGTCCAAAAATGATGTTCATGATGATGTTGTTTATGGAGAGGTACACGAGTTCCCTGGGATTAAAGGATTCTCCATTTCGTTTCAATACATAATCTGTCATGAATTCAACTTCCGTTAAGATTCTGCATTCCATCATGCTCTTAACTCCGAATCCCAATTGTTTTAAAATTGAGAGTGAGAGTTGGTGATACTTCTTCCATTCTTGAGTTGTGTTCATTGTAATCAAACCTGGAAGCAAATGATGAATAATTATTGCATTAACCTTTATTTTTTAAATCAATTTCACTGACTAAAACATCTTAAACCTAAACATTTCCAACGACCCGAAACGATTTATTGGTATGAAAATCCAGTATTCAGTGGGACTCTGATATTTTTGATACATTGAAGTCTAAGGCTGTATTGTGTGGCATTATCTAATATTGGCCCTGCGCGTGAATAAATTAATATTTTAGTAAATTTTAGAATTAGGAACATTGACCGAGTGCTGAAAGCGCAGTTGCTTAATATTGATATGTGATGCTTAGAATTTTTATTAACCCAAAAACAAGGAAATGGAAACTTCAATTTAAAGTATGACTTCCTTGTCGAAATTGTTTGTTTTCGTAGGCCTACAACATCGGACAATCATATATGCACACGTACATTGGCTTTATGATTTAAAGGTAAGCGCATTGTCTTTATGATTTAAAGGTAAGTGCGTTGACTTGGCGGTTTAATCCTTTAACAACGAGCTGTTTTGGTTTCCCAATCACTTTTAGTGCGCGCTCCTCGTTAAAGAATTAAAGGAACATTCCAGAAAGAACTTGAGGAATGTCTTATATATGATTACCTTTACTATTGGGATTGACAACGCTTTCGGTGTAAAGCGGGCTTCTTCCTGAGAATGAAAGAGAATGTTTAACGAGTGCATCTTCGATGACTTCTCTGCTATTCAGTATTAGTACAACCCTAAAACAGAAAATATGAAAGTGAGTTTGAATCTTACATATAGTTCAAATGAATGTAGCCTATTGATTTCTTTTTTAAATTAAAACATTTATTTATTGACAGTCATAACATTGGTTAACCTAAAAATTTGCCAAAGATTTTTGACCAACTGTTTCGTATTTTGGGTATGCTGAATTTAAAAATGAAAGTTGTTTTTCAGCTTGACTATAATAGTTCATGAGATGATGGACACCTGCCCTAAATTATTAGTGGCAATTTGTATAAAGAGAGCGTTACAAGTGAGAATAAAGTCAATTACCTGTAATTAAACTGAATTAACTTTAAAGTTGAAATATGTTCTACAGAAAGTACAAATGAAAGGGTTTATTTTGATTGGAGTTTTTTCAGAGAAATATGAGTTCTTCACGTAGAGGCTGTTTAAATAATCCTACAGCATTCTGCAACATTTGTGGCGAATACTTAGACTCTTAGAGAAACAGAGGGATAACATCACAAACTTTGCGAAGCAATCTTATGTTGCGTACTTTGGAGTGGCGCTTGGAGACCAAGACAAGTTGGGGCTTGTGGGGTCTGCCTTCAGGAAGAAATAATTTCTGTTGCGCCAAACCGCTAGAATAACTCTACTATGCATTGCTTATCATTGTCAGAATTCATAGTTGACAGTTTAAGGGGAAGGGTGTTATATATATATATATATATATATATTGTGTTTATATATATATATATTATATATATATACATATGCACAAGGCTCGTGACATATTCTATTTTCAAGGCGAGTTACATTCTCTTTATGCACAGGCACGAAATGCTGAATGTTGGAATGTTTATTCACTTTATTGTTTTAATAAATAGTTAATCCAAAATTAAAGAGCTACTCCACAACAAAGGCACTTAACAAAATAGTTCAAACAAATTAGTTCACATAAGGATTCAATATGGCTCCTTCAGCGGAGTACGATTTTGTATTAGGATATAACTTAGCACTTTACTTTACGAGAGTGTAGGCCTACTAAAAGCGACTGGGAAGCCAATGCAGATCGTCGTAAAAGTGCTTTATTTATGTACGCCCTTTCTGCTATGATAGGCGTAGAAGACATTAGACTCGATTAGATACCACACAGTTCATAAATCCATAACTATTATATAATTATGCTCTAATAATATTGGATATGATCTAAGCATGTGATGGTATAGCAAACCTATCTGCTTCTACATGTATGTAGCCAACGACAAAGAATGAACAGTGCCGAAATGCAGCACGAAGTAACACGATAAAAATTGTAAATTTGCAAATCACAGAAAATATAATATAAATTATTATAGTTAAAATATATGTGAATTATAACATGGAAGAACTACTTCTCGGACCCTAAGATTGCATCGTACTTTAAACTGATATTTGCCCTGTAGATGTTTATCCTTAATGGAGGGTCTAGGCAGCTTCAGAATGTACTCGTTGTACTTACCTGTTACCAGCTCTGAATGTAAATATGGGTCCAAGTTGATCTGCTTTCTTCATGAAAAAGTCAGCAATGTTGTTGAAGCCTCGTAGAAACGGTAAGGATCCGACCAGTGGAAGAGATGGAAGAGAAGGAGGATAACGATGCTTTGCTTTCCCTGCGTCATTCCACCACCGGAGAAGAAGGCGTGAAGACAGCAATATCCCCAGAAAGACAAGCAATTCCACCGGAAACAACATTTTATCTCTATCTAGGAATCGAAAGACAAGCAACCTAAGAGATTAGTTAAACACTGTTGTGGCTTATATATTATATTTCAGTTTTATATTTTAACATTGCGTATGATTTCTTTATATTTTGTAACGGTTATCCCGTAGTTAACGTTGCTAAATTCTAAGTCCAGTCACGTGTTAAGATCTCTTTTGATATCTTTAATGCCGAACTTGACGTTGGTAAGCTTGATCTCTCTCACCGTATAATTCAGTCTACCAATGTTTTCGATAACTGTCATCAATCCAGTCTCTATTCAACGAATAACATTTCATCAATCCAACTTCAATGACTTTGACATTGGCAGTCTACCAATGTCTTCGATAACTGTCATCAATCCAGTCTCCATTCAACGAATAACATTTTCATCAATCCCACTTCTATTTAAGCAAAAGGTCCTCAATCCCACTTCTATTTAAGCAAAAGAACTTCATCCAGCTTCTGTTGAAGCGAAGACTTAGTTTAATCAATTCCGCTTCAATTTTAAATTGGCAATATAAAATAATTTTATCCCGATTAAAACAAGCAATTTAACTGGCTATAGCAGTCTTGTTTTCCAAAGGCATCAAACCGTGTTCTGAGCTGTGGTGTACGTCGCCAAAAATACATTCACTGCGCGCGAATAAGCACAGGCTGAAGCAACGTACGCTCGTAAGACGTGAAGCGCTGACTGTTATACTTTGCCAGCGTGGATGCATGGCTGATTCATGCGCCGGCTTGAGGCTAAACTCGGTTCAAACGCATCATCAGCAACGAGGATGCAGCCAATCGCACAGCTCGATGGCAATGTCCTAGTTTCTGGCGAAAAATGCTCGCCTGTACAAGAAACGCTGCGCGTCTTGTGCTGTTCTATTGCAAAATGTTATTGATTAACCTGATTGGTTTCGTAATATAATGTGCATGTGTTGGGTAATGTTCAGTTATAAAGACCGCTGGGCAACAAGCATTTTGCTACTGGGATTCTTTCACTTGTACCGTACTAAATTTTGGCATGCTGATTCCGGATCCGAAAACCGTTTTTGTCAATCACGTCCAGTTTTTAAGTTGTGTGGTTTCTGGAATTCTTTCAGATAAATGAATTTGCCATGTTGACTCCAAATCCGAGTACCGCTTTCGTCTATCACGTCCAAGTTTTAAATTATAATTAGGTTCTACAGCTGCAATGGATAAGTCGCATGAACCTCAACTGGCTGAAGAACCTGACCTGTTGACTCAGGAAGATATAAAATTAATTATCTCTTGACAGACTTCTCATTATCATAGGAGAGAGCAGAAGTCTTCAGTTCAAGACTAAAGCAATTAAATCTGCTAAATGTGTGTAGGCCCTATTTAGTAATCGTAATACCAATCTGGCTTCCTTCTATCAAATGGAAGGTGGAACTTGTTTCTGTACTGATGTTGATGGTCTCATGCATGAGCTGAGATATGAATATGTGACTGATGAATGGCGACCTTAGCAAATTATGCCTTAAGGCTTAAAGCAATGCTATTACTTAATGGCAACCGGAAGACTTCTCTCCCTGTAGCTAGTGCAATTGGGTTAAAGGAAACATGCTACTTCATGGAAACCCTTCTGGAACTGAAACGACGTTATGCATATCACAAGTGGAACTTCTGTGGCGTTCTCTACCTGTGTCGTTCCTCCTTGGTCTACAGCTGGGATATACCAAGTATGTGTGCTTTTGTGTCTTTGGAACAGTCATAATGATGCAAAACACTATAATCAGAAACAATGGCCTAAGCGCAATAAAACCATACCTGGCAGATAAAATGTGAAGCACATAATATAGTTGGTAGACAATCAGAATGTCTATCTGAATTTTGCTAAGAACAAGCGCAAAAACAAATGCCTGATGCATGGTTTAATACTTCTCTTTCTCTTATGCTATGAGTTGAGAATTCGCAATTGTGTAGAACTTCACTGATGACAAAACCTGACGTGTTAGCCAAATTTCGATTTCATGTTTGAAAGCAGCGTCCAAAATTTAGCTAAGAACCAGCGCAAAAGCAAATACTGACACGTTTTTAATACTTTGCTTTTGCCCTGTAGTAGGTTATGAGTTGGGAATTCGCAAGTGTGCAGAACATCACTGGTTCTAAGTACTCTCCATCTATAATGCTTATTCGTACCTTCTGCCCCATGTACAAATTTCCTATTAATCTTCTGTGTCTTCAGTCTATTGCCATACGCCTCAATAATAGCCTTCTCCGATCAACTCTCAAATGCTTATTCATAATACACCCTGGCCATTTTGGCAACGCTTCTCTGTTACTACACTCAGTGTTCCCATCGTGTCCCTTGTTCCCATCTCCTTTCTGAACCCAATTTTATCTTCTCCGAGCCCATCGACTGATTCTATCTCTGTTTGCCCTCTCTTTGTTAATATTTTTGATGGATGGGTGAGGAGGCTAATGGTTCGGCGATCCTGGCAAGTTGATTTCATCTTAATTGGTATTATGATAGATTGCAGGAAGTCTTCGGGACATAATCCCGTGATGTAGAGCCTATATCTGGTATATTTATCTAGGCAATATCCAATAACTATTTCTATATTGTACACGTTATAAATTTTATTTTTCTTTCACATTTCATTTGTGCTACATATTTCTCCAGTAATCGAAAAGCGCAAGTTCAATTTCAATAAATAAATATCAGTAGATCAATATCCTATAACGATAGATAGATATCGTATTCAATAATAAATTCTGAGTACCGGTACTGATAAGGTCAAGTCGGAAATGAGATTCAACCACGCTAGTCCCAGTAGCGCACCTGTGTGTGTTAGTGGGAAAACCTTGAGTCATGACCAAGGTATGAGTTTTGACCACCGCAGATTTCAGTATTCATAATCTGGGTGACCATAAGCAAAGTTATTCCGTAGACCTACGTAAGTTATAAAAGAGACAGCGTAACATTGCCGGATATATCCAGCACTCAGAGGACTACGATTTATTTTCTCCGCCGAATAAATCCGGCATGGAAGGTAGCGAAATGGTTAAAAATAGCTGGTTGTCCGACTTGAATTTTTTAGTAATGAATGGGTATGATTGTAAGTCATCCTATATGTTCATTCGTGACATACGCAGAATTAGGAGCTATGTGCCCATGTCTGCAAGAATATCTCTCAGCAAATGCATTGGTTTCCAGTCGCCTAGACTATTGTAACTCGCTTCTTACTGGTATCAATAAATCAAACATACTGAAGCTGCAGAGGGTTCAGAACTCTTTGGCTAGAGCCATAACTAATACATCCAAATATGAACATATAACCCCTGAAATCTCTGCATTGGTTTCCTGTTCAGCAAAGAATTCGTTTCAAACTGGGGCTCATAGTTTATAAAACTTCGAACTCTGGCCAACCACAATATTTAAAATCTGTTCTTATTCCTCTGACTTATCATTATTCAATGAGGTCATCTGATTGTCTTTGTCTGGTCATACCTAAATCAAGAACTGTTGTTGGTGAACGAGCTTTTTCGGTTGCTGGGCCTGCCTTTTGGAACTCTTTCCTGTATCTGTGCGCTGTGCTCAGTCGCTTGTGTCATTTCGTTCTCGGCTGAAAACTTACCTCTTTCAAATTGCTTATCCACCTTAGGCTCTGTCTCTTACGGACTGATCTTCTGTATGTTCACCTGATTACGGATTGTTTTGATGCACCATCGGTTGGTGCCTTGTGCATCAGACACCGGCGCAATAGAAGTTGCTAATTACATTACATTGTGATTTTTCAAAATCTTGGTCTTGGTCTTGAGGTTTAACGTCTTGATCTTGCATGGTCTTCAAACCAAGAGCCTTGTTCTTGAGGTTCAAAGTCGTGGCCTTGGTCTAAAAGTTTCAGGTCTTGACAACCAGACTGCATGAATGATAGAGCAGCTAGATGGGAGATCGTTTATGCATTTGAGTATTGTTTTCTATGGCACGAGTTGTGAGTATTTTTTAAGCCTTCACTGAAAGACTGAGTATGGTCATCTGGTTTCTAACATTTGCTAGGAGTAAAACGTTGCTACCTAAGCTTTTACTTAGTTTATTACAATGACATTTAGTTTTTCACTGCAAGACTTGATAATTAAAGTTGTTTAATGCCATATTTAAAACCAAAATAAGCTTATACCTCAAAGACGTTGAAATACAAACGTCGGCCAAAGACGACAGCAAGTCTCAAAACGAGAAAAACAGATTCATTCGGAATCTAACAAGACGATGTCATCCACACACGAATACAAAACTGTCAACATGTCTAGAGACTGGTAATAACTATAAAACGATCTAGCAGGACCAAACACAAAATTCAGTCTAACTTTAACTTAGGTGTGACGCCCTTACATTCTGTTACAGTTTCCTACCAACACTTGACGGTGTGCAACTTATCCAAATCCTTATAAATAGTAGAAACTACACACAGTCTGCACCACATATTACTGTATGTATGTATATGTGTACAATTGTATGTGCAGTTATATAATTATATAATGTATGTATGCATGTATTTTGTATGAATGTATGTATTGTATGTGTATATATATATATATATGTATGTATGTATGTATGTATGTATGTATGTGTATGTATGTATGTATGTATGTATGTATGTATGTATGTATGTATGTATGTATGTATGTATGTATGTATGTATGTATGTATGTGTTGTATGTATACTGTATGTATCTAGACATTTAGGCTTAATACAGTGCCATTCAGGTTCCCGACAAAAGTTCTGGCTACCACAGTCCCAGCAATGCATAACTTAGCGAGAGTAAGATATCATTGGTAAAGAAGAATCCATAGATGACCGGAAAGTCACAAAATTATCGTGATATAACTAAACTGCCATACAATTGTACGTATTACACTGAGTGAAATAGTTGTTAGGTTCCACACAGTTCACAATAAGCTTACACCTGTGGGAGGGCACAAGCCGTTTCACAGTTGCTTCAAAGTTTCATTTTCAGGTTAGACTTATTTGGAAGTCATCGTATTAAATAATTACCTTTCGCAATCAGTCGTATATTAAACTGGGACGGAGTCAGTACAAATGCTACTAGTTCAATCTGCTTAGAGCCTTAGATAACAAAATAGTCATAATGATATACATATTTAATATAATCAAATTGTTAATTTATTGTATACATTTAGTCTGAGTGACATATTATAGGCTACTTGTGGTCTACTAGGTAATAGTAAAGCGCTAGGCAAAAATCAAATCTTATACTCTTCCATGTTTTCGTCACAATTTCAGTGAAAGCTAATACTTAAGTGACTGTCAGGCCAATTTATCTCTCGCGATCAGTCGTACATTAAACGGGGATGAACTCATTACAAGTTGTACTGGTTCATTCGGTTTGACTTCAACACTGCTCTGACCCTCTGGTGGTCGTATGATAAAGCGTTGCACCAGTCCGGTGAGAAAGAGGAATATCTCGGCGCGAGCCATGATTTCGCCGAGACAAGAACGCCTCCCTATAAATACAGTAAAACAGAATATCAAAATTTTCATCAACACTAAGTGATTCAAAATATCATTGTTATTATTTTTTATTGTTACTATTATCAATATTACTATTACTATTATTATTTATTTATTTTGCCCCGAGGTAGGTATTATTATTTTTTTCCCCGAGGTACATATGATCCCTCAGGATTGCAAAAATTATTATTATTATTATTATTATTATTATTATTATTATTATTATTATTATTATTATTATTATTATTATTATTATTATTATTATTGCCCTGGGGAGCTTCATTCCCCAGTGTCTTAGAAATAATAATAATATTGGTGCATAAATTATAATATTGGTGTATCTGGAACGGCTGCCCTCATCCATATTAACTTAGGGTTTAACAGAGTAGCCACTGAAAGGCTACGGCTTTAAACGTTGTATCCTAATGGAGATACACTGAAATAAGTAGCTGGGACCCTCGGGTTCGCCTGTTGCTTGTGCCCAGGCAATCATCATCACCATGATCATGATCATTATTATTATAATTATTATTATTTTTTATGCCCCGAGGTATACAGGATCCCTCAGGGACTTGAATATTAACTATTTAGAATGTAAAATATCCGGAATGGCCCTATTATTATTATTATTATTATTATTATTATTATTATTATTATTATTATCATCATCATCATCATCATCATCATCATCATCATCATCATCATCATCATCATCATCATCATCATCATCATCATCATCATCATCACCACTCTCCTTCTCCTCATCATCATCCTATCATCATCATTATTGTCTCATCATTATTATTATTATTTTATTTTTATTATTATTATTATTATTATTATTATTATTATTATTATTATTATTATTATTATTATTATTATTATACTTTTTTTCTTTTTTTTTTTTCTTTTTAATATGTAATTTGTCTGGAGATGACCCTACTCGTCGGTGTCCTGGTTGGCGAAAGTGCCTCGGAACGCGATTGCGTTATTATTATTATTATTATTATTATTATTATTATTATTATTATTATTTCTCCCCCCCAGGTAAACATGATCCTCAGGGACTTGAATATTAACTATTGTGGGAAGTAAAATATCCGGAATGGCCTTATTATTATTATTTTTATTATTATTATTATTATTTTTATTATTATTATTTTTATTTTTTTCTAAGCATCATTGTCGTCACAGCCATCGTCATAATCATATTCACCTTGGTACTACCACTCTTACCTATCGTACTTGTGGCATTAATAATCAACAACTTGATTGCCATAAGGGGTCGTCCATTAATTATGTCAACAAATTTTAGGCAGTTTTTGACCCCTCCCCCTGTCAACAACTGTCAAACATTGACGGACCCCCTAAAAAATTATGTCAACAATCCCAGAACCCCCCCTACAAAAAGAAACACAATGGCTCAATACATGTAGAATCATTTTTTCAAATTGTTTTACACTATCGAATTTCAAAATATATGAGTTTAGTTTATTACCAGATTTTTAGTAGTATTAAACATTAAGCACTTTATACATTTTTAGCATTACTTAATGTTTTCGCTACCATTTTGAAGGATCTGTGTTGATTCATTGGATAAAAATTTGTGACGTCAACTTTTACCGAACCCCTCCCCTTGTCAACAACTGTCAAACTTTTCCAAACCCCCTCCCCTTTTTTGTTGACATAATTAATGGACGACCCCTAATAGAGCAATAGGTTGATCAGCACAGGAGAAAAGTAGACCCTATACTTCTGATTAACAATCACGCACTCGGAACATGTGAAATGACACACGTGAATCATGCAATATGCATACATGTAAATATCTACCACCATTTCGCTTAAGCATGCTCTTAAAACAGTAGTCCACATAATAGCTTCATCATTGTTCTCAACTACTAACCAAGGGAAAACGTAATAACAGATTCTCTGTGGATAACTTGTCCATCCTTGTCCAAAAATCTATCCGGTCGAAATATCTCCGGATCTTTCCAAACCTTTGGATTCATGTGAGCTGCGTAAAGGTTGATCAGCACCTGATAAACAAATAATGTTGTGGGATTGTGAAGCTAGGATACTAAGTCAGGCAGCCACCTCTTTACAGCGCAAAGCTATAGGTTGAAAGCCTGGCGAAGCTGAGCACGCTCTCAGGTCGATTCATATGTGTATATATAACGACAGAGAAGCTCAATGCTTCAAGACTCAAAGGATTCAATGGGCAAAGAAGTTACTTATGAAGGAATAATGGATCTGACAAACAAGTATATGCTGTAATAAAACAGTTTCATGTATTCTTAAAATTAAAGAAATTACACTGTGACCTCGTCTGTGTGCCATGCTGTTAAGTCATCAAAGCACAGCGCTTGAAGCTTTTCCCAAACTTAAGTCGAGCTTATCGTTTTTATGTAGAAATTGTGTCCATGGACACATTATGTTTGAGATGCGCCATCAGCTGACGTCTTGTGTTTTAGAGACCGGCAGTCTAGGAGTTACTTATTAATAAATATGTAAAAATAAAATAGACAAAATTAAGCCACATAAATTAGCAGAATTATACAAGATAACAGAAGAGAATCTTTCATTCAACATGCAGTCTTTATAAGAAGCAGAGAGATCACTCTTTGAAGCACTGACTACACTAACAATCAATTTTATATGCACTAGGTTTTGTCTTCTTAACATATATATGAATTGATGCTGGCATCAAAATATTGTCTTGAGAACGCAAATATTCAGAATCCAACTTAGCTGTACCTGCAGAACGTTAATAAATAGGCCTAATTATAAGAATATAATTAATCATCCTAATTTAAGATGCCTAAATTCAAACAATATTATTCATAAACCTTCTTCAAAGATTAAAATGCTGGTCATTAGCTATATAAAGACTCTGTTTCGATTAACCAAAATTAAAATTAAGATTTTAGTAATTTCTCTTTAAAAAACAACAGTATTTAGTTTGTATAATTTTCGAGATTACCATAGTTCCGGCTGGTACAAAGTAGTCACCAACATTAGTATCACTTAGTGTCACATGAGGAACAGCCAATGGAACCAAAGTTTTCCAGCGCAGTATCTCCAAAATTGTGGCATCAACAAACGGTAGTTTGGACTGGTCATTCATGGAAGGAAGTGTTTCTCTGGGAACCACGGTATCAACTTCGGCTCTGAGGCGATCCTGAACATCAGGGTTGTTGGCTAAGGCGACCAATGTCCAAAGAATAGCATTTGCAGTTGTATCAGTTCCAGCTCCAACTAGATCTCGAAGCGTGAAACACAGTTGCTCAGAATCGTATTCTGGACCCACACTCTCTAGATATCTGCGCACAAAGCAATCTTCTGCACCGTCTTCCATACTCTTCTCAGTCTCCATTCGAAGAATCTTGTTCATCATCGTCTGACTGTCGACAAACTCTTGCAATTTATGTTGGTAAAAGGGAATAAATCTAAGTATGGGAGCAACGTCTAACGTCGGATCCATGTTGTCAAAGGTGCGCTTGACTTGGTACGCGAGCTCAGTTGTTCCGAGGTTATAGTCATGTCTTCGTCCAAAAATAATATTCATGATAATGTTGTTTATGGATAGGTACACGAGTTCTCTGGGATCAAAGGAATTTCCATTTTGTTTCAGTGCATAATCTCTGAAGAAATCAACTTCCATCAAGATCCTTGATTCCATCACGCTTTTAACTCCGAATCCCAATTGCTTTAAAATGGAGAGTGAGAGTTTGTGATACTTCTTCCATTCTTGTGTAGTGCTCATTGTGACCAAACCTGGAGTATTAACCTTTACTTGAAAATCAATTTAACTGTCTAAACGAAATGAAAACTAAAATTGGCAATAACTCTTAATGTTTCATTTATAGGCATGACAGTCCAGTATTCAGACGGACTGCGACTTTGTTGAGATTGCTCTTTTGATACAGGAAAGACTGAATTTGTATTATGCGGCATGAGACCTATCTAAGATGGAACCTCTGGGTGAATACATATACGTTTTTATTAATTGTAGAAGTGAATTTAATTAGCATTAGTTTCAGCACTATTTAGTGAAATGAGAGAGGGTCCTACCTTTACCCGAGCTCGGTAATATTTAGGAACCTTGCTTAGTATTGATGACTGATGCTGAGAATGTTTATTGACTCGATAACAAGGAAATGCAAACTTGAATTCAAAGTAGTCTTTCTTGTCGAAACTGTTTGTTTTGAAGTACAACATCGGATAGTCAAATGCGGTATTGTAGGTAAAGTGCTCTGTGATTTTAAGGTACGTCCAACAAATGACGTTAGGAATGCCTTAGATGTGCTTACCTTTACTATTGGGATTGACAACCATTTCAGTGTAAAGTGGACCTCTTCCTGAGAATGCGGAAGAATGGTTAACGAGTGCGTCTTCGATAACTTCTCCTCCGTTCAGCATTAACACAAGCCTAAGAACAAAAAATTAACATGCGTTTGAATCTCGGATACAGTTGAAATGAATGTATTGATTTCTTCATTTGAATTAAAACATTGTGCATTGGCAATCATTATTAGTAGCAAAATGCTTGTTGACCAGTGCAATAGCCCCAATTTGAATCACATGCTGCAGCTCCGGTGATGTCTTGCGCTAAGACATGACTCTGCTGTTATCGTAATCGTAATCGTAATCGTAAACTCGTAACTTCTACAGCGCCCACAAAAGCGAAGTCGCGGGAACCAGCTTATTCACAGGCGCTCAATCAAAACAAAATCGATAGGCCGGGTCAAAATCCAGAGAGTCAGACAGGCAGACAGGCAGACGGCTAAGGTGGATGGTGTTTGGTCTTCAGACGGCGAGGTAGGCAGGGAGAAGTGTTGGATTCAGGATAGGATTTGTCAAAAAGCAGTGTTTTCAGTTTCGAGTGAAAGATCTGTGGAGAGATAGCGAGAGGTGGAGTTTTGGTGACTGCGTAGGATGGGTCAGATATATTTGTCGTAGTGCTGGCGGAAGTTAGTTCCAAAGAGGTGTAACAGCTATGGCTATGGAGCGGTTTGAAAATTTTAGTGATGAGGTGACGGAAGGGCGGAGCAGTGTTAGGGAGGAGGAGGAGCGGGTTGGACGAAGTGGCTGGATCGTGAACAACTGACGGAGATAGGAGGGCTGGGAGGTTTGAAGTGTGTTGTATGTGAGTGAGATGATTTTGTATTCTATTCGTTCAGGAATTTTGAGCCAGTGAAGTGATTCGAGGACAGGAGTGATGTGATGGTATTTGGGAGTTTTGGTGACAGCACGGGCTAGGGCATTCTGAATTGCTTGGAGGCGGTTTATTTGAGTGATATCTATGTTTAGGAAAAGAGAATTGCAGTAGTCTAATTTAGCGTAAACTATAGATGTAGCTATTGTGGATGCAGTTTTGAAGTCAAGCATAGGGCGGATTCTACGGAGGTCACGAATATGCACGAAGCAAGAGCGAGAAAGATGGGTGATGTGATCGGCGAAGCTGAGGTTTTGGTCAAAAATCACACCGAGGTTGCGGACAGGAGAATTTGCAGTGAATGTGTGGGTAGGTGCAGAGTCAAGGTTGATGGAAATAGATGGACCATAATAAAAGCTATAATAAAACCATAATAAAAGCTATAATAAAACCATTATAAAAGCTATGCTACCTCTAGGCCTATCATATTATCATTGCAGGCAGTAAAGAAACTGTTATTGCATGTTCTCAGTTGATGGACCAAGGCCACCGAATTCGCTGACCAGTTCTGTCGTCTTCTTCAACTTGCTCATCCACCGCTGTCTTAGTTTTGGATTTTCTTACCTCATTTGAAAAAAGTGAATGAGAGAATTCTGATTTCGATTAAGCTCATTTAACGGAAGGCGCTTTTTGATGATGATTTACCTTAAAGCGACCATCATCAATATTGCGAACTATGATAAGGGCATTATTATACAAGACATTAGATTTGAATAAATTCTTAACTATTATTACTTGATGAGTTATGTATCCTCGTAAGGATTTTTTTTATTAAGCACTGGTCTATCTCTATGTAGTCATTGACTAGAGATTTCACTTAACACGACTAAAGATTGATGGCTTACAATGTATGATAACGGCGCTATAGAAAACAGAGTATTAGATACCAAAATGAATAAATTGGAAACCATTTATTATAAACCAAGCGTGTGCCAACGACTAAGAATGACCAGCAAGGTCTACATGGCTGAAGCTCATGCAAAGTAACACTTTAGAAACTGTTAATTATATGTTTAAGAAACTCTTATAGGCAGGCCCGTGCAAAGCTGGTAATAGGTCTAGCCCAGATGGGAAATGTAGGTACCATTAAATTCATACTGCTCATTAAGTATTTTGTTAATCAATCAATGCTACCAACATAATTACGATGACATGATACACATGTACATTACATTAGCGTATATGAATATATTTTATCTGCATTAATTTTCATGCTAAAGGATCCCATTTCACCTTTAGGTCAACGTAGGACAACTACCAAATGTACGTCAGAGGAATAGACCCACAAATTCGTCGGCCCGTGCCAGCTGATCCCTACCCATTTTGTTATTGCCTGCTTATAGGCCTATTATTTTGGTATTTAAAAATTGGTCGATTGCAAACTTGCAATATACAAGAAATGCTTCCAAGACTCTCTCAATCGTGCTTGAGGTTGAGATTAATTTAATTTGCTGCTTTGACGTAATAGGCCTACGTAGGACAACTACCAAATGTACGGCTTGTAACTTACGTGTTTCCAGCTCTGAATGTAAAGATCGGTCCAAGTTCATCTGCTTTTTTACTGAAAAATTCCGCAACGTTGTTGAATCCCCGTAGAAACGGTAAAGATCCGACCAGTGGGAGAGATGGAAGGGAAGGTGGATAACGATGCCTTGCTTTCCCTGTGTCATTCCACCACCGAAGGAGAAAGCTTGAGGAAAACCATATCCCGAGGAAGACAAGTAATTCCACCAGCAACCACATTTTATCTTTCTCTACGAATCAAGTGATAGGCAATCCGGAAATCTGAGTAAAATATTTTGAACAATTTTCACGTTATATTTCCATTAGATATTTTATGTTGTTTTGATAGGCTCCTGAGCCGCTCCTCATATGTTGAGTAGGCTATAATTAGTGGTGCGCGATAGTTTTGTTGTTAACGTGCTGGATTCAGCTGTACTGTCATGTAGGTCGGGGGTTGAAATTCCTACCAAAGCAGACATTTATTTCAAGATGTCTGCTCCACTTAAGCTCCGTAAGTAACTCGGCAAAAATAAGTACACTGTCGGTGGGAAGATCAGACGGTGAGCCAGTGGATTGAACACCGCCCTCAATTGCCGAGGCTAAGAAAATGAAGTGGCTTGCTGTGTCTACCTAAGGCTGCCTCTTGGTTTGCTTAAAGGACTACTCTTCTGTCTCTTTATGTTAAATCTATTCTTTCCAACTTATTTATTTGTGAAAATTTCATAGTTTAGATTTATTCTAGAAACAGGTCGTTTGGAAAATTACTATTTTGAGGTTCAATTCTATGCAATTTAATAGACGGACTTCGGCACTAAGAGATACAGTAACTAGTTCCAGTTGCGAGGTAATTGATGTCGATTTACTTTATATTTGCGTATTACGCAGTTTGAATTTAGTCAAAGGAATAGATACGTCTTATTTGTGGTGACAATTATTTTTTTAATATATAAAATATTTATTTATTTATTACGCACGCATGGTCAACGAATTTTTGAATAATGAAATGCTTGAGGGAAGTGTACTACTACAGTAACTGCTGCTGCTGCTGCTGCTGCTGTTGCTACTACTACTACTACTACTACTACTACTACTACTACTACCACTACCACTACCACTACCACTACCACTACCACTACCACTACCACTACCACTACTACTACTACTACTACTACTACTACTACTACTACCACTACTACCACCACCACCACTACCACTACCACTACCACTACTACCACTACCACTATCACTACTACTACTACTACTACTACTACTACTACTACTACTACTACTACCTGCTACCACTACTACACTTCCACTACCACTACCACCACCACTACCACTACCACTACCACTACCACCACCACCACTACTACTACTACTACTACTACTACTACTACTACTACCACTACCACTACCACTACCACTACTACCACTACCACTACCACTACTACACACTACCACCACCACCACTATACTACTACTACTACTACTACTACTACTACTACTACTACTACTATTATTATTATTATTATTATTATTATTATTATTATTATTATTATTATTATTATTACGTGTATAGGCCTACCTCAACTTGCAGATAGTATTATTTTTCTGTTGAAGCAATTTCCTTACCCAATATGTTTAACTCCAAGTAGAACTATCGTAAAACCTACGATAGTATGTCACTCGGTCTGTAGGTTCTGAATTTGATATTGGTTTCGACCTTGGGACACTGAAGGCCTGTTTGCAAGCATGCATGCATGCGTGGCTGGTGAATGTGCCGGAATTAAGCCAAACTCAGTTAAACGCAGGCGTCAGTCGTGGCCACAGAACGCCTCGCTATAGCCACTAGAGAACATTTGATTCGAGCGTGCCTATACTTCACATAGTGGTACAAAAAACAAGTTGCCTCATCTGCTGTGCTTTTGGCACGTGTGTGCTTTTTATGAACCAATGCCATACAAAGTCCGTAACCTAAACCATACATCAATCCTTCCAAGTGCAGCGAGGTCTGGGGCGGAGCCTTACCTACAACGCATTTTAGAGCATTTGCTGTCAAGTGGAGACCGTTTGAGCCGTAGCCTCTCTGGAACAAACAACCACCAGATATGCGACACGATACGCGGTACGAGCTCCGAACACGGGCGCACGAGTATCAGCTTCATGCTGAAGACGATCGCAATTTTATTTCAAGAGTCCTATTTAAAAATATCTACTTAATATCATTCTCTCTTAAGTCACCTTCCTTACTTTCTGTATTACTGTTGAAACCAATGAGATATATTATAAGCGTTAGAGACCGTATGACGTATGTTTCCTTCAGGTCACGGTGAAGTCACAATCGCTTAGCGACCTTGACCCCCCAAGCTAGGCATTCTAAATATAGATATCGATGTTTACTTTTGTTTAGCCTATCACAGCTGAAGTGGTACTGTGAAATTGTATTGTATTGTATTGTATCTATCAATTTGTATAGCGCCTCTCACAGTGCACACCAATCAGAGGCGCTCCCAGTGCGAAAGACCCAGAGAAAAGAAAGAAGTATTGAGACAACGAAAAGAGGCACTTGGCCCACCAGTTAATAAACAAGAACGAGTGAAAGGAGGAAGCTGGTTCCATAGTGCAGGGCCAATGAAGGCAAAGGCTCGCGTTTTAGCCATAGAAGTTCTCGCTCGCAGGACAAAGAGATCATGCCGGTTTAATGAGCGTAGCGGGCGAAGAGAAGTAGCCGAGGCCGGCAGCCGGATAAGGTCACACAGATACTTGGGAGCTTGGCCAGTACACGACCGGCAGATTAAAGAAAGTATCTTGAGCTGAGCACGAGCAATAAGAGGGAGCCAATGAAGGTCGTCAAACATGAAAGCAGATATGTGGGATGAGCGAGGAAGTCGGAGATGAAGCTTGCATGACGTCAGCCAGCGCTCATTAACATAACTGGTGACGTGTCCACGCATTTCACGTCGATGATGACGTCAATTTATATTATACATCTCTATGCCTCACCATAGATAGTAGATGCTCGCTCTAGTGATATATTTATATATTATACATCTCTATGGTTGTAACAAGCTGCGATATTGTCAGCTTGATTTCGATTAAACGAATTTGATTGATTGATTGATTGATTGATTGATTGATTGATTGATTGATTGATTGATTGATTGATTGATTGATTGATTGATTGATTGATTGATTGATTGATTGATTGATTGATTGATTGATTGATTGATTGATTGATTGATTGATTGATTGATTGATTGATTGATTGATTGATTGATTGATTGATTGATAATATCTAAAGCATTTTACGACCTCACCAAAAACTTCACCTCTACCTATCTCTTCACATTTCTTTCACTCAAACTGAAACCACTGCTGGGGGGCCCGATAGCGCATTGGATAACATCTGGCACAGAGTCCGAGAGGTACCGAGTTCGAGCACCCGCTGGGCGGATATGCTTTGTAGGCTGCTATTAGCGCCGTTGTATTGCAAGCTGTCTGTTCTGTTAGTAGTTAAGATTTAAATTGCATAACATGTAAATGTACGGCGCAGTGCGTTTGTCAAGCGCTTATTAAAGAAAAGATATTATTATTATTATTATTATTATTATTATTATTATTATTATTATTATTATTATTATTATTATTATTATTATTATTATTATTATTATTATTATTATTATTATTATTATTATTAAATCCTCTTCTGATTCCTACTCTTCCTCTTACCTACCACGTCGTTTAACCTCTAAACACCATCAACCTTAACCGTCTGACTGTTTGCCTGTTTGGATTGTCGAAGATTTTAAACTGGCGAGATGCCAAAAACATGTCACTTTTGTTTACAGTTGGTGCTCTCGCCATTATTATTATTATTATTTTGTTATTATTATTATTATTATTATTATTATTATTATTATTATTATTATTATTATTATTATTATTGTTGTTGTTGTTGTTGTTGTTGTTGTTGTTGTTGTTGTTATTATTATTATTATTATTATCATCATCATCATCATATTCGTCCTCATCATATTCATCATCGTCATCGTCATCATTATCCTCATTCTTATCATCGCATTGTTTTTTCTGCGCTCAAGACCAATGAATTTGAGTTTGAACCTTTAAGAAATTGTCTGTGCTCAGGTTCTACATAGGCTAATCAACCATCTAAGGGAGGCTTGAACCCTTACATTCTGCGTTTCAAGCCGAACGCCTTAACAATGCAGGAAGACTTGTTGTTAACAACAGCAACATATGTTTGCCATCTCGGCAGATTAAGCTCATCGACAGTCCAAAAAGACGTTCCTGTCTAAGGTAATAGGTTCATTATTTTCCAGTTTCAATTATTTGTAAACAGGAAGAAAAGAAATGCAATGGTAGAATCCGGAAGCGTTATTAAAATTAATAATAAGATTAATACTTTTGACAATTAGGTAACCATATGAGAGTGAAATGCTACGGTAGAACACGGAGATGTTTTCAAAGCATGTGTATGTTGTATGATCAGACAGTTGAAAGTGTTGCTTATTAGATTTGAGAATATGGTTAGGCTACAGGAAAGCAATAGACTTTCACAACGAATGGCACTGATAGTATGCGCAAGATCAAAATCATAAGCATTCCGCATGTCTACATTAGCTCACAATGAGTCCTCTCTTGATCTGGACCCTCTGGACCTATTTTGACAACCCCTTGGAAAATCCCTCTCTCCTGATGCAGCGCTCGTAAATAAAATGGTGCCCCGCGACTGGCGTTCTACTGACGCTTTAAACGTTTGGAGCTTACTATTACGATTACAATTACCTCCAAACAAAATTTATCATCAAAACAGGTTTAAAATATAAATTAAAACAATCTGACAACAATCTATCGGTTTGCGTCCAGTCTTAAAGACTTATTTAAATAGCATTGATAAGCAACTGGAAAATATATTTGTATCAGCTCGATGCATATATGTATGTATGTATGTATGTATGTATTTATGTAGCTATGTATATATGTATGAATGCGTGTGTATCTGTGTCTATGTATGCGGTATTGTATGCATTGCACAACATAAAAGCCAGCTCCTAATTCTGTTTGGCTGTCTGCCAATGTATATTTTAGTCTTATCTAGGGCGCGAGCGACTGGCCTTCAGAACTAGACGATAAAAAACTACCTCAAAGCTTATCTGCCAAGGACAGCTATTAAATTTCTACGTATCGCACACGCAGCCTGCATGACTTGTCTGACAACATGCCGAGGCTATGCTGGAAAGGCCTCTATACAACACTATGTAATATAATAACCATAACCATAAATTTGATTGAACCCAAGTATAAGACAACGAAAAGCAAGTACAAAAGAGAAAAACAGACTGGCAACAAGGGGATCAATAGGACTACGACCCTAAAGGACCTAGGTCCCGCTAATGGGCCACCTGTAACAAAAGCAAATTTATGGCAGTACTATTAAATCACAAGTATGAGGTATAACATAATAAGTCTTTACTAGTTAACTAAGTCTAATAAATTTAACGAGCACTAGACAGTAGGGTGATAAGATGAGACCGTAGTCTAATTTTGAACAGAGAGATAATAGTTAAATTACGTATGGTGAGAGGTGATGTAATGTAAATCTTCGAGAGGTTCTCAGCGCCCACAAAAGCCACGTCAGGGAGACCAGCTTATTCACCGGCGCTATATCAAATCAAGTCCGCAATAGCCAAACTCCTCTGTTCGTTTCGGTGCCAGGTAAAATTCCGGGAGGTCAAACCGAGGAGACAGCATGGTGCTACGGTGGCAATCGGTGATGATGCTGGTCTTGTGGTGGCGCAGGAGTAGAATCAGGATAGGATATCTTGAAGAGTTCGGTTTTCAGTCGTGAGTGGAAAGCAGAAGAGGAGAGTGAAAGCGGAGGAGAGGTTCAGTTACGAGGCGAGATAGCAGGTAATTTTAATTCTTTTTATAATTATGTGTAATTGGTGTCAGTCCTACTGTTAATATTTCTTATTGTTACTATGCCAAGTTTCTTTTAACAGTACCCAAAAAGCAGCTGGGTAACAAATTTTTTAAATGTAATTTCTGTCTTATTGGGTGTTTACCATCTTGTGAATGCAGTGAACAGAGGAATTCTTTGTTTCCGGGTATAGGCTGCAAGCACTTTTTCAAATCTGAATACCTCCGGAGTACAACTAGAACCCTATAAGTGCATTTAAAATGACTAAGTGCTTGGGTATCACTGTTTGTTGTGATGTATTTGTTAAATGCCTGTCAGTGTGAGACAATTGGTGATGTGTACATGGTGGCAAGTGGATTGCCAGCGAGGAATGGCGATCGCCATGCATTGGAAATGACAACGATGGCTCTTCATCTGCTTAGCACTATCTCATCATTCAGGATTCCTCATATGAAGAATAAGATGAGAATTGGACTGCATTCAGGTACTCTGTAAAAACTGTACAGTTTGCATGGTGTTTTACATAAATCTCCACAGAAACTACTCAGAAGCATGGCCCTGGGATTGAAACATGTCTCGGCTAGAGGCTAGAGCACAAAAAGATTGCATTAATCCAACAACAGAGTTCCTTTTATTATTATTTTTTGTATGCCCTGAGGTAAATATGATCCCTCAGGGACTTCGACATTATTTATTATTATTACTATTACTATTGTTATTGTTATTATTATTATTATTATTATTATTATTATTATTATTATTATTATTATTATTATTATTATTATATGTTATTATTTATATTATTATTTATAAATAAACATCAGCCTAGGACTTTGTCATATCCTGACGTCAGTAATTGGTTGTGCCTTGTAGCACATCAGCAGCTTGTGTGCCTCCTTCAATTTACAATGAAGTCTCTGTTCCACACTATAAAGAGGAAGCTGAAGAATTTTCTTTTACAGTTTTTTAATTATTTAATCTGAAACTATTTTTATATAAAATTTTATATCTGTGTATGTCCAGATGTAACTATTTTCAATTGAAACAATAAGATTGTGAAAATTGCAATACAGCGTAAATCAAATTGCCAGAAAAGAAACTTGTAGTAGACAAAAGTGGCAGGGCATATTTAACTGTAGGCCTACTTGTGGTGGGCCAAGTTTTCCACCACTACTCGGATTTGTCCAACCATTGATTTTTGTTCCAACTGCTAATTTTTACTGGCTACCACAGTCCAAGCGATGGACAACTTAGCAAGAACAAGATAGTTATCAGTAAGCAAAGTATCCACAGATAACTAGATAGTCACAAAATAATTGTTATTATAACCAAACTACCAGCGAATTGTACGCATTAGTCTTGAGTGAAACAGTTGCTATCTCGATCTGCTTAGATATCTGGAGAGTCACGAAGCAATTGTAATATAACTAACTTGTTAATTAATTGCACTCATAAAGTCTGAGTAACGTATAGCCTACTTAGCCTAATAGGTTCCCACAGATCTCAATTAAGCGCAAAGAAAAAAGCAACAGACTTCTTCCGTAGTTTCTACAAACTTTCAGTGAAAGCTAAGACTTTAGTGACAGTCAAGCCATTTAATCTCTCGCGATCAGGCGTATATTAAACGGGGATGAAGCCATGGTAATTGTCACTGGTTCAGTCGGTTTTGATTCAATAATGTTCTGGCCCTCTGGTGGTCGTATTCGAAAGCGTTGAACCAGTCCGGTGAGACTGAGGAATAACTCTGCCCGAGCCAAGATTTCGCCGAGACAAGAGCGCCGCCCTATTATGTACAGTAAAACAGAACATACACAATTTTCATCAAGACTAAGAGTTTAAATGTCATTATTCTTATTATTATTATTATTATAATTAATAATAATAATAATAATAATAATAATAATAATAATAATAATAATAATAATAATAATAATAATATTATTATTATTATTTTTTTTTATGCCCTGAGGTATACATGATCTCTCAGGGACTTGAATATTACTATTGTAGATGGGGTTGTCTGGAAATGACCCTACTCGTCGTTGTCATTTTATTATTATTATTATTATTATTATTCGTTGATTATTATTATAATTAGCATTATAATCATTAGGGCCCTATCAGTAGTAATTATAATCATCATTATCATCATCCTCGTCATCATCATCATTATCATCATCATCACAGTAATAGACCTACTCTTGCTTATCGTACTTATGACATAAATATTCAGAGAACCTGCTTTGCAAAATCGAGAAAAAACGTGTGGCTAGTGCTTCCGATAAGCATGATGAAGTTTATTAATAACCATATCGGTCTAGACTATATAATTATTGGGATGCCACTTCGAATCCTCTTCACAGGATAAGAACACTTGAGACAAGAAGTTACTGCTTGAAGAAAAATCTGAACGCACCAGAAAAATCTGAGATATCACACGTGAATCATATTTAAGAACACGCAGATAGCTATTAGCATGTCACTTATTCTCTTAATGCATCATAGGCAAGATCTCTTCAGACCTCGTTCTAAATGTTCCATCCTCTCTTGATGACCTTCTGTCTTCCTTTTACTATCAAAACCGCGCCGTTAAATATCGCGCGCCCATAACCGCGAGGGTAGTTACCGCGTGCTATTCATTATGTCGCGGATCAAAACCGCGCGAAAAATATTTCGAATGAAAACTAGAAGTTTAAGACTTACAATCGTTCAATAAATGTTCTACAACGAACAATGATAATGTTTTAAATGCTCTCGCGGTTTTGATAGTTAACCCTTCCTGCCTTACCACTCTGCCCATGCTGATTGACAAACACGCTGCTATAGGCTAATTACCAAATCTCACTTTAATCTCACTCTACGTGTAACAACCCTTGGTATAATACCTATCGCGTGGCCTTAAAATCGTTAGAGCGCAATTAGCCTATATGATTGCTCTCTGCCCTAAATTCTGCCACAAATAAATACCACCATTTGGTCACGGCTAAAATATTGTACTCCTCGTTACTTCATTCCCGATCCGCTAGTCCTTGCTTTCTGGGTAAACCATTTTCTCCATCGGAGCTCCTCAATCCCACTTCCAAACTCATCCGTCTTCAATAGCTGGATCGTTCTGTTCTTTCTCGGATAAAATTACAACCCTCCGTCTTTCTCTTCAATCACTCAGGCTTTCGAAAAGCACCACCGATTCACCCGCAGATAGCCTTCCATGACCCTCCACCCTTCCCAACTCGATTATCATTATCTGTCTTCCAACCAACATCTGAAACTGAAGTATACCATATGGCATATTATTACAATCTGTTCCAAACAAGCAGTGTTAACTCGATCCTATACCAACCTGCCGATTGAAAGACTGCGCATCCATCCTTGTTCCCGTCATAACAATTATAATCAACGTCTCCTTATCTACTGGCAGTTTCCCTTCCTCTTCAAACACTTTAGTCACTTTATTCCTCAAGAAACAATAACTCAACAAAGAAATCCTTTCTAACTACCGACCTATCTCCCACCTGTCATTCATCATTCATCTCTAAACCAACTGAACTCACAGTCCTGTCTCGCATCAATGACTAGCTTACTTCCAACTCTCTTTAACCCACACCAGTCTGATTTTAAGAAAGCGCCCCTCAACTGAAACACTACTCACTTCCCTCTACAATAAACTTCTTTTTCTGCCATCTGTCACTACAGATCTCTTGCCTCTGCCTCCTTGGTGTTTCTGCAGCCATCGATACCATTGATCACAACATCTCACTGCAAAGACAGTCAACCTTGCTCGGTTTTACTGACCCCGCTCTCCTCTGGATTTAATACTATCTTTCTTCCCGGTTTTCTACGTTAAAACATCGGAAACTTCGTCCCAATATTACGCCCTCTCACTTTGTGGTGTTCCGCAAGGTTCTGTTCTGGAGCCTCCATTGTGCCTCCATTACTCCATTGTGCGTTTGCTAATGGAGTAATAAAGGCTATTACTTACTTACTTACCTTCAACTCTTTTTATCTCTAAACAGGTCTTTCAGTGCTCTCACTCAAAAATTAAAATATCGCTTTTTCACAAATCCTAGCCTGAGTACTCCTCTTCCCCTCACCTGCCGCGCCTTTTCAGCTCTAAACACGACCCACCTTAGCCATGGCCCTCTGGATTTAACAATATCTAGAAGGCCATGCCTTAGCCGTCTGCCAGCCTGATCCATTTGGATCTTGACCTGGAAACGATTGCACTCTCCCCCTACCGATTTTGTTTTGATTAAGGGCCTGAAAATAGGCTGGTTCCGGAGACTTCTCTTTTTGGGCGCTGTAGAAATTTAGTAATGACGATTCCTGTTATACGACATTTAACTAACCAAGGGAAAACGCAATAACAGATTCTCTGCGGATCACTTGTCCATCGTTGTCCAGAAATCTTTCAGGTAGAAATCTCTCCGGATCTTTCCAAACCTTTGGGTCCATGTGAGCCGCGAGAAGGTTGATCAGCACCTGATTAACAAATATACTATTTTGTCATATATATATGATGAATAGCTTGATTGGATACGAAAAGAAATTTCTTACGAAGAAATTATGGCATTTAAGAAAAAAGTTAATGTGACGAAGAAAAACCGATGCTGTTTTAATGAAACAATTAGCCTAGCCTACATGTTTTCTTAGAATTAAAGAAATTAAACTGTTAGACATTCTATTAAGTCCTCAAAGCACACCGCCTGAAGCCTCACCCAGCCCTATAACGAACTTTCGACATTACGTATAAATTGTGTCTATAATTGTGTCTATAGTAGACTGAGTGGCGCTATAAGCAGAAGCCTTTCGCATCATAAACCGGCAATGTAACTTGAGGTTACTTATTAATAAGTACGAGGAAATAAAATGTACAAAAACCAAACCACATAAATTAGAATAATTATAAAATACAATGTGATTCTTTCAATTAATATGCAGTCTATTACTAACAGATAGGTTATCACATCAACTACTCTAAAACATAGTTTAACCTGAAGGTGTTAGCCTTCTATAATCAGGCAGGGACTCCAAATGCAGATTAAAAATAAATAAACACTTTCACGGCACAAAGATAATGAAATACCCAGCTTTTAATGATTTCTTCTCAAATTACAATTGGTATTCAGTTTTTTTTAATGTTTAATTACCAAAGTTCCAGCCGGTACGAAGTAGTCGCCAACATTAGTGTCACTCAACGTCATATGAGGAAGAGCCAATGGAACTACATGTCTCCAGCGCAGAATCTCCAGAATTGTTGCCTCAACAAAGGGCAGTTTGGGCTGGTCATTCATGGAAGGAAGTGTATCTCGTGGAACCACGGCATCAATTTCTGCCTTTAGACGATCCTGTACATCAGGGTTGTTGGCTAAGGCGATCATCAGCCAAAGAAGAGTATTTGCAGTTGTATCAGTTCCAGCCCCAAATATATCTCGAAGCGTGCGAATGAGTTGCTCAGCATCATAATCTTCACCCACGCGTTCCAGATATCTACGCACAAAGCAATCTTCTGCACCGTCTTTTAGACTTTTATCAATCTCCATTCGAATAATCTTGTAGATCATCTTCTGACTTTCGACATGCTCACGCAATTTATTTCCGTAAAGGGGAATAAATCTAAGTATAGGAGCAACCTCTAAAGCCGGATCCATGCTGGCAATGGTGCGCTTGTTTTGAAACGCGAGCTCAGTTATTCCAAGATTATAGTCCTGTCTGCGTCCAAAAAGGATACTCGTCATGATGTTTGTCGTGCAGAGGTGCGCCAGTTCTGTGGGATTAAAGGATTCTCCATTTTGTTTCAATACATAGTCTGTCATGAATTCAACTTCCGTTAAGATTCTTGATTCCATCATGCTCTTAACTCCGAATCCCAATTGCTTCAAAATGGAGAGTGAGAGTTGGTGATACTTCTTCCATTCTTGAGTGGTGTTCATTGTAATCAAACCTGGAGGCACGTGATATATATATTATTAACCTTTATTTCAAATCAATTTCATTGGCTAAACTTGAAAGCTAAATTTGAATGACCCTTAATAATTCATTTACAATATTCAGAGGGACTTTGATATTTGTTGATTGCTCTTTTCATCTATGAAAGTATTACTTGTATTATGTGGAATTATCTAAGATTGATCCTGTGGGTAAATAAATTAATAGTTTAATTTATTTTCGAAATGAATGTTATTATCCGTAGTTTAATCAGACTTCTTTAAGTGAAATGAAGGATTGTCCGACCTTTACCCGAGGTTGGTAATATTTAGGAACCATGACCAAGTACTGAATGCACATATGCTTCATATTGATGACTGATGCTGAGAATTTTTACTAAATCAATTACAGGAAAATGGAAACTTAAACTTAAAGTATGGCCTTTTTGTCGAGAAAGTTGAAGTACAACACCGGACAATCGTATGCGCCCGTGTGAATAGAGTGCACAATTCATAGGCTTTGTATTTTAAAGGTATGTTCCACAAACGTCTCGAGGAATTGTCTTAATTATGCTGACCTTTACTGTTGGGATTGACAATGCTTTCGACGTAAAGCTGGCTTCTTCCTGAGAATGCAGAAGAATGGTTAACGAGTGCATCTTCGATAACTTCTCTGCTATTCAGCATTAGCACAAGCCTAAAAACAGAAAATATGAAAGTGCGCTTGAATCTCGAAAACATTTGACATTAATGTATTGATTTCCTCTTTGAATTAAAACGCTAATGCATTGGCAGCCATAGTAGAGACCAGTTTGAAGCAATTGCTGCTGTTTCAGTGTTAATTTACGCGGATACCTGAATCTGCAGGTATACCATAATAATTATTATATTCTTTCGTCTTTTCTTTAAAAGCTCCAACTCTACAACATTACCATGGTAAGCAGTAAAGAAACATTTAAACAGAGACAGATGTTATATCCAACCGAACTCTTCACATTCTTTCATGAAATTCTGTTTTTTTCTACACAAGATCACTGATCACGGTCACAAGACTGCTAGTAGTAAGGGGACTTAATTTTGTGGTTCACTTTCGTCAGGTGACATCGCCAGTGGAGTTCCACAGAGCTTTGTATTTGGTCTTTTTTTATCATGTCCGCTGCACCACTTAATGCTTGAAGCACCTTTTCAACCAGATGACCGTTATTTGGTGATTTATTATTGCCCAGAAAGTTGCTTACAACTGTAGTGGATGAAAGGGTTAGGTCGTAGTCGTGATGATTGTTCGTTGCAACGGCCATGACCCGGCTACGGGCCCAAAGGCCGTTGACGACTCAAGACTCGCAGAAGAGATTAAGGTTGTTTATTGAAGTCACAAACAGAATACATCGACGGTGACAAGAAACTATCGACGGTCTGAACTCTGATAGTCTGCACTCTGAACTCTGATAGTCTGAACTCTGAACTCTGATAGTCTGCCCTAAGGGCTACCATTTATATAGCCCTATATCAAAACCTCCTACATAGGCATTCCTTTACCAGGCGCCAGTCAGTCTGTCTGCGCGTGCAGGTCTGTGTGGCAGGCACGACTCCTCTATCTGTGCTACGCAGTACGCACGATGGGGCATTCCTGCCACGCCTACTCATAACTTAGCACAGGTCTCTGCCTTCCCTCATTACTCTCTGCCCGTCTTTCTGACTGTCTGTCCATCTGTCTCCCTCTCGCTCTGTATCTCCGTGTGACCATCTCTCTATTTCCTGTGTGTGTGCCAAAGAAGTCAGCCCCTACACATCGTTGTTCAAAGACTCCCGCGCAGTTAGCTCAACATTATTCAGAAGTTCGCAAAGTGAGTGTCATTCATCAGTTTCCTGATCTGTGGACCAACAAATATGCCTTCTGGTATCCTTGGCCTCACTTAAGCAAATAAACCTGTCTCTTAAGTACTTGAACCTGTACCCCTTTGTTAAATTCCTTGACATGTTCTTCCCTTGTCCAAGCTTGATGTGAAGACGTGGCAAGAAAGCCTAACTGGGATCAACAAGTGGTTCGTGATGAACGTTGTTTTGGCCTTTTACCAAACGTTTGCGACGTGACCAGACTTTCATGATGTAATGGAAATCTCTTGCATACTGTCCCACTCACAAATGAAGCAACAACACTTTTTGTGTAGGCCTACCCTAGCTGAATCCGAACAAGAAGTGCTACAACTTTCAAATCACCACACAGATTTCAGTTATGCTTATTGTACTGGATAGACGACAGTAACAGCTATGTATTTCGTACGTGTCTTTCATGTGAACAGCATGTCCTACAGTTGTTGATTGATAGCCTACATGATTTCCAATGTGTAATAACACTGTTTTAAGGCTTAACACATTAACGGCGAGCTGCATTGTTTCCCAGTTGCTATTAGTACACTCTGGGGCTCTCGGCGTTAAAGTGTAAAACACGATGAATCGATAAACAGTCGCCATTCTTGCGGATCATAGTGAAAAACCAAGTGCACCAAACAATCCTTCGACATCTCTCTTTTAAAAACTGTATGATATCGCCATGGCGATTGAGAAATACAGAAACTTTACTTCCTGGTGCCAGCAGAATCCATCCCTGAAGCTGAGAGCCCAGCCATTCCGCTTGACTCTTTGAAAGTTTAAGTCCCTGACTAGGTAATTTAGCTCAGGTTGATTGATCAATTGAGGCTCACTTCACTGCAATGGTTGGAAATCAGCATCAATACCTTCTGTAGACGCTATAATGCTGTTGTTAAGTATGCACCATGCCAGTTATGCTTGTTAAACATCAACATATAGCCTACGTGCAAACTGACATCAACGCGTCTGTCAAATCAAGCTCCTTTAATAGCATGTCCTGTCAACATTCATCGTGACTAAGCATTCCCGGGGATGCCCATGCATGCCTCAGCTTTACCTTTAGGACTACATTGCACGTTGTGCAACCTGCACTGAGCGCATGTCCAGGGATACATGGAAGGCTGGAATACGCAAAACACCTTTCCTTGTTGGAAACACAAACATTAGACTGAAAATCTTAAAGGAAATTACAAAAATAGACGACTTAGAAAACTCTACGTGATAGGAAAATGTCAAGGTCATGTTCTTGATCAGCAGCACAAACTCCACAATGTACACCGAAATGTTTTCAGGAAACAAACCCTATGTTGCCAGTGAACTTGGAAATTGCTTCGTATTCTTTCTGGAATAAACTCCTGTTTTATCCATCTCACGGACTCATCAAAACCTTATCTCTTCTTTTGGCAAAGCTGAAAGCACTGTTTCTCCACAATTTCTACCTTGATTCCATCTCATACCCTTATCTTTGTCGCCGCTCTAAATCGAACACCATCCACCATAGCCGTATTCATGACTGTCTGCCTGCCTGGCCCTTTGGATCTTTGCCTGGGACGTTACCTGTGCATCGATTTTGTTTTGAATGAGCGCCAGTGAGTAAGCATTTTGGGAGTTGTAAACATCGTGAGCTTAGGCTACGACTGCTACGATGAATAAACAGTGAGTTATGTTTTGACATTTTCCGCTGAAGTTACAGTGGCACCTCTGGTTGGTACATAGTGAACAACTGTAAATTGCAATCTCTCTCTCACGCGGGAAGCCGGGTTCATTATTCGACATTGGGACATATTATGTGTATAATTCTGTGGTAAGACATGTTGGTAGGAATTTGCAGTTGCAGTGTGAACAAAATGGCGTCGGAATGGACTTCGATAAATATGACGTCATAATAATTATCATAGACGACATATCGTTTAGAGACCATCTAAGCTCTTTAAATCTTTCCGTATAGCGCCATCTACAACCGAGTTCTCCACTGATCCCAATAGGCCTACATGTAGGTTGTCGAGAATGACCGATTCTTGCTTTCGACTTTCATTCGTCCAAGTTCCATGCATGGATCAAGAAGACTACACGAATCGCGCTTGCGGAACTGGTCAAAAGAAATAGAAAAAGGTCAGTCCTGAGGGACTGAGGTAACTGGTTCCAGCTATTGGGACCAACAATAGCGAAACTCTAGACTGGGCCGTAGAAGTGTAGAAGTACGCACCCGCGGGACAACCAAGTAACCACGGGCCGAGGACCGAAGGGAGGAACGACTGTGCAGAGAAGATACTGGGGTACAAAAGGCCCTAAGATAGTGAGGTGCAGACCCAGCAAGACAGCTACGCATGAGGGAACAGACCTTGAATTGGATGCGCTGGCGGATGGGGAGCCAGTGAAGGGAGTCACGGATAAAATAGGAGATATGGTCAAACTTTGCAATGCCCCTATGAGGCGGGCGGCAGCGTTCAGAATGGACTGAAGTTTAGATGTATTTGTAGAGGAGAGACCAATGTACACCGCATTCCCATAATCAATCCTGGAACAGATCAATGCATGGACCAAAGTCGTGATGGCGTGCAGTGGTAGTGATTGGCGGATGGCACGGAGTTGGCGTAGGTAGTAGAAACAGGAACGAGAGACACTATTTACGTGATCAGACAGAGAAAGGACAGGATCAAGAATGAATCCAAGATCACGGACAGAGGAAGAGAAGTGCATATTTGGAAACCGAAGACGAAGGGAGTCAGCATCAACCTTGGCAAGCTGGGCACGACCACCGAGCCATATGTACTGAGTCTTGTCTTGGTTAAGACGAAGGCGATTTGAGGATAACCATCGGTCAAGAGCAGCTGAAGCCTATAGAATACGCTCGACCATAACAGCAGCTGTGTCTGCAGGTCCATGAAGGTAAGCCTGCGTGTCATCAGCATATTGGTGGGATAGGACACCCAGTGGACCAAGGACCCCAGCCAGATCCGAAGTATATAGGACAAACAGAAGAGGAGCAAGAACCGAGCCCTGAGGTAACCCGTAAGAGAGGGGAACCCAAGCAGAGCGGGTGGGACCAAAAACTACCGAGACGGAGCGACCAGAAAGAAATGAGCGGAACCAGAGAAGAGCAGAATCAGTAATCCCAAATGAGTTAGAGAGCCGGTCAAGAAGGATGGTGTGATCAACAGTGTCGAAAGCGGCACTAATGTCATAGAGGGAAAGTAGAGTGACATGGCCACGATCAACGGCATGAAATACATCAGCCAGAAGACTCACCATAAGAGATTCTGTCGAGTGAAATTTCCTAAATCCAGACTGAAGAGGAGGCATTAGAGAGTGTAGGTCAAGGTAGTGAACCAGTTGTACAGACACACATTTCTCAAGAAGCTTCGAGAGGAAAGACAAGTTTGAAATAGGGCGGTAATTTGAAGGGGAGCCAGGGTCAAGACCTTGTCGCTTGATGGAAGGGAAAACCACAGCCCTTTTATGCAATGCAGGTACGTAGCCCTGGGCCAACGAAGAGTTACATAAAATTACCAAAAACGGAACAAGTTCATCTAAAAATTCCTTAACTAAGAATGGAGGAAGTAAGTCAAGTTCACAAGACTTCGAAGAAGAGTCCATTATGAGTTGACGGATGGCATCAGGTTGAAGAGGCTTCCATGAAGAGAGAACAGCTGCAGTGGAGGAGAAGACAGGAGGGGAGTTTTCCGTGGATTTGCGAGTAGAATCAATCTTAGCCTGTATAAAGTTCAGGTAATCGTCTGCCGTGAACGGGGTCTCAGGTGGAGACGTGGATGCTGTAGAGCGGCCAAGGACATCCGCAATCGCCGCCCAGAGCCGACGTGGATTTCCTCTCTCCCGGTCAATCAACGACTCCCAATGCGAAGTCTCCTTCAGCCGGAACTCACGATACATGTCTCGGAGATGGTTAATCCAGATGAGGCGGTCAGACGGGTCACTTGTGCGACGGTATTTACGCTCAAAGCGTCTAACGTTCCGACGAAGCAAACGGCAATGTTGGTCCAGCCATGGCTGTAACGGTCTGACTCGAGTTCGATGTTGACGTAGCGGAAGAAGGTCATCGATGAGGGGTCGTATCGCTGAGTCGTAGAGAGCGAAGAGGTCCTCACACGGACGATCGACCAGAGGCGAGAGGTCACCACAGAGAGGACTGCTGAGGAGGCCATCACGAAACGCCTCTCGATCAAGGCGCCTCCAACCACGGGAGTGGCGGAGAGCGAAGGTAGGCTGGGAGCAGAGGAGTGGCACGGTGTAGCGTAGAAGACCGTGATCAGAAATGGACGGCGGTTCAACAGTTAGATCAGAGATGCTACAGTCGTCGCGCGTGATGATGACATCCAGCCACCCACCCAAGGCATGGGTAGGTTCTGCGACGTGTTGAGTTAAACCAAACTGCGAGAGAAGATCCAGGAAACGTTTGGTTTCTGGTAGGGAAGTGTCCTCCAAATGGATGTTAAGATCTCCAGTAATGAGTAGCTGGGAGTTGAATGTGGCGTAGACCTCTAAAAGGGAGGAAAACTCGGAGAAGAAGGCGGCAGTGAGAGGTACGGAGCCAGGGCGGTAGATAGCAAGAACAGTAAGCGGCCCTCTGGACGTAGCACAGGAAAATACGAGAGATTCGAACGAAGTCGTCTCAATTTCAACAGAGATCTTTTTGATCCGAAGGTTGTCTCGGAAGTAAACTACGATGCCCCCGTAGTTTTGTCCTAGCGGATCCTTTGTAGGAGAGACTGGCCGCGGGGCATCGATAGACGAGTAACCAGGTGGGGCAGAGCGGCGTACCGAGACATCAGCAGTAGTAGAATGCCAAGACTATGTCACTATAAGAATATCCAACGAATGTAGAGAGATTAGGTTAGATACCTCCATGTATTTATTTCCTAAAGAATGTGCGTTAAGCGAGCCAAGTTTCAGTCCATCTGAGCTGCTCTGTATGGTTGGTAGCAAAGGAGATGGCGGTGACGGCGATCGAGGAGGTGACGAAGCTCCAGTGATGCCAGCCTCAACCCGTTGAGGGGGAGGCGACGAGGGAGAGCCGAGCAGTAGCGGCTCCCGTCCGTCGGTCAGTAACGGCGAGTCATGTCTCTGCCATCCTGGACGCCAGAGGTAGAGGGAGAAAAGAGTCTTCCGTGTAGTACGACTGATTGTGTACGACGGCTTGAAGTACGAACGAATGGTGGCAGAGTCGTAAACAAAGCTCAAAATGGCGGCCGAAGGGTTGGTCGGCGACTGCAATAATATTTCCATTTCGAGCGATAATATCGACAAAATCAACGAAAGTCAGATAAATCCTTGACGCAGGTCAAAGTAAAAATTATAATCATTACTCGAAGTAAGTACCTGACGAAAACCAATCAGTATAATTAATAAACGAAACTCGGGTCGGAAAAACAACAACACGCCTAGACGCAAACCAAAGACTCAAATCATCGAGGGATCTAAAATTGAATATAGTTTCGAAGGGCGCTTATTGAATTGACCGTTATGCCTATTATAGTCTTGCACTATCTAGCCTGTTAAACCCAGTTGGCCTACACATCTATCGAGTATGCCTCAGAGCATAGAGAAGCAAATTATATCTAGCTTGGGCCTAATAGCCTACAATCAGCCGATACAAATTGGAATTGTTATTCTACGTTGCATGAACTCAACCCTCTAAAGAATACAGTAACTGTTGTAACTTGTAAGCCGCTTAAAGTCTAAATTTTAAGGCCTAATCGACTAGTTAATCAAGCGTATAAATCGAATCACATACATTTGAAAATTCATCTTCGTTCTTCCACTTCAAACATCTTCAGAACCTACTCTAATTCTTCTTCGGGTATTTTTCAACTTGTTTCGGAATGTTTTCTTAATTGAAATAAGTTAAAGCAACGCCCCTGCATTGTCGCTACGCGGCGCTCTCTTATGAGAAATGGTCAAATTATACTATGACGTCATAATGCACTTAATTGAAGTTCATTCTTATTTGTCTACATAAAAATGAGTCTATGCATGGACTTCTGTAGAACAGCTGCTAGCAATTATTAAGACGTCTATGGTCATGGTCCATAATATATGACGCCAAATTAGAGAAATCTGCAAGAATGGGTCTATTACGTCTATGAAAATGACGTGATAATGCTTAGACACGGAAACAGAAGATTATTCACAGACTTGCAAACAACGGAAAGAGTCCCTCTAACTATATCTTCGTCTGGCTGTTTGTGTTTCTGTTTTTCTCTCGGTGGTCAACTCGTCTCTCTAGTCTGTCCGTCGGCCATTCGGTCTGTTGCTATGGTTTCGACTGCAGGCTATGTTTGTCTCTCTGTCATCTTCAAAATTTAACCTTGATAAGCCGAGTTGATGTTATGTAAAACGGTCCTGAATGGTTGGCTATACTTTCGAAAAGCGCTATACAAATATTTAACAAGCCAAAATCATGAACAACAGATGCAGTAAAAGAAGGGAATGCACGCCATAAAATTTTCTTACTTTTATGCAATACTTATTTTCTCACTAACTTTCATACTTAGTTCTTAGGCTACTTGCATCAGTATAATTTCATGTTTTACCATACTTCCTTACTTAATTACCGATTGTTTTCGGTCGTTGAAATGACGATGAACAAATGTTTGTCATACGTTACGAGTAATTTCTTTTTCACTTCGAGGATCGGCTGCCGCTCAGTTCGGAACTGTTCCTCGTCATCTTCTGCAACATCTGCGTCTTGTTTTGTAGCATTTTCATCGTTCCCCCGCCCCGTCTTTTGGATATCTTTCTTCTTCTCCTGTATGGCCTTTTTCGACGTCTGCTCCCTCCGACAGAAACTAATGGAATGTAGCGGAAACATTACAGAACAAAGGAAAATTGGGCTACGTCATTCTGCGATGACGTCAATAAGAGAAAATAAGCTGAGACAGAGAGGGGTGTTATTATATAGAAATATTTCTATATGTTGAGTATTTAAATAACCGTGCTGCTTATGCAGTATTTCATACTACACGACAGGCACGCAGCGAGACTTAAATTCAAGAGGAGGCAACTTCACAGACCACTGGCAAAATCCTGGTCATAGAAGCCATTAGTCAATCGAAGTTCCAGTATATAAAAATCAAGAGGAGGCAACTGCCTCCTCGTGCCTCAATGTAGCTACGCCTATGAGTCAGTGTAAAGAAAAGTTCGGAGAAACTGCGGAAGAGTTGTGTTGCTTTTTTGCCTTGCGTTTAATTGTTGGCTGTTGGAACCTATAGTCACTCATACTAATTCATGCAATTAATTAGCAATTTATTTATAATACAATTAGTTCGTGATTTTCCAGTTATCTAAGCAGATTGATCTAGTAGGCTAGCGTTTGTAGGCCTGCTGGTTCTATTCCAATGATTGATCGCGAGGGATTATAATTCAGTTGGATGACTGCCAAAAAAGTCTAACCGTAAACTGAAACTTAGAAGGAGTTGTGAAAGGGCGTTAACCTGTTTTCCCACAGCTGTGAATTGTGAACCAAACAACTATTTCACTCAGACTAATGCTTATAGTTTGGTTTTAATTATTTCGTGACTTTCCAGTTACCGTATCTATGCCTATGGTCACTGAGCTACATCGAACTTCAGTTGCTCGCTTTCGACACTTTACAAAAGTTTACAACAATGTGTTGTAACTGTTGTTGCAATACCCCATGATCAATTCTGACAATTCATGCCGACTTGTCTAAACTACCTTCTAGTAGGGATCGAGGGCCTACCACCCAGGATGACCTGAACAGTTTTTTGTAATCTCAACCCATTTAATTGTGAACCAAACAACTATTTCACTCAGACTAATGCTAATAGTTTGGTTTTAATTATTTCGTGACTTTCCAGTTACCGTATCTATGGTCACTAAGCTACATCCAAACCCGATAGCGCATTGGATAACATCTGGCGTAGAGAGTGAGAGGTACTGAGTTCGAGCCCCGTAGGGCGGACATGCTTTGTAGGCTGCTATTAGCGCCGTTGTATTGCATTAGCTGTCTGTTCTGTTAGTAGTTAAGATTTAAATTGTATAACATGTAAATGTACAGCGCAGTGCGTTTGTCAGGCGCTTAATAAAGAAAAGATTATTATTATTATTATTATTAATAACTAAATGTCAGAGCTGAGACAATTTTGTTACGTGATTTCTGCCTGATATTTGTTACAAGTTGTCAGCTTGATGCCAAGAATAAGCGAAATTGATTGATTAAGTGCCAACAGGTCCTGTCTGCGAGTGCTCGAGTTCCGTGGTCTGGCAGAAGGTTTATACAGAGCTTCTCATTTGAGGCGATCGATTTGGTCGATCGCCTAGCAAAGGTCTGGTCGATCGGTAAATCGATCGCGCTCGATGCGCATTATGGATTTAGTTAGACTTCAGGAGAAACCTGGACCCAGACTATTCTTCTCTCTGATTGGTTACACTGTGCCATGACAAAGATGATTAGCGTTGCCCTCCTCCTTTCTTCAGGCTTGGGACTGGGACTGCTAGAGTTCAAGCAGTGGCGTAGTTCTCTGTTCTCTCTCGTAAATAATAACTTTTATTTAACATCGTCGTCATGTCAAAGATGATTGGCGTCTAGGCCTACAAAACACTGTTCAGAGAATTATGCAAAGCTATGGGATCCAAGATGGCTACCCAACCAGAGAACTTCATTAGGGTGACTGGAGGCAGGCTTTTTCCTGTGCTCACGCAGTGGAGTTGGGTTTGCTCCCCTCCCCTCCTCTGTAATCCTAATCGTAATCGTAATCAAGCATTTATATAGCGCCACTCAAAAACAGAGGCGCTCCCGACCCAGGGCCAATCTCTTCACTGGTAAAGAGAGGTTTTCAGACGCTTGCGGAACTGGTCAAAAGAAATAGAAAAAGGTCAGTCCTGAGGGACTGAGGTAACTGGTTCCAGCTATTGGGACCAACAATTGCGAAACTCCTAGACTGTGCCGTAGAAGTACGCACCCGCGGGACAACCAAGTAACCACGGGCCGAGGACCGAAGGGAGGAACGACTGTGCAGAGAAGATACTGGGGTACAAAAGGCCCTAAGACAGTGAGGAGCAGAGCCAGCAAGACAGCTTCGCATGAGGGAACAGACCTTGAATTGTATTGATCATTTATCACAGAGGTCTAGGCGGAGGGAAGGGGTCTTGGCTGATTGCTGGGAACCTTGGCTGGTTGCTAGAGGTCTTTGGCTGGTTGCTAGGGATCGTTGTAGACGGAAGTAAATCTTGGGTATATCGCAACAGTATGTTAATGTAATGTAAATCTTCGAAAATTTCTCTGCGCCCACAAAAGCCAAGTCAGGGAGACCAACTAATATGTTAGTCGTAGACGTAATTTTACACTGCAGTACATAAAACCCCATATTCCTACTAGCGCCCCCTGGGAGGTTAATTTTCTTCTTTAACCAACACGTTATAGGTCTACTTTCTATCAAGGAATCTATAGGCTATTACAGTTACTCGCAAAAATAATGTGTACTTACTTTTCACTCTTAAACATAGATGTCGCCCCACTTAAGATTTTGTTTCTGATGTTAAATATGATGTTTTCAATCTCCATCGGCAATAATTTAATTATTAGTCAATTTGCCTTTACAAATATAATTTATTGCATGCGTTTGTTATGAAAACAAGATGTGAAATTTTCCTGAACCCGATTATCGCCCAAAAATAGGTCTACGACGCTACATAAGGACTTTCTAGTCCTGTGTATAAAAGGTCCTTGACTTTCTATCCGTCTGAGGCGCTGCTATGCGTAGGAGCACCACCGAGTTTGACGACATTATTTTAATAAGGACTCTTCCGGTCGTGCGCATAATATTTATCCTGGACTTCCGACACATTTCCGCCTCGATGTAGCAGACGGTTTGATCGATGGTTTGATCTTTTGTCTTTTGAATTTATTTTAGATAAACCAAAAGAAATTCATTGTTTGAAACTAATTTAGTCGAAAATGTTGTATACAGGGATTTGAGACGTAGGCTCGAAATACGTTTGTACAGTTAAAACAAGTTTCTTGAGAACATTTGAAAAAATGTAGATAAGCAATTTGCGGTCATGATTACTTTTCGGCAAACTTATAGTATCGGGGGCTGAAGGATTATACAGTCCCTCACCCCTGGGAAATGTCTGACCAATGTTCGCACCCCGTACAAATGTATTATCACATTTGAAGACGCATACACGAAATTGTTACTAGGCCCTACTTAAACTTGCGCTTGCAAGCCTTAGGCTATCCCTTACATGCTTATAATATAATGTTACATGGAAATAAACTTCTATCTTATGGTCTTACCCATACTTATCCTATGACAGCTAAAAAATTTATAATTTATTGTCAAAGCGGTAAAGTCGTAGTTTACGTTGCTAAATTATTCTAATGTCTTCAATGCCGTACTTGACGTTGGTAAGTAAGCAGCCTACCTACGCGCATGTTAAATATCATCAATCCAGCTTCCATTTAATCAAGAATTTATGTTTTCATCAATCCAACTTCCATTTAATTGGAAAATATTACTTTTATCAATCCAACTTCTATTTGACGAAAGAAATATTTTTCATCAATGGAACTTTTATTTAAGCAAAGATATATTCTCATGAATCCAGCTTCTAATTACGGAAAAAAACATTTTCATCAATCCAGGTTCTATTGAATCGAAAACTTAATTTAATCCATCCAGCTTCTATTTACGGGAAAAATTATTTCGATCAATCCAACTTCAATTTTGAACACAGGAATGTTTTCATCAATCCCACTTCCATTTAGGGAAACAATTTCTTTAATCAATCCAGCTTCCATTTTAAAGTGACAATATCAAATAATTTAGCAACGTAAACTACGACTTTACCCTAACATTCTTCTAATTCATAATTTCCTCTTTGTCGCACTCCTCAAATGACATGTCGCACCCCCTGGGGGTGGGTGCACCCCAGTTTGGGAACCACTAATCGCCTCTGTTTTTGAGTGATCTAATCACATTCGATTTCACTAAGGCATTCGACACAGTGCAGCATTCTAGTCTGGCAGAGCAATTAGCTGAGATGCCAATACCCGATTGCTTTTACAACTGGATTATTTGATTTCTCTCCTTCCTTGAGGACCGTCAGCATGGAACAAAATTCTGTGAAATCATCTCTGATTAAAATAAATGCCAGCATTGTTCAGGGGGCAGGTTCAGGGCCAGTTAATTTCATTACATTAATCTCAAAATTAAAAATGGGGCACAATGGAAACAGAATACTTAAATTATGCCGATGACAAGTATTTGATAATACCATAATCTAATGCTGACAGGTGTTGAAGAACTGGACCACGTGTAACCTTGAACTGAATCATAATAAGACTTATTGAGATGCTGATTAGAAGGGGTGGGGTAGGGTTGGGCAGTGGATGGCCCCTGTCATACCAGAGGTATCTAGAGAGATAAATTGACTGTAACGCTTACGGAAACCCTTGATTTTGAAGCGCATATAAGCCAGACATGTTGCAAGGGTAGACAGTCCTTGTATACATAGCACATTTTTACAGCTCATGGCCTCAAGGGCCCAAACCTTTTTAATGTGGCTCACATCAAGATTGTGGCACGCCTGATATATGTCAGCCCAACATGGTGGGGTTTTGCTCATCAGCAAGATAAAAACAGGCTCCAATCCATCATAAGTCGGATGATCCGGAAGGGTATCTCCCCGTTGACAGCCCAACCTTTGACCTGCTCTGTCACAAGGCTGATACTGGTCTCTTCACAGCTGTTCTAAACAACCAGGGGAATGTTTTACAAGTTGCTCCCACCAAGGAAATCAACTGGGCTACCTAATGCCTATATCCCCTTTGCCCACAGTCTCATGACAGGGTCTTGACTCTTATCGACAATAATATGAGGAAAACATTTTTAGGAAGAATGCTGTACTGTTATTGATTATGTATTTGTCCTATGATGTTTGTACACCGTAGTGTGGCTCTTCTGCAACCGGTTGACTAAAGAATATACTTACTTACTTATTTACTTTTACATGCAATTGTTTTCCAATTTATTCATGCATAATGAAATTTTTGTAGTGTATGGTTTTCACATGAGAATGATTTACATATCTATGCTGGTCCTGATCGTTCTCAGCAGTGTCAGGATCAATGTATCTGAAGTTAAAGAGAAAATGTACGTGATAGTGCTTTTGCCAATGGAGAAAGGAAATGTTCGCATCAAAAGGATTAATGAAATTGGGGCATTTGTTGCACTAGACGTAATTCGGCAGAACAGAATTATTAATCCCGACGAATATGAAATCCAGATAGATGTTCTGAATGATTTCTGTGATGGGACTAAGGCGCTGGAAATTGTTCTTGGTGAATATTTCATGAAGTCTGAACATGTAAGAGCTCTACTTCCAATTGACTTCTCTATTCAGTATTGTCATATATGTGTTGCAACAAAACTGCTGTTTCATATTATTTTGATATATCTTAAGTAGCAACTAATCATCTTCTGCCTTGCCATCTAATTGTTCATATGAATGTTAATTATGCACTCAATCGCCAAAGCCCAGTGCATTATTTATTATTGATAGTTCACATTGCAGAAAAGGTAAAGTCTGAAAATCAGACAGGAAGCACTTCCTGATGTTACATCGCCCAGTTCACAGTACTCATTTTTATTTGACTAATGTACTATTGCAGTCATTACTGTAGCAATCGCTCTAACTATTCTGCATGATCATCATGTTGTTTAAAATTTCTACACTCTGATTTACAAATTGCTACTTAAAAGCTAAGCATAGGGAACTAGCTTGTTTTTTGAATACTCCATCAGTCAAAGAAGAAATGATTAGTTTCTTGGAGACCCAGAGATGGAAAGGAACAAGGAGTTTTTATGATAGGCCACATTTAGATTTATGGTTAGGTTTATGCGATGCTTTAGTTTGTTTAGGTTGCATATGGACCTATCATTTGCAAGTGAAGGCCAATGTTTCCTCGAAGCTACACGTTTGCATGGCCTCGGAGCAGTTTTGTGGCTCTGTACACTGTAAGAATGGCTTTACAGTATAAAGTCATCCAAAAACAATCTTCACGCATGAAGCTCAGAAACCTGAACACTGAATTTTCTGATTAGAGAGGTCTGCCAGCATGGCCATATGTAGCCTATATATATGGGACCCATATTCACATTATGGGATACGTATATAGAGCCCATTTGGTCAAATCTAATGCATATGGAAATGCTAGCATAAGTAAACAGTGGTGAAAGCTATTTACATACTTGATATTATAGCTGTCATTTTTATTTATCCTTGTTGAAATCACTGCCAGTTTTATTCTTTGCTGTTCAGGTAATTAGTGACGATGAAGGACCAGAGTATGTGACATCTATAATTGGTATGACGTGCAATGAGGCATGTCGGCCAATTGGTTCCTTCTATGGATCTGCCTGGGTGACTGTTGTTTCCATCGGCTGCAACATTGATATACTGTCAAACACTGAAGAAGATGATGGCTTTCCAGCATCAAGTCGTGTTGTGGCATCCTGGCAAACGCTTATCGATGTCACAGTCAAGTTGGCAAAGCAATATACCTGGACACGCATTGCCATCATTGCCTCGTGTGGCCAAGACTGGCTTAGCTTCACTCCTGCTCTGAAGAATGCGTTGATAGCAAACGACGCTGATGCTGATACAAATCACACAATACCGTGTGAGCGACTAGAGGGCTCTTTGTCAAACAGTTCAAAGGTTTATATTGAGGCTAAGAAAGCTTTGGAAGCTCTGACTACTTCAGAAGCCTCTAAGTTGCCTTACTACAGTAGGTGAACATACCTACGTATATTTATATTATGGATGTATAATATGTATGTATGTGTGTGTGTGTGCAAGTCCTTACTGCAGTATGTGAATGCTGTATGTGGTGGTGGTGTCTTTGTGCATTGCCTATCTTGCAGGGAAGGTGCATTACAAAACATAAGAGAATTGGAAATACGCAAATTATTTTGAATAGCGAAAATTGTGAAATTACTTTGATAATGGACATTATAGAAGATTAGATTAGATTAGAATAGAAGAGTCAGTCTAAGGAATAAGATCCGCAAACAGACAGAAGTTTTAGCACAAAATAATGCTCACGCAAGCAAAATGTGAATCCAACAGAGGCCAAGGTGGTATAGATATGAATTCATCATTGGCAGTTCCAGAAAGTAAGTTTTTATTGGACTTGTATTTGGGAACAGTGACATTACAAAGTTTCCTGACTTAATTCCCAATGGTGCTAAAAGTTGAGTAAGTTCTGAGCATAAATAATGTTTAGAAGCCAGATAACTTGGAATTATAGATCATTAATCATTATCCCTTCCTTCGCTACAGTCCTTCCTCTAGGACCGTTCCCACTGTGTTGTATGTGAGGCTGTGAGCCATTACGTTCCACCTGGTCCTCTATTCCTTCGGCCTTCCTCAAGTTTCTGTCCTGGTCCCTCCTATGCATTCTGTATGCTGCCGACTTGGGACGGATTCTCCTTACTATGATTGTTGCTGTCCATCAGTATGCACCCAGGCCTTTGCTCACTGCCTGTTGGATGCAGCTCTTTCTTGAGTAGAGAGGATTCCTGAAGCAACATCTGCCCTTAATATCTGGATGTCCTCCAACCGCCTCCGATTAAACTGTAATAAGACACGGTTCATCTGGCTTGTTGGTGCTGCTCGGATTGCTAAAATCGATACCAGAGGTTTCTGCACATTCTTTTCCTCAATACGTGATATTATTGGAGTCGTCTTGTCTTAACTAGATCGCTCCTTTACTGCAGTGTTTAATCTAGACGTCTTTTGGGGGAAGTTCCCCAGGATCGAGTTCCCCCCTGAAAAAATTAGAGATGTAATTTTGTACAGAAAGTGTGAAATTTAGGGATAATTTCCCCAGGATTTATCGCCTACCCCCCCCCCGTGGTCAGGATGGATCGAGGAGGGAAATTTTGTTGGAAATCTCTCGCATACCCGCCCTCGAGCATAAGTAAAATACTGGTTACTACCCTCCCGGTCGTGAACTTTTCACTTGATTCCCTTTAGGCTTTATCGTCAAGCCATTTTTATTCTGTACTGTTCTGAGTAATTAGTGACGATTTTCCAGACATGTGACAGTAGATTAAACACTGCCTTTACTCAGTGTTTAATCTAGTCCCCTTATGCTGTCGGGGGTGACTCCAGGGTTCTCGGCTGCAAGCCATTGATATCCAACATATTCCAAAAGTTGACGACCGGGGGTAGTAACGAGTATTTTCCAACAAAATTTTCGAGGGGGTAGTAACAGGTGTTTTCGCCAAGAATTTTCGAGGGGGTAGTAACAGCTGTTTTTACCCAACAATTTTCGAGGGGGTAGTAACAGCTGTTTTTACCCAACAATTTTCGAGGGGGTAGTAACGGGTGTTTTCTAACAAATGTTAGACCATAAATGTGTCAAAATTTTTATCTCTTCCATTTTTCTGGGAAAAAAGGTCGATCCTGGGGCTAAGAACTTTCCCCCTCTGAGACGTCAGAGATTAAACACTGCCCTACACTGATCATGTCAACAGGGGGTTGATAACATTTATTTAACGACGCCGTCATAACGACGATGATTGGCGTCGAGATCATGTCAACATACAGTGTCATGCTTTTATCATCTCCATCGGCTCCGTACCAGCAACCGCTGCCTCTCCTTTCATGATACCATTGATTAGAGGTCTGCGGGTAGAGCATTTTTGCTACCCGACCCGTACCCGTAAGACAAAACCGTTACCCGTACCCGACCCGTACTCAAAATTACTACCCGACCCTACCCGTACCCGCGGGAATACCCGTACCCGTAAAGTACCTGTCACGTCATTAGCACGCCTTCCCATAGTCCCTGTCCTTAACAGGCCAACAGGCTTACAATACAGCATGTAATAATAATAATAAATAGGCTGATCATGATGATGATGATGATGATGCTAGTAGTAGTAGTAGTAGCGGCAGTAGTAGTGTTTACAGTAGTAGTAGTTGTTGTTGTGGTTGTTGTGGTTTTTACGTTTTTGGTTGTTGTTGTTGTGGTGGTGGCGACAACAGTAATAGTAGCGGCAGCAACGGCAGCAGCAGTTATTGTAGTAGTAATAACAATAGGCTGTCCACTTATGGAACCTGTTACATGCAACTGTTTTGCTTTCTCAATTGCATTGTACGTTTTATCTCCGTGGTCTATACTGTCACCTAGTACACTAAGTAATTGTTAATAGTATGTTGCAGATCCGGTTATGCTCATAGTGTGCCGACATTCTCTATTACATGTAACAGTGACATTGTAACCCCAAAATCTTCACGCCGGTACGGGTAAAACCAGGTATACCCGTACCCCTGATGACCGTACCCGACTCGACCCGTGAAATGCGTACCCGACCCGCGGGTACGGGTCGGGTACAGGGAAACCCGCGGGTACGGGTATACCCGCAGACCCCTAATACCAATACTTTTATTCACGTCCTTATCTGCGCCAGGGTGGACTTGGGAATGCCATCTGCTGGACTTTCACAAGCTATTATTTTGAAGCTTCAGCTGTTGTTAACGCTGCTGCCCATTTTATTGGAGGTGTCCTAAGGTTTGGCTATAATTATAGCTTCTTTTATGCGGGATAATTTGCTCTAGCTCACCATCCAGCAGCCTATTCAGTTTAAGTCCCGGACCCTTATGCACAATTGTCACGTGTGCTCTGTTCCATCATACCTTATGGACTTCTGCATTTCAGTCTCTGTGGTTCCGGATCGTGGCACCCTTCGGTCGGATGCCCATGGACTCCTGACGGTCCCTGGTATGCACAATGCTACAGCTCAGCCCAGAAGCTTTTTTCTATGTTGGGCCGCCCATCTGGAATTGCCTTTCGAGAGAGCGCCGTGGAGGCTCAAGCTCCTTAGTTTCTCCCTTCCACAGTATAGCAATTACAACTGGTGCTTTAAGAAATCCAGCCAATGTGTTGTTTGTTTTTGCAGTTTTTGTGTTCTTGATGCATGACCTTGAAGTGCTTGCATGTCTTATGGCTGCTCAGGATCTCGGTTTAACAGCTAACAGAGCATTTATAGCCTATGGCTATTCAGTAGGTGAGAGAATTGTTTTGATCCAGTATTTGAGACTACTAACGGGTAATTGAGAATTTGGTAGAATAACTTGTGACTGCAGTGCACCAGATGTCTGTTGACTTCAGCTCAATTATGCATTGGAGGGTCTGTCAAGTGCAGAACGGGACAATAACCAAGAAGAAAGCAGTGATAATGAATTTACAGGTAGTTCATAGATTTGATCTCTGACTAATATGCAACTTGCTATTTTGTATTGTCATATGAATAGCTGTCTAATAAAAGAAATTCAGAACATAGATATTCAAATGGCTTGACGATAAAGCCTAAAGGCAATCAAGTGTAAAGAACTTGCCCTCAGTTGTTAAACAATGTGTAGTTGGCAGACTTGAACATATGGTCTGTTTAAGAATGCTGCTGATTAGGCAGAGTAAATATAACGCATTTCTGTCCAATATCTCAGAGCTGTAGTAGACATTCCTAACGGTCAAATTGCTGGAAAGTATTTTAATGTGTTTTATCATTTTTGTGTGACAGATAGTGACGCTTCATTCTGGCCAGAACGGAAAGATGATGTACTAAATGTCCAGGAGGGTCTCATCTCGATTAACGTCAGACGACCAAAGGAAGAGTGGGAAAAGTTTGAATTAGATTTCTTGAAAAAGTATAATGGAGACATAAACAGATATGGTGAAGTGGAGGTGCATATTTATCTAATCTTTATCGTAAATAACCCAATAATTTATAACGTTTCTGTTTTCTACCATGTTGCTAGGCCCAGTAGCTCTGAATTGACACATTGCCACAAATACAGCAAACCTGAGGCTTTCACAAACAACTTGCAAGGCAGACATAAACTGGACATTTATATTTTCACAAGAATCACTGGACCAGTGGACCTTGTTTCAAGAAAATTATAGTAGCCTAACTTCTTAACTCCATGTTGTTCCCAGTAACAGATGATACAACTTCAATAGACCATGCTGTTGTTTAGATAACTGCTAACTTAATTGCTAAAAAACATGCTATAAGCTGGATTAAATTTGTCAGAGTGCTCTTGTAAAAGGATTTTAAATTTTCTTTTAGTCTAACTTTATCTCTGAACCGCAATATTGCTTTGTATATGGCTTCGTGAGATAGTCATTCCAAGAATTTATATAGCGCGCCTCAAGAAACCTACTCGGAGTCAAAGGCAGCTAAACTGGCTTCCATTAAAGGAAAATATAAGATTTTTGAGGTCTTTCTGGACCCAGCCTTCATTGGCACTGTAGTTTCCTAATGTATTGACTAAGTTGCTGTAGACTTGGTAAAGGGCAACCCCGCAGAAGTGAAACAAGACCATTGTACACACTCAGCAGCATGGGGCCAGATATGCCTAATTTCATTTGCCTCTGACTTTAACTCAAAGATGAGCATTTTTGGTGCTTTGATTCGGTCTGTCTAAACGCCGCCATTGCGGTTTTAAGGTGGTCCCAGTCTCAAGCGTGGATAAAGGAGGAGGGCGATACTGGTTTGTCGATACTGGTTCGTGCATTATGATTTCATTATGGCAAATACTAATATCATTGGTGTTCGAAAGAAAGATGAATAATAGGTGGCCGTGTGACCCCCGCCACCCTGGAAAACGTGCCAATGCCCGTGGACTTGGTCAGTATATCTGGAAACTTGTTTGCAGCCAGAAATAAACGTCTATGCAGGACTGTTGCATGATGCCTTACTCTTCTGGGCGCATGCTGTCAATGAATCCATAAAGGCCAACAGAGTCAACGGGTTTGTCAAAGAAGAAATTCCAGATTTCTTTGACAAGGCAACCTTTACAGGTAGACCTAAATGTTCAACAAATTTATAACATTCTTTGCATTTTGCTAAAGTTGCTGCGATAGATGTTATTGAAACGATAGACAATCCAGAAGTCGTGAAAGGTGGAGCCCATTTTGTGTTGACTGAGGTCTTGCATTGTGGAAAGTGGGAAGACCTTTCTTGAGGCATTAAGGATTATGACAGTGAAAGACTTCTTTCAAAGTGTTGCAGTAGAGTTTCTGACAACCTCTTTTAGTCAACTAACATTTTATGAATTTTCCTCATTTCCATAGCTTCTCTTTCTCTTTCCTCTTGATTTGTTAACTATTCCTGTCCTTTGTCCAATTTTTGCACATGTTTTTGTGTTGTTATCATTATTTCTCCGTTGTTTGCATTACAGTTGCTGTAGGCAATCCTTACCAAAACGGGTTTGGGAGCCAAGTCATTAGCATCCATGCCTCAAAATCAATTGGGGTCATTATCTCTAAATGACCTCCACTGGCTTTCTGAATCAAATACAAAATATGGTTATGGTTTACAATTGCCACTATTACTACTACTGCTACTACTAATCAATCAAATCAATCAATCAAAATTCTTTTATTGAAGCCAAATAAAAAAAACACATAACATTTCAACATAAAAAATATCAGTATTGGCCCCAAGAGGAGTCCCAAAAGGATCAAGATCCCGCTAACTAGGGACACCTAGAACAACATTTCAGAAATCTGAATTGGCTAAATCCTTGATAAACAGTGCAACATCAAGTTTCGTACAGCAATGCAAATAGTATAGTACATATTACACAGTAAATGATTAACTCGATTCAAAACACTATGAAAATATATATATAAAAAAAACCAAACGAAAACCTTAACTAACAGTGGGGCGCGGTGGTGTAGGGGTATGTTTGGTGCCTTGCAGCCGGAGGGTTGCGGGTTCGAATCCACCTCAAGCCGCCGCGTAGGGACCCTGGGCAAGTCCTTCACTCGCAATTGCTCATGCGCTTTCGCGGCGTGAAACTCCGATTCAGTGTCCGCGCTGTGGTCGGGAGCGCCTCTGAGTAGAAATCTTGAAGGGCGCTATATAAATATCTGAAATGAATGAATGAATGAACAGTGAAAAAGAATATCCGGCAGGGTAGGTTATAGCTAATTTCCATTAATCAGGTAGGCATGCAGCATTTTTAAAGTGCCGTAGGTGGGGGGCACAACGTATGTGAGAGGGAAGCATGTTCCAGGTTAATAATAATATACATACATTCATGACATACATAGAGTTAGGTATTTATGTCTCCATGGATATCACGGATACCACGGATAGCAAAAGCATCAGTCTCCAATCACCTTGATTATTGTAACTCGCTTCTTGTTGGTATCAAAGAGTCAAACATGTTGAAACTTCAAAGATTTCAGGAACATTTGGCTAAAGCCTTATCTAATATTATGAACATATAACCCAGGTGAGGTATTGGCTTCCTGCTCAGCAAAGGATTTGTTTCATGTTGGAGCTCATAGTTCATAAACATTGAACTCTGGTCAACCCCAATACACATAATATGCTGATCTTTGACAGAACCATCCAAGAGGCTCCAAACCTCCAACCTTAACCTAAGCAGCATGCATTACAGACTATGGTTACTAACTTCAGTAATCTTGAGCAGTTTCAAGTTTCTTGAAGTAACTAAACTATAGACACTGCACGTCCTCTACCGCAATTGTATTTGTTGAGGTGGTACTAATTTATGTTCCGTACTGTATGAGATTCCCTTGTAGTCTAGCTACCTAACTGGTCAAGTCAACAGCGACAGCGAGGCTTAATACTTACAAGTCAACCACACACGATATCATTATGCATTGCAACTTGAGCTCCTCAATCTTTCTCTTCCTCTGTTTCGGAAACGCCTGAAGACTATTATTTGTTACAGCCCTGGGTCGGGAGCGCCTCTGAATCTCTGAATGGCGTTATACAAATGTTCAATTACAATTACAATTATAATACCTGAAATTTTACTTACCAGTTCAATTACAGATTGACAGTTTGATAAAGAGTGCAATTGAAATTCATGAGTAATTTAGGTACTGGAATATAAGAATGCAAAAGTCATCAGCAATTTTGGCCAAAAGGCTATACAGTTTAAGTTGGCAAAAGTCGACCAGTTACGTCGATCGTTTATATGCCAAGTCGATATAGTTGACGAGAGGTCGACTAGTGGGCAAAGTTGGGTAAAGTCGTAGTTTACGTTGCTAAATTATTTGATATTGTCACTTTAACGTGGAAGCTGGATTGATGAAAAAAATTGTTTCCCCAAATGGAAGTTGGATTGATGAAACCATTCCTGTGTTCAAAATTGAAGTTGGATTGATAGAAATAATTTTTTCCGTAAATAGAAGCTGGATGGATGAAACTAAGTTTTCGCTTCAATAGAAGCTGGATTGATGAAAATAATTGTTTCCGTAATTAGAAGCTGGATCCATGAGAATCTATCTTTGCTTAAATAAAAGTTCCATTGATGAAAAATATTTTTTTCGTCAAATAGAAGTTGGATTGATAAAAGAAATTTTTTCCAATTAAATGGAAGTTGGATTGATGAAAATATTTCTGGATGAAATGGAAGCTGGATTGATGATAGTTAACATGCACATAGGTAGACTGCTTACTTACCAACGTTAAGTACGACATTGAAGACATTAGAATAATTTAGCAACGTAAACTACGACTTTACCCAAAGTTGATCAAGTCGATCGTCGGCCGAGCCAAGTCGATCGTAGCACTCGACTCGATTGACCATGGGATATACTTCAAATGAGCCACAGTTCAGTTTTTTCAGATATAAGACAAGTACTACCGGGAGAAATAGAACTGTGGGTTTCACTTGTATGCCAGGTTACCTCTGGCATAAAACCTATGGACTTCCAAAGCGTACTACACAGGTGAGGTGTAAAAAGTACACGTGTGTACAGCGAGTGGAGGGGCCTATTTTTCCGAATTTCTGCGTACATACTAATTGGATGACCCCTCATCTGATCAATTCTCTTTCTCAGGTTATACCTAAAACTAGAATTGTTTTAGTGAACAAACTTTTTGGGTTGCTTTACTTTTGCTTTTAATTTTGGTACTTATGTCTGTACATTCTGCTTAGTAGTCTATAGTCATTTTGTTCTCGACTTAAGAATATTTCTTTTTCAAATTATTGCGTATCCACCTTAGGCGGCATTTCTGTCTTAGTAGACTAAACTTTTGGATATTCAGCTGATTATGACTTGGATTTGGTGCGCCATCAGTTGATGGCTTGTGCATTAGACATCAGCAGCTCAATAGAAATTGCTAATTACAATGAAATTAAGCTAAATGCCCGTAATTATAGTGAAAATAATACCTCAACCGTCGGTCATTGGTGGCACTTTAATCTGCCAATGTGCTTGGGAAATTTTGGCCATTGTCGATAGAAACAAATATTTCTGATGCATTCCATACCGGTACCTACTGCGCTTTTGATAGGTTCTTAGAAGTGCACTGTAATCCCAGATATGTACTTACTGAACAATTAAATGTAAAAACTAATTAATTTTTAAATGTCTTACAGGTGCAATGGAAGCAAATAAATTGTTTTTAAATGTCTTGCAGGTGCAACAGGGGTTGTTAAAATAGGTTTGAATGGAGACCGATATTGTGATTATGCAGTTGAAATCGTACAGAATCAGAAGTATGTTCGTACCTTTGACTATTATTTTGAAAGTCAGAAGCTTGTGCCAACAAATGCCATCGTTGTGTGGCCTGGAAAGAAAACGAAAGTTCCATCTAGTGAGCCATGTGAAATCACAGGCACCTGTTCCAAAGACCAAACAGATTTGATCAGTGAGTTTTGTTGTGTTTGAATACTTGAGTTTTGTTCTTAACACCATTGAGTTTTGTTATTTTAAGCACTATTACATTTTGCTGTTTTGGGTCTTGCTTTTTAACACTGAATTTTGTTGTTTTGACTACCAGTGAGGTTTTGTGCTGAGTGAACTAATTTCTTTTGTATAGCTAGATTGATTGCACTTGAATAGCCTGTACTTGTAAGGTAATGTAATGTAATGTAATTAGCAACTTCTATTGCGCCGGTGTCTAATGCACAAGGCATCAACCGATGGCACACAAAACCAAGCCGTAATCAGGTCAACATCCAGAAGATCAGTCCGTAAGAGACAGAGAGGCAGCCTAAGGTGGATAAGCAATTTGAAAGAGATAAGTTTTCAGCCGAGAACGAAATGACACAAGCGACTGAGCACAGCGTACAGACACAGGAAGAGAGTTCCAAAAAGTAGGTCCAGATACTGAAAAAGCTCGTTCACCGAGAACAGTTCTTGATTTAGGTATGACCAGACAAAGACAATCAGATGACCTCATTGAATAATGATAAGTCAGAGGAATAAGAACAGATTTTAAATATTGTGGTTGGCCAGAGTTCAAAGTTTTATAAACTATGAGCCCCAGTTTGAAACGAATTCTTTGCTGAACAGGAAGCCAATGCAAAGATTTAAGCACAGGGTTATATGTTCATATTTGGATGTATTAGTTATGGCTCTAGCCAAAGAGTTCTGAACCCTCTGCAGCTTCAGTATGTTTGATTTATTGATACCAGTAAGAAGCGAGTTACAATAGTCTAGGCGACTGGAAACCAATGCATTTGCCAAAGATATTCTTGCAGACATGGGCACATAACGCCTAATTCTGCGTATGTCACGAATGAACATATAGGATGACTTACAAATACTGTTTACATGGCCAGTGAGAGACATGGTAGAATTAAAAACAACGCCTAAGTTGCGTGCAGCGTCGGCCAGCTCAATAACTGAGTCACCCAGTTTCAATGACTTAAGCCCATCAAATTTCTTAAGTTGCTGTGGAGTGCCAAGTAACAGAAATTCAGTCTTTGATGGGTTAAGGAGGAGTTTATTGGATGCCATCCAGGACTGTACTTCATCAAAGACAGCAGACAACATCTGTATAGATGAGTCACATGACAGACTATCAAATGAAATGTAAATTTGAGTATCATCAGCATAGAAATGATATCTCAGCGAATGATTATCAAGCAATGCTCCTAATGGTGTCGTGTATAGTGTAAACAAAAGAGGGCCAAGCACTGATCCCTGTGGTACACCGCATGTCAACAAAGCATCAGATGAATAATTACCATTTAAATACACTGATTGAGTGCGTGGACTAAGATAAGTACTAAACCAAGGTACTACAGAGATTGCAGGCAACTGTAGAAGAGGCAAACTATAATAAGCATTTTTTAATTGTCCTTATTCTTTCTTCAATGCTGACAGTTTCATACTGTCTTACATAAAAGAGGGCACAATTGAAAGTCAGTTGGGCATTGGCAGAGTGATAATATTGCCTGACTTTTAAAGTAAATTCACTGGGTGATTGACATAAGTATATAGCAATTTGAATAGTAAGCCTTTGATCTCCATGCCTCAGATTGAGACTTAAATATTGACTTTTGTGAATATATTACATAAACTGAATACAGACTAAAACTGAATAAGTTGTACTGAGTGCTTTAAATAAACAATGACTCACAGTTGACATTCTGTTTTCGTTAGCACTTGGCCATAAATGACTTAAAGAAATAAGGTGAAATATCTACTTCAATGTGTTATTTCTGCTTGAACAGGTTATTTTGGCTGTCTGTAACCAGGTCTTATATGTTTTGTTGTCCTGCATTCTATGATGCTTTTTCTTAAACTCAGTTTTGTTGTTGAGTTTTACATCTAGTTCTGAGTCATGTTTCTATGAAAAATTATATATTTCATAGTGCTCAGTAATTTTAAATTCAGTGCATATCAACAGTTAGACTGAATATTATTTTGTGCTGATGAATCAAATGCTTTTGCTTAATTGACTTTACAGTTATTATTGCACCGTGTGTCTTTGCTGTTGTTTTGCTGTCAATGGCTATTTTCTGCTTTATGTTTTACAGGTAAGTGGAAGTTTTGGTATTTGAATATGGCTTTTTTAATTTGTATTAATTTTTTGCTATGCAAACTAGTTTAATGGTTTCCACGCTAGACTGTCCGTTGAGAATTCAGAGGTTGAAACCCTACCAGGGCAGAAATTTCTTCAGAGATTTCTATAATATTCGTTTACTCAATTCAAACTGACAAACCTCAACTGGTATGCTCCACATAACATAACATTAGAACGTAATTGAAAACTTGTAAAGTGCAACTGCAAGATAAAACTCATCAGCAGCTCTCCCGACCAAGCAGGGAGGTCCCACAATCAAACAGAAGAGACTTCAAGCACTGGCAGAACAAGGACTCGCTCACTTCTGATTTGAAAAGAAAGACTATTCCACAATATTGTTGGCAATGCTTCTGTGCTGAGTATACATAGTGGACGATCTAGCCCAGGGACGACATGGATATCATGTGCAGCCGATCGGAGGAATGTGCGACCAGGAATAGATGAGGCAAAGATGCACGTGTACATGTGTCCTCTGGCCAACTCAGCTATGTTGAGTACACTGACCATACATTTTCGGTGGGAATATAAGGCGGAGAGGGAGAGGACTGGCCACCAACCCTTATACATATATATATCAAGGCTAAGAAAAATGAAGTACTTTCCAACACTTCATACTCATGTCTACCTCTCAGACTAGCTTAAGAGACTCGATGCTCTTCTTAAATTACATTTATGTGCACATATTTTAATTATTTGATTGACAGTACTTAAGGCTAACCAAGTTTGAGAGATTTTGTCGGATCATGTTGCTATCATAGATGATGAGATAATGGATGTAGGTAGTAATAGATTATTATAATTAGAATGGAGATTCACTGTTTGACTAACGCTTCATTTACACCTATAGACTAAGGCTTCATCTCTCACCTTAGCCTCTGACTCCCCTGTGGTATTAATTTTAATCTGTATCTGCTTCTGTAATCACTTCTCCAACCTTTCGCGCTCCTGCTTCATGCACATTCGTAACCTCCACCGCGTCTGGTCCATCTGCCTCCACCATTGCTACCTCAAATCCACCCAAATTAAGTGTCTTCACCTTATCTAAAATTCACTAGCTCGAGCTGTCACTGTCATCTGATTGCCCTTGCCTTCGAATTCTGAGCCTAAACGAATTAAGTACGCCTTAGCAGCTATTCCTGCCAACCATACTTGGATCTCCTTTGGACAACCCCTCTGATTCGACTTAGTGTTAATGAGTAAACTGGTGCCCTATGCTTAGCTTTTGAGTGATGCTTTAGAAATTTCGATTATGATTATAAAATGTTTTCATATGGTCAGGATCGGCAAGGCCGTAGCCAAGATTTTATTTCGGGGGTGTTTACTCGTCCTTGAGCAAGCCAACGAGCAGCCGAGTCAACTGACTAAGGGGTTTCTGTTAGTAAATGCATTATTTTATTTTTACATTATTAAATTTTGGGTGGTGTTTAAACACCCAAAATTCCCCCTAGCTACGGCCTTGAGGATCGGAAATCCCAGGCAGGATATTTGCCAGATCTTATGTTGTGATTATGACAAGATTTTAAACTTTTAGGAAAGCACGAAGGGAGGCAGAAATGAAGGCTATCAATGCATGGATCATACAGTGGGATGATGTTATAACTAATTCTCCAGAGAAAGAACATTTGGTAGATCTATACTCTATACTATATCTTTATACTTGTAGTACAGTCAGGCTGTAGTTAACTACTTAACTTGTGATGCTATTTCTAAACATTTGCACAGAAAATTCATGTGGATTTATCAGAAGTTTTGCCTCTGCTTTACTTTTAGTATAGGTAATGTGGAGTCCCATGCCTTTTATATTTGGAGCTATGTGTAGGTAATTAAATTGCAACCTGTCTTGTGTTGTGAATTTGGTAATGTTTTGCTTTGGTACTTGATGCTCGCAGTTGCTGAGATTTCCATTATAATAATGTGCATGACTTTCATTTTATCTCCTAATTTGTATTCAGCATTGAAATAGCAAGGAATGCTGTCTAGGCCTATAAGTGCAATTACTGCAATTGTTTAGATGTCAGTATAGGTAAATTGAGCTTGTTTTGCACTCTCTGTTGTTCACTTAGCCCTATAATACTTAAATACACTTAATATTGTTGTAGTATACCCCAGCTGTTCAAAGGGTTCTGACTCATGAGGTGAGTCGTGTTACTTTTGGCATGGAAGAATTTGACAAGGAGAAGGAGCACATATTCTCTGATGTCGGATACTATAGAGTGAGTAATGTTGGTTTTTGTCTACACTTGAGGTGTGTGCTGGGCCTCTATTGACTGTCAGGCATTTTACTTGTAACAGCGTCAGTGGTTGTTTCCGTTGGTCAGTGTATTGGCTGTGATGAATGTTTGTGAAGATATTTGTAATTGTGATTTAAAGAGCATGGTTTTTTAATTCACTGTTTTTTAATTCAACTTGTTCCTCTCAAATGGTAGCAACTTGTAAAGTGCGATTAAGTGCATTTATTTACAATTGCAATAGCATCCATGGCTTGATGGTTTCCTTGTTCAGGATGTTCAAGCTGATGAATGTTTAAGTTGTGTTCTCTGAGCATTATTCAACTTATTCCTCTCAAATATTAACATCTTATCTTGTGTAAGATTTCTGTGAGGTTCATAAGGGTGCTATATAAGTAAATATATAATTGCTTGTGTTTCCTAGCACAGATCTGAGTTTTTGCAGAGTAAGTAGTAACCCATTTATTGACAGAACATCAACACCTTAATATCACAATAACAGCAGCTAGTACAAACTCAAAAACTTCCAGTAAATTATGCAAAAGTCAAAGATTCAATCCAAAAGGTCACATGGAACTGCTGAGGCTGAATTGGCCTTTTTCTGGATAATATTTGGCAGTAGTATCAGTGCAAAAATGAAATGTACTGTGAGTTTGTATTATACACTGTATAATATACAACTGAAATTAACTAAATATGACTAATAGCTTAAGTCATAATACATGGCGATCAAACCGTCTGTAAGTTTTTTCTTAAACAGATTGAGTGAATCAGAGCAACATGTTTCTTATGTGCAGGGTGTAATAGTGAGCACCAAGATGGTCGAAAGCAGGTCAATGGATACACAAGACCCAGTTGTGTTAAGTGAACTTAAGCAAGTGAGTATGGTATTCATCATTTTACTTTTGGGTGTTTACTATTCTTGCTTCACCTGCTTGGTTGTACAGTGATTTTTCCATTACTGATATTCATTGTACCTTTCATTTTATGGTACTTTTCAGATGAAAATAAATTATGCAGTGATTCACATAGGAAGAAGTTTTTCGAGTAGTCTATTAGTCACACTCTAATAGAATGTTGCTTTTTTAGTAACAGTTTTGGAATTCCCTGCCTATATCTGTTTGATCTGCATCATTTTAGTCGCTAGGCCTACTAAGTCTCTGTTTTACAAATTTATTATCCACCGTAGACTATCTCTCGTCTTGTTTTATTCGTCTTCTGGATGTTGACGTGAATACGGTCTGTTTTTGATATGCCTTCAGGAGATGCTTTATGCGTTAGACATGAATTTTAGAAGTTACTAATTGAAAATAAATTATAATAACATTATCAAGACATATTTTGGCAGATCATGGTCAATTTCCATAGCTACTTAAATGACTTTTCTCTGAAATAATTATGAGTTTACTTATTGTCAAGTTTCGCAAGTACAGTGTTATAGGGTGAAACATGTAAATGACTTGTAGTGGTGAAAGGAGAGTTGACTTTGTGAATTGGTTGCTTTCTGCTGGCAGATGATTAACCTGAAACATGAAAACCTGAACATGTTTGTCGGAATCTGCCTGGATGAGCCAAACATCTGCATGCTAACACTTTACGCTAAGCATGGCAGCCTGCATAACGTCCTTATGGATGAGAACATGGAATTGCCTATTGAGTTCAAACTGTCCTTTGCCATCGACATATCAAAGGTTCAGTTATTGTTTATTCAGTTGTTTTCAGAGCTTTTTCTACATCACCTCTTGCTGGCCCGGTTAGTTACATTGGCTAGAGCGTATGTCTCATGTGCCCTCCATCACTCGCCTCAAGCTCCTCTATCTATCACACCCAGGATATCCACTCAAAACTGAAGTCTCACTCTTTCAAGAACTCCTTCTCTGACTCATCTGATCCATCGCCTTTCAATTCTTCTCGACCTAAAGGTTACGGACTGTAGCATCTGCTCTGCCTCCTTTCTTGATCTGGATCCATGGAAACTGGACTCGGACCTCTTTTTGACTACTCTTTGGAAAACCCCTCTGACTTGAAGCAGGACTTGTGTGAATAAGCTGGTTCCTTGCGCTTGGAATTCGAGTGGAGCTTTAGAAGCTTGGAGGTTATTATTACGATCTTTGGTCTTTAGAAGATGCAGCTCCTTAGCACGACATTGCAGTGTCAAAGCATGTGCAAAGATGTTAGCACATGAAGACAGCTTTGCGACCAACCATACCGGAGGCAGGTAGCAAAGGTCCAGCAACTAGGCAGGAACAAAAGCATGCACTGGCATCACAGTGCCCACGTAACAATACTTTGTGAGAAACGTTTTTACTTTAGCAAACTATGTATCAGTTATATGACATTTGATCTTGCAATTTTTCCCTATATATTGGATCACACAACTTTTGATGGTGCAGTATTTGGTATAACAATAGTTTGGTGAACACACAAAATCGACCATTGAAATAAACATAAAGCAGTAACAGCAAAACAGTCAAAAACTTTTTTATTTCTTAACCAACTATTAGCAAGGTAATGCTTTTAACAAATAGGTAAAAGGATATATATGTTTCTACTAATACTTTAAAATGTCTTGTTTGTGAATAAGTTAGCTGAACTATCTCCTGGAGAAATGTTACTACTTTTCTTCTTCCATATATTGCAGTGGCATGGGAAAATATTTCAGTCCAGTTACTGGTACTTTTTTGGAGTATTTTCTGTCTCAATCAATGTTTACAAAAAGGCAACTATCTGTTTCTTACTGTCTTGTCTGAACTGGTCAATATAATAGAATACAACTATAATTTGATAATGTGGTCTTTACTAAATTCGTAAGGGCATGCTGAAGCTGAGCTATAAGAAAATAAAATAAAATAAATAAAGCACTTTTGTAATCACTTCCTTAAGCTGTCTAAATTGAAACAGGGCATGGAGTATCTTCACAGCTCTGTGCTTGGCTCCCATGGCCATCTGAGTAGCACTAACTGTGTGGTGGACAAGAAGTGGACGTGCAAGGTGACCGACTATGGAATGGGCGAGTTTCAGAGGATGAAGAAGCAGAAAGAACTGGAAAATGCCTCCAGTCAGTATACTCTTAGTCTCTTTTTCTGTTCACATGTGTCTTGTGTACGGTATACGGCACCCTTAGCAAAAGGACAGACGAGGAGGTTCAGGCTACCTCAAGACTACCTGAGCCCGAGACATGCCAGGATAAAGAAGGAAGGTTCTGCAGAAAACTAAGCATAGGGGACCAGTTTATTAATGAGTGCTGTGTCGAGTCAGAGGGGTTGTCAAGATATATCGAATGGAGATCCAAGTCCTGTTGCCAGAGAGATTAGACAGAAGAAGCAGCGAGTTGCTATAAGGCGGTTTTTGTTTAGGTCAAGGACGATTGGAAGGCGGAAGGTCAGATGAGCCAGGGTAGGAACTTTTGAAAAGATGAGACTTTGATTCTGAGTGGAGAGCTTGAGGGGTGATAGATAGAGGATCCTGAGGCATATGATGAGTGAGTGACCATACTGGCGGAGGAACAGAAAATTTGCAGAATTCAAATCCATGTGACAGAGGCAACAAGTCAACATATTAGTCAATGTATTATATCACTAAATAGCAATGTTATGTGTTGACGATATGGTCAGAATATGAGAATATTCCTCATATGGCTTCCATGTTATGAAGGACACATGGAGCCAACATGTGGAGTATTTTCATATTGTGACCTTATCTTCGACATTGGACATTGCTGACATTTAGATTGTACAGCATTGATGGTTAGCATGTCTGCCTTGTTTGTTGCGGATCTGCAACTTCCTTTGCAGGGTCATTTCACTCTCTGGATCACTATCTTGTTTCTTGGACCAGCTGTTCATTCTGCATACCATTTCTAAAATTCTTCTGTTTTACGATCAATCTCTCTGACATGTTGCCTTATTTGTGAAGTACTTCGTCTAGTTACTCTAGTAGTTACCTGCTGCAAAACCAACCTGTACAATTTAGTTTTGTAAACCTTCTGAGTCCTCTAAAGGAGCTTACATGTTCTTTGATTCCTGTTCTGTTTCTTTGATTTGCACTTTGTCTTGATATATTATAATGAGCTGAGGGCCTTGTGGCTTTACTAAAGAATCGGATTACTAAAGATGTTGAACTATTTTAGACCAGCTGTGGACAGCACCAGAGCTCATAAGATTAATGGATGATGAGCGTCCTTTGTATGGAACTCAGAAGGGAGACGTTTATTCGTACGGAATCATACTACAGGAATTGGCTACTCGCAATGTTCCCTTTGTTCATGAAAGAAAAACCCTTGCTGTAGTCGGTGAGTTGTATGTTGTAAATTTTTTTGTGTAACTTCTTTATACTGGCCCTGGATTAGACTTTTAATAGCAAACTGCTTTGTCTGTGCTTGCATTGTCATGTGGTTAGCATGGTGAGTGTCAACCCAATTAGAGACCTGTTCAGATTCCACCAGGGCAGACAAACATTTATCATTTGGGAGTGAGGGAGACGGCTGGCCGTCTACCATCTGTTTAGAAAGTTAAGCAAATGAAAATAGCAAGGTATTGCCTTCCTTCTCTGTACATGAGTAGGCCTAAACTTGAACTTCTCTTATTATCTTAGAGGTGCTTCACATTGAACACATTACAACAAGGGTTTTTCAAGGAGGAAAGTTTATATCTACGTAAATTGAAAATGTTTTACTGCGACTCTCCGAATTTAATAACCATTTTTGGTTAAGCAGTATTCAAGATGTCACAACTAAGCATTTTCAATTAACTCACTTTCAACACCATACCCCCCATTTCATATGAAAACTCGCTGTTTCTCTTCCCCCTGGCCGTCTACCATCTGTTTAGAAAGTTAAGCAAATGAAAATAGCAAGGTATTGCCTTCCTTCTCTGTACATGAGTAGGCCTAAACTTGAACTTCTCTTATTATCTTAGAGGTGCTTCACATTGAACACATTACAACAAGGGTTTTTCAAGGAGGAAAGTTTATATCTACGTAAATTGAAAATGTTTTACTGCGACTCTCCGAATTTAATAACCATTTTTGGTTAAGCAGTATTCAAGACGTCACAACTAAGCATTTTCAATTAACTCACTTTCAACACCATACCCCCCATTTCATATGAAAACTCGCTGTTTCTCTTCCCCATATGCATCACTGAGCACTTTTCCACATTAAAGAGCATCTGCCAGTCCTGTGACCATCTGAACATTCTTCTTAGATCTTCCCGTAGTATCTCCGCTTCTTTTTCATTTCCCACTGCTCTAGCCTACATAGTTTGGTATCATCTGCAAATTTAGAAATTTTAGATAAAATCCCATCATCTATGTCATTAATAAAAAGTACGAACAGCAATGGCCCAAGCACTGATCCTTGTGGCACTCCACTTAGCACTGTCGTCCAGCTAGAATGTTTGTCACCTATGCCCACCTTTTGTCTTCTTCCTGATAGCCAGCTTTGAATCCATGCTAGTACCTGCCCTCTAATCCCACATGCTTGCAACTTCTTGGCCAGTCTTTTATGAGGGACTTTGTCAAATGCCTTGGCAAAATCTAAGTAAATTACATCTACAGGCTTTCCCTCATCTATCCTCTCATAGACTTCCTCAAAGAATTCCAAAAGATTTGTCAAACACGAGCGACCTCTAGTAAATCCGTGTTGACTGCCCTTAATAATATTATGCTCATTCAAGTGTTCCACTATATTATCCTTAACAATTCTCTCCATGACCTTACACACAACACTGGTTAAACTGACCAGTTAAGAAACTTCCTGCATCGTTGATACCCCGTGGGGCGCGGTGGTGTAGGGGTATGTTCGGTGCCTTGCAGCCGGAGGGTTGCGGGTTCGAATCCACCTCAAGCCGTTGCGTAGGGACCCTGGGCAAGTCCTTCACTCGCAATAATTGCTCATGCGCTTCGGCGTGAAACTCCGATTCAGTGTCCTCGCTGTAGTCGGGAGCGCCTCTTAGTAGAAATCTTGATGGGGCGATATAACAAGTGCTCACTCATACATACATACATACATACATACATACATACATACTTAACCTTACTTAAGCTAAAAAACATGCAATCTAATAAAAACTTGAAACATTGCTAAACATTGGTAGCTGTTTCTCGTTGCTCGTTGACCAGATATCCTCGCCAAGATTACCGTAGCTATGGTCCCTGCATTCAGACCTTCTGTTCCGGAATCTGAAGAGAGTGATGATTGGCATAAACTGATGGCCAGCTGTTGGCATGAGGAGCCACAGGAGAGGCAAACGTTCAAGAAAATTTCGGTTTCTGTCAGAAGGATGGGCAAGGGAAGGTAGACTGTGCATTATAATTTGTTTGCTGTCATCATAGCTACTTTCATTGCCTGCACCAGATGCGCATTCGAATGATAACATAGCTTGGGAGCGCCTCTGAGTAGAGCCCTTGAAGAGGCGCTATATAAATTCTATGGTTGATTGATTGATTATGTGCCACTTGCTCTCTCCATAGGCTTCTTCGACTCTGTTGCACACATTCGTTCACACGGGTCAAATGTATGTATTTATGTAAGTATCGAGACACTTACTCTATCGCCTTTTAAGTACCTCACAAAGCGCTGTAAATATGGTAATGCCAGATCTGTGGACCTGTCCTTTTTGTTTGTATTAGTAGGGCATATCAGTTTCCCCTTCAAGTAAGGCGAATGATAAGCGCTGCAATATAGGCCTGTGCTGCTAGTCTCACGTGGGTCATCTGTCTCGAGATCTTGCTCTCCATCTGTTATGTGGCTTTGAATGCAACAGGGACAAAATGGTGGATTGTGATGTAGCAGTTGTTCAATCTGTTAAAATGCAGTGGCTGTGTTAATCAGAGGGATTCAAACGTTGGGTTACATTCCTAGTTGGCAACAGATATTTTTGCTCTACAGCATGAGACGTTCTGATTCTTTCTCTGTCCAACTCTTCCACAGTTCAACATGGAAGCTTCACTATAATACTATAGTGAGCACTGAGCACTCAGGAACAGACTGCGCAACACTGTGATGGGAGCTTTTCGCCTTTCTCTACCAGTCCTGTATTTCTCTAGCGGTGATTTAAGACTTTTGTATTTGATCAGAGTGTTATGTTGTGAGGTTGAGAGCACTTCTGATGATGTTTCTTAAACGATGCCATTTAAATCTGCAATTGTGATTATGATTATTATTATTTTTACCGACGGTGAATGTAATCCCGTACGGGAGAGAAATGTTTAAGAAAAATATTGGTTACATGCGGAATGGCTGCAGCCCATCCTAGTCTGACATAGATAAGGTGCCATTGTTATCGATATTACTATTGCTGTTATCGTTTTTATTATTATTGTCTTTATTATCATATTTATTATATATTGTCATTATGTGTAGAGCCTATTTTGATTAATGCTTGTGAATAGGACAATCAACATAATTGACAATATGTTAGAGAAGTTGGAGAAACATACACAAGATCTGGAGATTCTCGTGGCTGTTCGGACGAATGAGCTCAATGCAGAGAAGAAGAAAGTCGAATCACTTCTGTACAACATCTTGCCTAGGTGAGTCCACTCAAGGACCGTTTGCATGGGCCATGTTTCAGGAAACTCTTGCTTCAGTCTCTTCTAGGCTTCTTTCGAAATCATAGTGGATTTTGCTGAGGGTGCTTTGGAAAGACTGATGCAAGCATGTATTTTTGTGAGGTCATGTTTATGTTAGTAACGTATTGTTTTTGTTTTTCATTTAATTATGTCATGTGATATCAGGACAAACAATTCGTGAGGTATAATGGGGATCAACTCATTCAACCGTTCCGGCCAAAATCATCATCCGAATTTCCTGTGTTCTAGGCTCAACCGTTGTCATTTTGAAATGAGTTCTCGTGGGTGAGATCCTATGCCTCCACAGCCCGTTTGAATTAGTGCCAACAATTGGTTAAACATCAAACGATTGCTGTAACAGCAGAGATGTTGTACTGTATTAATTGCCTAATGTAGACTGTAAGGCACTACTTTAAAGCTAAATGCAGGGCACCAGCTCATTTGTAAGCACTTAGTCAAAGCAGAGGGTTTGTCCTGGTACTCGTTGGCGTCAGTAGGGTTGGTCTCACCTCCCTAGTGAAACCATGCCAGATGCCCTGTAAAGAACAATATCTAATTGCCAAGAAACCAGCAGACAAAAGACACAAGCTGCTTTTTCTAATCTAATATATATGGAAACTTCCATGCCACCATCTTTCATAATGTACAATATATCAATTAATGGCCACTTCTAAACAAAACCGCACATAGAAAGCTATGTCCACTGGACGGAACCTATCAAGGGTCGGCTGTATGATAGATTATATTTGTGATAGATTGCGTTTTCGAATCTGTAGGACCGTGGCCGAGAGCCTGTTGAGGCGTGGCTACGTGGAGCCAGAGATGTTCGAATCAGTCACCATTTACTTCTCAGATATCGTGGGCTTCATCAAGATTGGTCAGAACAGTTCTGCCTATCAGGTCATTACACCAGTAAACTCCGTTTTTGTTGTAACTTTCAATGAATTTTTCAGTCATGATCATAATCATAATCGTAAACTCGAGATTTGTAGAGTGCCCACAAAAGTGAAGTCGCGGGAACCAGCTTATTCACAAGCGTTCAGGGTGTGTCTATTCATTACACGTTTTAAAGAATGTAATCACTGCTTATCAATTACAATTACATTTCCTTGTACGAAGCATTATTATTGAATTCCGATATAGTATGATTGGTAAATTTTATTCAGTTTTAGAATGTGACTTCACTGATGCAGCGTTCAGTGTTTGCTCAATGTAACAATGTTCAATGTAAGAATGCCTGTAACAATTATTATAATGAATTTTTAAAAATTGTATGCCACCTGCTCTGACAAAATGAGGCGATAAGTTGCACCACACAATTTTTCTCAAATGGTTCATATAGATTTTTAAGTTGAAATCATGCATATTGACTTCTTTCACATTATGTTCAAGCATATCCTTATATATAGAATGCAATTGAATGTAACTTAAATCCTTAAATTTGACTTTAATGCATTAACAGTGTTGAGCAGAGATGACAAATCCTATATTTTGTTCGGATTTTGGCAAAATCATCTTGGAAATAATACAGACTTATTTATTTATACATTGGTTTGAAAGATTATAAGTCACTTTTTAAGTTTCATTTGGCACAATTATTCTCCCAGTTGTTATCGACTGCGAAGGCTCTGTAACGGGTTTACTGAATGGTACGGAGATGATGCGTTCCACTAAAGATCACATATATCTCAGAATTTTTAATTTATCATCATGTTCTACTGCCAAAATCTTCAAAACTACCAGTACTTGAAATACTTACTCTTACAATACATTGTTTTGAATTGAAATGAATGACTGTTTCAATGAATAAAAATCCAAAATGTGAAACATCGTTCAGACTTTTGTCATTGTGGGAATGTGGGTGACATATATAATAGGGAATTGAGGAAATTTTGAATTTTATGAGAATTGTTTTATTTTGAGTTTTTACAGATGTTGTATGAATATTTGCAGGTTGTGAATTTGCTGAATACCCTATATTCCACGTTTGATGACGTTACAGATAAATATGATGTTTACAAGGTAATTTTAGCTCTTTTTATGTGTGTAATTGTGTCAGTCGTACTATTAATATTTCTTGTTATTGTTATTATACCAAGTTTCATTTAACAGTTCCGGAAAAGCAGCTGTTTACCAAATTTAAACAAATTTAATTTCCATCTTATTGGGTGTTTAACTGTCTTGTCAATGCAATGGACAGTGAATAGGCTGTAGGTACTCTTTCAAGTCTTAATGCTTCTGCAATACGACTAGAGCACCTGTAAGTGCATTGAAAATGACTAAGTGCTTGGGTTTCACTGTTTGTTGTGACATATTTGTTAAATGCCTGTCAGTGTGAGACAATTGGTGATGTGTACATGGTGGCAAGTGGATTGCCAGTGAGGAATGGCGATCGCCATGCATTGGAAATGACAACGATGGCTCTTCATCTGCTTAGCACCATCTCATCATTCAGGATTCCTCATATGAAGAATAAGATGCTTCAGCTGAGAATTGGACTGCATTCAGGTACTCTGTAAAAACTGTACAGTTTACATGGTGGTTTACATAAAATGTTGACATAAATCTCTACAGAAACTACTGAGAAGCATGACCCTGGGATTGAAGGTTGTCTCTGCTAGAGCACAAAACAGAATCGCATTGATCCAACAACAAAGTGCCTTTTATTCTTATTATTATTATTATTATTATTATTATTATTATTATTATTATTATTTTTATTATTATTATTATTATTATTATTTTTTTATGCCCCGAGGTATACAGGATCCCTCAGGGACTTAGAGATTACTATATGATGTAATTTGTCTGGAGATGACCCTACTCGTCGGTGTCCTGGTTGGCGAAAGTGCCTCGGAACGCGATTGCGTTATAGCGTTGTATTGTTAAGGAGACACGCTAATGATAAAGATAATGGCCACACAAGGTGACCATTCGGACAGACATAACCCGCCCCATAGACGGCCCAGTATCATCCGCAACACCACAAAACAAGGTAAAAACTGGACCCAGGATGGTACAAAAGCGGAACCCTCCTCCTTAACCAGGCTTGGGACTGGCACGACAAATGGTAGAGATGGTAAAGTAAAAGACCATTTGCCGTGGCGGAGTTGCCTACTTGAGGTCAGATGGTAACGCTGGTAATGGGTCTGAGAGAGCGCTTTGCTATGTGGTGTGAACTGTGACTGATAGAGAAGAAAGCAAGTGATGTTGACTCGTCGGCTGCCAGGGTTGAAATGTCGAATAAAGCGTTAGAGCTTAGCGTCCAGGGCTGAATCCGAAGAACAAACAAAGCGCCGGCAGGAATAGTAAGTGAGTAAGTTGGTATAATCAGACAATTCACAGAGGACCATGTACCAAGTCAGCAGTGTTGCTACAGTTTCAAAAGGCTAATAGGGAGTGCAGGGGGCCCTACGGCTCTAAATGTCCAATCAACAACCCAAAAGGGATGTAAAAACGATAAAGATAATGGCCACACAAGGTGACCATTCGGACAGACATAACCCGCCCCATAGACGGCCCAGTATCATCCGCAACACCACAAAACAAGGTAAAAACCTATTATTATTATTATTACTTTTATTATTTATATTATTATTTATAATATTTATATTTATTATTATTACTCGGGGCTCGGGAATTCAAATGATCCTTATGTCATCAAGAAATCAGGTCTTGTCCCAGGTTCACAGCCATCCAGAAATGTACCTCTGAATGCAATGACATTGTGGTGCTCGACACAGATGGAAAGACGTTTGAAAAGGAAATTAGTCAATGTCTATCTTCAAAGACAGCTGAAATGTGGCTTCCCAACTCCAAAAAATCTTCACCCTCAGCATTTATGGGGCCAGGGCTTCAAAAGGGTTGGGGACAAAAGTGGGTTGTAGGCAGCAAAGCATAATAATTATTATTATTGTTATTATTATTATTACTGCTGCTGCTGTTGCTACTGCTACTACTACGACTACTAGTACTATTAATTACGTAAGTAAGTATTTTAGGGGTGTCCAGAAAATGATAAATTGCAGAAACCAACCATTCCCTATATTTTCCCATTATTCTATTCATATATTGTCTATAAATATTTTTTACAGAATTTTAAAATGTTATCCTGAGGTCCCTAAAAGCCTCCGAACATACCCTACTTAAACTCCCAGGACTGAAGGCGCCCATGCTTTTGTCTTGGAACTTGGGTCCATTGTCGATTTACTCTTTTTTATCAAACAAAATTAACGAAGAGTCCAATTTGGATGAAATTTTTACTGTTTGTTTGTCTCGATGAGAGCTACATCTAGATGAAATATAGATACTAAATTCAGGGTAATTCAAGGTCATTTCAATGTCATAAGAAACAAAATCTAAAAAATCGAAGAAAAATGATCAGATCTCAGCCAATAATTGTTGAAATTGGTTCATTCTTTCTTGCATTTCTCGTCTTGAAAAGGGCTACCTGTAATAAGAAACAAGGATACCAAATGTAAGATGATCAAAAGTTATTTAAAGGACAAAAGGTCAATTTCAGACCATGATTTTTCTCTAAAATTGACCTTTTTGTCCTTCAAATAACTTTTGATCGTCTTGCATTTTAAATCTTTGTTTCTTATCACAGGTAGCCCTTATCAAGACGAGAATTTCAAAAAAGAATTAACCAATTTCAACAATTATTGGCTGAGATCTGATCATTTTCCTTCAATTTTTGTTAGATTTGGTTTCTTATGACCTTGAACGACCCTGAATTTTGTATCTATATTTTATCAGAATATAGCTCTCATTGAGACAAACAAACAGTAAAACGTTCATCCAAATTGTACTCTTCTTTAATTTGTTGTGATAAAAAGAGTAAATTGACACTGGAACCAAGTCCCAAGACAAAAGCATGGACGCCTTCAGGCCTTGGAGTTTAAGTAGGGTACGTTCGAGGGCTTTGAGGGACCTCAGGATAACATTTTAAAATTCTGTAAAAAATATTTCTAGACAATATATGAATAGAATAATGGGAAACAATAGGGAACGGTTGGTTTCTGCAATGTATCATCTTTCTGGACACCCCTAAAGTATTTTCTTCTTCTACTCCTACTAAAAAAGTTGCAGTTGTACTCATTTACAGCCTAGCCTGCCATCCAAAAGGATGGACAGTTGAGTGGACAAAGTGTGGTGTGCTATTCGAACATTGACCATCCATGGACTAAGTTGACCGTGCTTAATATCTTGGCATTTGCCAGCAGTGCGTCTGTGGGACGAAGCCGCCGTCTGTCTATGTAACTAACCAGAAGACTGTATCCTTCAAAGTTCAGCCATTTTCAAAAGGTCAATTGTCTGTTGAGACATTTGATAACAGTGCCAAGAGAAACAGAGAGTAGCACTGGACAGTTATTACCCGGACATCTTCTTGTAACCCCTGTTGATCAGAATTGTTGATATCTTATTGCCCATGTTGCTCTGAATAGAGCCTATAAATAGCTGCATCAGTTCAATGCTAGTGACACAAATGACTGGCACAAGTTCACAGATGTCCCTGTTCAACAACCGTGCTATAATGATTTGACTTCTTGGAAAAACTTATCTACATAGTTTGCTGACTGGATTATTTCGATTTGATTGCTTGCCCAGACTAATGTATAGGAAGCCCAGCAGATTATCATATCCTGATATAAGTTAATTAGTCAGAAGTTGCTTCCATGCACTTGCAACGTCATTATGATTGTCACAGGGTCGGTGGTTGCTGGTGTAGTTGGACTGAAAATGCCACATTATTGCTTGTTTGGTGACACCGTCAACACTGCCTCGCGAATGTGTTCGGGTGGATTAGGTGAGGAGACTTTCCTGAGTGGTATTTAAAGTGTTCTTTACAGAATTACAGAAACATCAAAATATGACTGTGCATCATGTGTAATTGACGCTGTGGTAAATGGTTGATCTTGCATTAGGTTATTGTGGGCTATACTATACTACTATAGGTTTATGCTGCATGCATTTAGATACCCCCACTCAGTCACAGGTTCGGCGATCTGCAACTTTAACGATACTGTTGCTGATGAAATGTGAAGAGCATCGTGTGATAATATGAAGGGCTCCAGTTCAAATGGACAGGACAGCCAATGCGTTTGTTGCCATTAAAACAGTTTAACGATATGGAATGTTTTAGGAATACTTTTCCAGAACTGAAGGATCTATGCAAGTTAAAAACTGACAGTGATCACTGTGTGTAACCGAGGGTTTCTACAATATGACATTGTGGCACCTTTGCCTCGGGTTTTAAAGAAAAATCAATAACGATTTTTTGCAGTTTTCAAAGTGCTAATCTATTCATAGTAATAATATCAAGATGTGTGATAAGCAGAAATGCACAGAATTCAATATTTCTTTTAAAAACTGAGAAAATGTCCTTTTTAAATTCGTCATGGAGTTGACAAGCTTCATGGTGATTGCGTCACACAGTTGACATTTAAGAGTCTTCAGGCACCAATGAGAAATATATAATCAGTCACTGTCAGCCTGTATCAGACGAGTAGATGGACCAACAGCTTAGTCATCTATTTCTTCCTTCCTAATTCGTGACTTCTTGTCATTTCCTTTTGCCTGTGCTTACTACTTTTTGCTTGCATGAGCCTTCTCATGAAATGTAGAACCAAAAAACATGTTTCAAATATGTGGTATGAAATGATGACTACAATTATACAGATATCATAGGTTTGTTAGTGCACTATAATAGGCCTATATACCATTTAAATGCTGCCAGATTTTTGAAAATGTGGACTCCGTGACAATCAGTCAACTGCATGACGTGGGCTTGCGTCACGGTGTTGACCGTCACGGAGTTGACAAATCGTTTAGTTTTCAGCAAAAACCGGCACACACGAAACAAAATAATTTCAATGATGTTTGCAACAAAGACAGGACTCGATCACTTCCACAAAGGACACATTATATTGAAAGTTTTATTTGATATATTCTTGAATATTTACGTCACGGAGTTGACCTCAATTAAACATACGTGGCACAAAAATATTGTTAACTTTTTGTTGTTTAATAAATAAAAGGCAGGATAAACTTCTGATGTTTACCAGCAGCATTGGCAACGACAAATGACAACTATCAGCTGCTAAACAATGTAAAAATCACTAGCTGCTACAAGTTGGACACGAGTTTTGTGGCCGTCATGGAGTTGACAATTGGATGCAGGACACTTGAATTTGCTCCATTAAAATTTAATTGTTCACTCAAACAAACTCAAACTCAATATATTAAGCATGTTTTCTGTTGTAAACAACATGTTACTGAAAATGAATAGTAAATAATCGGTTTGGCAATATGCACAATTGGAAATAAACAGGTTTTCCACGACTTCGGTACACATCTGGGACAACTCAGTTTCTGTTGAAATGCTTCGACTGCGAGGTAATAAAGCCACCTAAATAATTTATGAACGTGCCATTTTTAAAATTTTCTTAGTTTTAATTGGATTGTCTGAAACAAACCTACGTAACGGATTGCTATATGTTGTCACAGAAGCTTTAAAAATATTTTAAATACCGCGGACAGCAAAATGGACTCTTATTGTAGAAACGCTCAACCACTGATAAATTGAGTTAGTTTGTCTATTTTGGTGTTTTGTGCAGCACTACGAATCCACACCAGCAGCGTAACAGCCGATTTGCTTAAGGCCACTCGGCTGTTTGAGCTGGAGAATCGTGGAGAAAGAGAAGTCAAGGTATTGACACAAACATTTTCAGTTTCAGGCGATCTTTCTTAGTCAGCTTTATATCTGCACTTACCAGGATTGGGTTTCTAAAAAGTGTGATTACACTACGGTAATTTAACTTCATTCTCATGAACTTCTGTTTACTTTTACGATATGTATACATTCCGAAATTAATTAACCTTAGGATTCTTTTCAATAAAACACAGTTAACGGTGAACTAACTGTAATACATCAGAAGTAAACTTAATGTTTGCATTTAGGGGAAAGGCATCATGACGACATACTGGGTGCTTAGCAAGAAAGGTTTTGATATGCCAATGCCTGATCTCAGGAGAGCAGCACCACCTGAAGAACACGACTTCAAGTGAAACGGACATCAGTAATTGGTTGTGCCTTGTAGCACATCAGCAGCTTGTGTGCCTCCTTCAATTTACAACCAAGTCTCTGTTCTACACTATAAAGAGGAAGCTGAAGAATTTTCTTTTCAAGTTTTTTATTTATTTAATCTGAAACTAGTTTTATATAAAAATTTTATATCTGTGTATGTCCAGTTGTAACTATTTTCAATTGAAACAATAAGATTGTGAAAATTGCAATACAATGTAGATCAAATTGCCAGAAAAGAAACTGATAGTAGACAAAAGTGGCAGGGCATATATGAACTGTACTTGTGGTGGGAAAAGTTTTCCACCACTAGGCCTACTCGGATTTGTTCCACCACTGATTTTTGTTCCAACTACTAATTTTTTGTGGCATCAATATTAGTTGTGATTTTTATAATATTAATTTGGAAGCTAAGTAGAAATGTGCGTATGTAAACATGTACGTATGTATGCATGTAGCCTATCTAAACTTTTAGACTTAATACAGTTCCATTCAAGTTTCCGGCCAAAGTGGGCCTACTGGCTACCACAGTCCAAGCGATGGACAACTTAGCAAGAACAAGATAGTTATCAGTAAGCAAAATATCCACAGATAACTGGATTGTCACAAATTAATTGTTATTATAACCAAACTACCAGCGAATTGTACGCATTAGTCTGAGTGAAGCAGTTGCTATCTCGATCTTCTTAGATACGGTAACTGGAAAGTCACGAAGCAATTGTAATATAACTAACTTGTTAATTAATTGCATGCATTAGTCTGAGTAACGTATAGCCTATTTAGCATATAGGTTCCCACAGATAGCAATATTATTAAGCGCAAAGAAAAAAGCAACAGAATTCTTCAGTAGTTTCTATAAACTTTCAGTGAAAGCTAAGAATTTAGTGACAGTCAAGCCATTTAATCTCTCGCGATCAGTCGTATATTAAACGGGGATGAAGCCATGATAATTGTCACTGGTTCAGCTGGTTTGGATTCAATAATGTTCTGGCCTTCTGGTGGGCATATGCGAAAGCGTTGAACCAGTCCGGTGAGAATGAGGAATACCTCTGCCCGAGCCAAGATTTCGCCGAGACAAGAGCGCCGCCCTATAATTGTGTACAGTAAAACAAAACATACACAATTTTCATCAAGACTAAGAGTTTAAATGTCATTATTATTATTATTATTAATATTATTATTATTATTATTATTATTATTATTATTATTATTTAATTTTCATAAAGACTAAAAGTTTAAATGTAATTAGTCTTCTTTTTATTATTATTATTATTATTTTTACCCGAGGTACCTCAGATCCCTCAGGAATTATAAAAATTATCCGGAGATACAAAAATGCATTCTGGGAAGGCTAGACCTCGTCAAGATCAGGCGGCAAAAAGGTGCCTAGGCGATGGCGTGCCGCGTTATTATTATTATTATTATTATTATTATTATTATTATTATATGACAAATTTATTTCTTTATAACACCAACAAACTTATTACAGACTGATTAAAAATGGCTGTTTCAATAATTTTATAAACCGTCATTCAGTCCTGGGCTACTGCTGTTGCAGTCCGAGGTGGCTAAAACAGACTGAGAGTTTCCAATCTGTATGGCGACCGATAGGCGTTGCAGCAGATGACTGGTCTCACGCTGTTCGCCGGTCGCTGCAAAGATCCTGCCTCCTAGTTCTTGAACAAACGTCAGTGAATCTGTGTGCCAACTTCCTGAAGTTTCGACTGCAACAGGGACGAAATGATGGGACTGTAAGATAGCAGCATATTTGGATTCCTTATTGCGAGCTGCTTTTCCGCTTCCGCACCTGCGTTTAGCGATGTTAATAAATTATTGCTCATAAGATGCAGCGAAAGTGTCTCGCACCGTAACATCCCACGCCAAACAACGACCTCTGTGCCAAGGTATGATGGTGACTGGCAGGCCTTCTGCCGTCAGATCTGTAGAGGCCATTGGGCTCTTTAATGGCTGGTATTTTGGCTCTGATGAAGGCCCACCAAATCACGTCGTTGATCATTCCATGCCGTTGTTGTCTTCCCGCTCCTTTGATGCAAGAGAATCCATGATGGCCGTTGGATTCTACTATGGCACCACATTTGCAAGTGCGTTTTTCACGCAATGCAGTACCAAGCCGGATACTGGATGCGATTCTTAGCACCTCTCCTGACATCCGCAATCCTGCTTATTATTATTATTATTATTATTATTATTATTATTATTATTATTATTATTATTATTATTATCATCATCATCATTATTATTATTAATATTATTATTATTATTATTATTATTATTATTATTATTATTATGTTTGTCGCCCGAGGTAGATATAATCCCTCAGGCTCTAAGAAACTATATGACGAGCGTTTTCGTTCTGGAGTTATTATTATTATTATTATTATTATTATTACTATTATAATTAGCATTATTATCACTAGGGCCCTATCAGTACTATAATTATAATCATCATCACCATAATCATCACTATCATCATCCCATGATCTTGTCATTATCATCATCATTATCATCATCATCATCATCATCATCATCATCATCATCATCATAAATAATCAGTAATACTCTTACATATCGTACTTATGACATAAATATTCAGAGAACTGGTTTGCAAAATCGAGAAGAAAAAACGTGTGACAAGTGCTTCCGATAAGCATAAAAATTTATTAATAAAAAATATCGTTCTATATAATTATTGGGATGCCACTTTTGTATCGGCGCATTGGATAACATCTGGCGTAGAGAGCGAGAGGTACCGAGTTCGAGCCCCCGTTGGGCGGATATGCTTTGTGGGCTGCTATTAGCGCCGTTGTATTGCAGGCTGTCCGTTCTGTTAGTAGTTAAGATTTAAATTGCATAACATATAAATGTACAGCGCAGTGCGTTTGTCAGGCGCTTAATAAAGAAAAGAGTATTATTATTATTATTATTATTATTATACTTCGAATCATTCTCTTAAAGCATTATAAGGAAGATCTCTTCAGACCTCGTTCTAAATATTCCGACCTCTCTTGATGACCTTCTGTCTTCCTACCATACCACTCTGTCCATGCTGATTGACAAACACGCTCCAATAATTACCAAATCTCACTTTAATCTCACTCTACGTGTAACAACCCTTGGTATAGGCCTAATACCTATCGCGAGGCCTTAAAATCGTTAGAGCGCTCTGAGCCTATATGATTGCTCTCTGCCCTAAAATCTGTCACAAATAAATACCACCATTTGGTCACGGCTACAAAATTTAATATTCTACTCATTACTTCATTCCCGATCCGCTAGTCCTCGCTTTCTCCGTAAACCATAAAGTTAAACCAACTCCTCCATCGGAACCCCACTTCCAAACTCATCCGTCTTCAATAGCTGGATCGTTCTGTTCTTTCTGGGGTAAAATTACAACCCTCTGTCTCCCTCTTCAATCACTCCTTTCGAAAAGCACCACCGATTCACCTGCAGATACCCCCTTCCCTACCTATGACCCTCCACCGTTCCCAACTCAATCATCATTATCTGTCTTCCAACCAATATCTGAGACTGAAGTATAGGGTAAAAGGGGGTAATTTCGGCATAGGGTTAATTTCGGCACCCCCGGGTAGCCGAGAAAATACTGTGCAGCAATAAAGCTCTATGGTGTGACGTCATAGGTCTGGCCCTTCCAGTCTTAGAAAAGTTAGAAAACATTGTAAGAATCGTATTTTTAGCATCCATGGTATGTCATTTTTGTTTTGATGCATTTTCTTAACTGTATATCAATTCAGACGCAGCGTTGCTAAAAATTTAGTATCGATCATATAAGTAAATACTATGTTTTTTCTCCATGTATAAATATTGTAATGCAGAACCCTGAGCGCTATTAATGTGTATAGCAACCGATTATTTTTCTATTATACGGTCAGAATAATGCCTACATAGGAGGTAAATTCGGCACTCAAATCTTGTCTAATTCCGGCAGTGCCGAAATTTGCTCTAGGGTAGTGCCGAAATTACCCCTCTGTCTTGCTTCAGCTGGTCAGGGTTTAATTCCTACTTAATTCTGCAAGCAGCACATGCATAGGCCTAGTTAAAACGCATGAGTGTTTATACAAGCAAAGTGGATTATTCGGGTGGGATAACTGAGCCAAGCCAAGTGGACGATATGCTCAGTGGTCGAACGATTACATCAGGTTAGCAGTAAAGGCTGCGTTTGTTGATGGGCTTCCAAAGAAAACAGACGCTAAACAGTGGGATTCCACTCCAAACTGTTCAGGACTATGTGAAATGAGCTTGCGTGGACGGCTCTGTGACGAAGTGTTCTACGGGTCGACCAACCATTTTAACTGATGATCTGGAAAAAGAGCTGTCGGAAGTTTGATTTTCATGTCCAACAAACTGTTTAGTCTGTCATCGAAGATCGTCAGAGAACCAGCGTTTAGTTATTGTGAATTATTGGAATTGAGCACCGATATAGGCTAACGACAGTGAGAAAGCTTTTTGATCAAATCACTTCCTTTTCACACTCTACTATGTCCGTATAACCGACCACCAGTGCTTCGTACCTGAAATTGACTTGGCTGCCATCGACTGGCCTTGATAATTCATCAGTTCCAGAATCGTCACTTCAAAACGCTTCTTGTTCACACTACTATTTCTGATGCTCAATCTCGTCAGAACTATGACAAAACCCTGTCTGCAGTTTGTCCCACAGAGAGGACCAACTTTGATCAGCTAGTGATCCTGACAAAAGGAAAAGCAATGTATGGCATGCAGAAATCTTTACAAGTTCACCTTTCAAAAACCATTTGGCTACAGAAAAGACTGCAAAAGAGAAAATTTAACGAACGTCCAGAACGCAGAGAAGGCAACCAAGATAAAGAATAAATCTTAGCTATAACTCGATAGCATTGCTTGTTACGGTGTCTGACAGTAGAGTGTAAATGAATGCAGGTACATGGACATAGGCCTACAACCATACTTTAAGCCTATCTGTTCAATTTAGCTAGTTCTAAACATATCGACATTTTCATTTCGGGTAATTTCGTCACCCATGCCGAAATTATCCTACCCTGTGGGTAATTTCGGCATTTGAATGCCTTCACTTCACATGTCATAGCAGGAATTGTTGGGAGCCGATTCACAATTTGAAGGCGCCATTTCATAGCAGAGGGTTGTAGCAAACTATGGAAACTTCAGTGGATCTAACAAATGTGATAACATTTTAAATATTCAAGAAATTGCTTAAGGTGCCGAAATTACCCCACTTTACCCTACCATAATTACAATCTGTTCCAAACAAGCAGTTTTAACTCGATCCTAAACCTACCTCCCTATTGAAATAATAATAATAATAATAATAATAATAATAATATCTTTTCTTTAATTAAGCGCCTGACAAACGCACTGCGCTGTGCATTTACATGTTATGCAAATGAAACAATCTTAACTACTAACAGAACAGACAGCCTGCAATACACGGCGCTAATAGCAGCCTACAGAGCATGTCCGCCCTACGTAGCTCGAACTCGGTACCTCTCGCTCTCTACGCCAGTGTGTTATCCAATGCGCTATCGGGCCCCTCCCCTTCCACGAAAGACTGCGCATCCATCCGTGTTCCCGTCATAACAATATAATCAACGTCTCCTTATCTACTGGCAATTTCCCTTCCTCTTCAAACACTTTAGTCACTTTATTCCTCAAGAAACAATAACTCAACAAAGAAATCCTTTCTAACTACCGACCTATCTCCCACCTGTCATTCGTCATTCATCTCTAAACCGTTCAAAAGTTATACCCGATATACCCGAGGTACCAGAGAGGGGTGGATATCACCCCCTTGGTTTTTCGACTATAGCCAAACCGATATTTCTACATAAACGTTTGTCGACAGCTACAGATTTAGAACTTATATTAGCTGAAACAGATAGTGAAGATGAAGTGAGAAGCCAGTTTACAGGAAGCATTCGGCGCCATTCGCACAAAACAACGGGAGTAACTTGCAAAAATGCAAGGACCACTGACATATTTGACTGCCGTGAACAATAACGTAAAGTCTTGTTTCATGTTGCCTTTAGATTTCGCTACAACTAAACAGACTATGTACTAGTTTGAAGGCTATTGCTACAAATTATGTTGAAAATGTTCTTGGATACATAGATTAGTTTAAAAACACATATAATCTTATATTTGTTTATCCAAAAAGTACCAAATGTATGCAATAATATAAAATATCGCTAATTATGGGGGTTCCGTTATCAAAAGATATGTACAACTAAATATACCATTCTGTTCAAAAATGAATGCTGAATCCATTGCTATATTACATTGCTATATGTGAATCCAAACACGAAATCCAGGGGGTGGTAACCACCCCACCCCCTTGGTAGCCAGTGTTACAAAACAAAACTCGGTAGCCTGATGGTTAATCCACACCAGTCTGGTTTTACAAAGCGCCCCTCAACTGAAACACTATACTCACTTCCCTCTACAATAAACTTCTTTTTCTGCCATCTGTCACAACAGATCTCTTGCCTCTGCCTCCTTGGTGTTTCTGCAGCCATCGATATACCATTGATCACAACATCTTACTGCAAAGACAGTCAACCTTGCTTGGTTTTACTGACCCCGCTCTCCTCTGGATTTAGTCCTATCTCTCTTCCCGATTTTCTACGTTAAAACATCGGAAACTTCGTCCCAATATTATGCCTCTCACTTGTGGTGTTCCGCAAGGTTCTGTTCTGGAGCCTTCATTGTGTCTCCATTACTCCATTGTGCGTTTGCTAATGGAGTAATAAAGGCTATACTTACTTACTTACTTACTTATTCTCAACTCTTTTTTTATCTCTAAACAGGTCATTCGCCCATAATTGAAAACACTGTTTTTCACAAATCCTATCCTGATTTCTTCTCTTCCCCTCACCTCCCGCGCCTTTTCAACTCCAAACACCATCCACCTGATCCGTCTGCCAACATGATCCCTTTTAAACATGATCTGGAAACGATTGCACTCTCCCCCTCCCGGGTTTTGTTTTGACAAAGCGCCTGAAAATAAGCTAGTTTCGGACACTTCTCTTTTTGGGCGCTGTAGAAATCTAGTAATGACGATTCCTGTTATACGACATTTAACTAACCAAGGGAAAACGGAATAACAGATTCTCTGCGGATCACTTGTCCATCCTTGTCCAAAAATCTTTCAGGTAGAAATCTCTCCGGATCTTTCCAAACCTTTGGGTCCATGTGAGCCGCGAGAAGGTTGATCAGCACCTGATTAGCAAATAAACTATTTTGTAATATATATGGTGAATAGCTGGATTGGATAGGAAAAGAAATTTCTTACGAAGAATTATTATGGCAATTTAAGAAAAAGTTAACGTGACGAAGAAAAACCGATGCTGTTGTAATGAAACAATTAGCCTACATGTTTTCTTAGAATTAAAGAAATTAAACTGTTAGACAATCTATTAAGTCCTCAAAGCACACCGCCTGAAGCCTCAGCCAAGCCTAGAACGAACTTTCGACATTATGTACAAATTGTGTCTATAGTAGACTGAGTGGCGCTATAAGCGGAAGTGTTTCGTATCACACACCAGTACTGTTGAGGTTACTTATTAATAAATACGAAGAAATAAAATATGCAAAAACTAAACCACAAAATTAGCATTATTTTAAAAGATAATGTGATTCTTTCAATTAATGTGCAGTCTATTACTAACAGATATCACTCTTTGAAACATCAACGACTCTAAAAGTAGTTTAACCTGTAGAAGGTATTAGCCTTCTTAAAACAGGTAAGGATTCAAAATGCTGGTCAATAATGAATAAAAACACTGTTTCACGAAAAAATCTTTTTGAAAAACTCAGCTTTTAATGATTTCGTCCCAAATAACAATTGGCATTTAATTTAAAACATTTTAATTACCAAAGTTCCAGCCGGTACGAAGTAGTTGCCAACATTAGTGTCACTCAGCGTCATATGAGGCAAAGCCAATGGAACTAACGTTTTCCAGCGCATTATCTCTAAAATTGTTGCCTCCACAAAGGGCAGTTTGGGCTGGTCATTCATGGAAGGAAGTATGTCTTGCGGAACCACGGCATCAATTTCTGCCCTTAGACGATCCTGTACATCAGGGTTGTTGGCTAAGGCGATCATCAGCCATTGAAGAGTATTCGCAGTTGTATCAGTTCCAGCCCCAAATAGATCTCGAAGAGTGCAGATGAGTTGCTCAGCATCATAATCTTCACCCACGCGTTCCAGATATCTGCGCACAAAGCAATCTTCTGCACCGTCTTTTAGACTTTTATCAATCTCCATTCGAATAATCTTGCAGATCATCTTCTGACTTTCGACATACTCACGCAACATATTTCCGTGAAGGGGAATAAATCTAAGTATAGGAGCAACGTCTAAAGCCGGATCCATGCTGGCAATGGTGCGCTTGTTTTGAAACGCGAGCTCAGTTATTCCAAGATTATAGTCCTGTCTGCGTCCATAAAGGATATTCGTGATGATGTTTGTCGAGAAGAGGTGCGCCAGTTCTGTGGGATTAAAGGATTCTCCATTTTGTTTCAGTACATAATCAGTCATGAATTCAACTTCAGTTAAGATTCTTGATTCCATCGTGCTCTTAACTCCAAATCCCAATTGCTTTAAAATGGAGAGTGAGAGTTGGTGATACTTCTTCCATTCTTGAGTGGTGTTCATTGTAATCAAACCTGGAGGCACGTGATATATATTATTAACCTCTATTTCAAATCAATTTCATTGCGTAAACATTACGAAAGCTAAACTTGTGAATGACCCTTAATAATTCATTTACAATATTCAGAGGGACTTTGATATTTTTATATTGCTCTTTTCATCTATGAAAGTTTATGTTTGTATTATGTGGAATTATCTAAGATTGATCCTGTGGGTGAATAAATTAATAGTTTGATTTATTTTCGAAATGAATGTTATTATCCGTAGTTTAATCAGACTTCTTTAAGCGAAATGAAGGATTGTCCGACCTTTGCCTGAAGTTCGTAATATTTAGGAACCACAACCAAGTACTGAATGCACATAATTATGCTTCATATTGATGACTGATGCTGAGAATTTTTACTAAATCGATTACAGGAAAATGGAAACTTAAACTTAAAGTATGACTTTCTTGTCGAGACTGTTTGTGTTGAAATACAACACCGAGCAATCATATGCGCCCGAGTGGATAGAGTGCATAATTTATAGGCTTTGTATTTTAAAGGTAAGTTCCACAAACGTCTCGAGGAATTGTCTTAATTATGCTGACCTTTACTATTGGGATTGACAATGCTTTCGGTGTAAAGCGGGCTTCTTCCTGAGAATGCAGAAGAATGGTTAACGAGTGCATCTTCGATGACTTCTCTGCTATTCAGCATTAGCACAAGCCTAAAAACAGAAAATATGAAAGTTCTCTTGAATCTTGAAAACATTTGACATGAATGTATTGATTTCCTCTTTGAATTAAAACGTTTACGCATTGGCAGCCATAATAGAGGCCAGTTTGAAGCAATTGTTGCTGTTTCAGTGTTGGTTTACGCGGGAACATGAATCTGCAGGCATACCATAATTATTATATTCTTTCGTCTTTTCTTTAAAAGCTCTAACTCTACAACATTAGCATGGCACGCAGTGAAGAAACATTTAAACAGACAGATACTATATGCAACCGAACTCTTCACATTCTTTCATGAAATTCTGCCCTTTTCACACAAGATCACGATCACAAGATTAGGCCTACTAGTAGTAAGGGGACTTAGTTTTGTCGTGCACTTCTGTCAGATGACTACAACATCGCCAGTGGAGTTCCACAGAGATTTGTACTTGGTCTTTTTTTTATCATGTCCACTGCTCCACTTAATGCTTGAAGCACCTTTTCAACCAGCTGACCGTTATTTGATGATTTATTATTGCTCAGAAAGTTGCTTACAACGTTGTTCAAAGATTCCCACCCAGTTAGCTCAACTTTATTCATAAGTTCCTCAAAGTGAATGTCATTCATCAGTTTCTTGATCTGTGGACCAACAGATATGCCTTCTCTTATCCTTGACCTCACTTAAGCGAATAAACCTGTCTCTTAAGTACTTGAACCCTTACCCCTTTGTTCAATTCCTTGACAAGTTCTTCACTTGTCCAAGCTTGATGTGAAGAGGTGTCAAGAAAGCCTAACTGGGATCAACCAGTGGTTCGTGATGAACATTGTTTTGGCCTTTTACCAAACGCTTGCGACGTGGCGGCCAGACCTTCTTGATGTAATTGAAATCTTTTTTGCACTACTGTCCCACTCACAAATCCCAATCTAATCCTTATAATGTTCGGCCTTCTTCCAATTATAGAGGAATTGCCACTAGAACGAATACACGGAAATTCTCCATCAAAAGTGCTGGCCCTAGGACATGGAATAATCTCCCTGTCGCCATTCGTGTTTCTCCTAGCATTTCAATATTTAAAAAGAAACTCCGTCATCACTTACTGACTGTGGATCCCTGACTCCCACCATGCTTCCCCTGCTATTACCTGCCATAGGTGCTTAAATTCGTACGTACTGTGTTCGGTGCAGACACTCATTGTGTGTAATTTTTTATTTTAGTTAACTAGTTAAGCTCAACAATTTTTTGTACTCTCATGCATAACCTGTTGCTACGTTTCCCATGTACATGGGCAACCCTGTTAGCGGGACGCTGGTCCCTTAACCCTCATGCGACCAACTGGGGTCCTGGGGGACCCCAGCGCTGCATAGGCTTGTGCTACTTTTGGGCTATGAGATATTTTTTACGGCATTTTATGAATTTGTCACCTGGATATCGCTCACTGTTTACGTCTAGTGAAATCCGGATTTGCTCTTACGGTTATTTTTTAAATAAATAAAATCCAGTGGGGTCCCGGAGGACCCCAGCTTTAGCAGTGCATTTTAGAGAACTTAACGGTACTGTGTGAACATTTATTATGACAGCGAGATTTGGTCTGGCGCGATACAGTGCAAAAGAAGCACTACGAATAATTCTTGACGAGAGTGACGACAGCACAGATAATGACAATGACTCAGTTTCAGAGAATGATGATCATGTATCTGAGTACTCTGAACATAGCGATGTGGAAAGTGCAGATGACGAAGTCGACATAGGTGCGCAATGCCTACCTGCTCCAGCCAACAGTGGTCAAAACAGTAGGCCTATTTCAGTTGGAACAAGAGGTCGTGGTCGTGGTCTGCGTGGTAGAGGAGTAGGAAGACAGCAAGGTGTTGCAGTTCAAGCAAAATCGGCTTCAGGTCATCTGATGACTGGCAAAAACGGCTTTCTTTGGGAAACACAGCCACCGGCATCAGGCCGTCGGCGTGTTCAAGATATCATTCGAACACCTGCTGGTGTAACTGCCACATCACGGTGTGACACAATTTTTGATACGTACCAGCTTTTCTTGACCCCGGAAATTATTGACGGAATTGTTCTTCAGACGAACAGGGAGGCAAGGAGACGAATACGTGCCTGGAATGAACAAAATCCTGAAAATCAACGCGCTGAATGGAAACCTGTCAATGACAAGGAAATGATTGCGTTCATTGGACTCTGCATACTGGCAGGTGTCTACAGAGGAAATCATGAGCCACAGTCAAGCTTGTGGTCTGAGCGTGAAGGCAGGCCAGTTTTTGTTGCAACCATGTCTAGGACACGATTTCGCTGCATCATGAAGTACATGAGATTCGACGACAAGGCAACGCGTGATGAAAGGTTGAAACACGACAAACTGGCCGCTTTCCGTGACATATGGACAATGTGTACTGCTCAACTGCCAAAGTTTTTTGTTCCTGGTCCTGATCTGTGCGTAGATGAGCAGCTTGTGGCTTACCGTGGCAGATGCAACTTCAGGCAGTACATACCATCCAAACCTGCAAAATACGGTATCAAAATATGGTGGTGCTGCGACGCTGTCACTTCATATCCACTTACTGCGGACATATATCTGGGCAGACAGGAGGGAACTCAGCGTGAGACAGGACAAGGCGCAAGAGTAGTGAAACAATTGGTATCGCCATGGCGGCACAGTGGCAGGAACGTGGTGGCAGATAACTTTTTTTCATCTGTTGATCTTGCAGAGCAGCTACTTGCAGATCGAATGACATATGTTGGTACAATTCGTAGCAACAAACCTCAAGTTCCAGAGGCAATGAAGGCCAGGCGTGGGCGCCAGGAATTGAGCTCTTTGTTTGGATTTCATGACCAACTTACTCTTGTATCGTTTGTTCCTAAACCAGGCAAAGCTGTGTTAGCTATATCCACGCTGCACCACGATGCCACCACTGATGCTCAGATGAGCAACAAGCCAGAACTAATCCTCCATTACAATGGAACCAAAAGCGGTGTTGACAATATGGATCACCTGGCTACAATGCACACCACAAGAAGAAAGATTAACCGTTGGCCCATGGTGCTTTTTTTCAACAGCCTTGACATCGCTGGAATTGCTTCTTACATTCTGTGGGTGGGCAACAACCCAGACTGGCAGACTTTGAATGCCACACGTCGATGACGTCTGTTTCTGACAGACCTTGGGTATGCCATGGTAACACCTCACATGAAACAACGAGCAATGACTCCTACAATCCAAGCACCAATCAGAGCTGCGATGAAGAACTGTGGTGTAGAAGCTCAACCCCGTCAACCACACTCAGCGTCAATCTCCAAAGGCTCAAAGGCCAAGGCCAAGCGTCGGCGATGCTCATTGTGTCAACGCGGTAATGACAAGAAGGCAGCACGTGAATGTACTCTATGCAACCGGCCAGTGTGTGGCGAACACAGTCAGCAGCAAGCTGTTTGTGATAGCTGCTATTAAAACTATTCAGTACAACTCATGACAATGTTTATTTCAGCAATTAGTTAGGTCATCTTGTCCAGTCTTGACACTCAGTAAAACACTAATTTTATCTTAACAGACTATTAGATGGTAAGCAATACCCAGGTAAACAATGACAAGTTAGAACTTTAACTTGTAGCAAAAATAAAGTGACGTTTCAACAAGAGCAGAATGCATAAACGTGTGAGTGACAATTGGGGTCCCCCGGGACCCCAGTTGGTCATATTAAGGAGTAAAATATGTTGGTCGCATGAGGGTTAAGGGTTTCTCACCCCTTGCTTTTTGTTGGCCATTGTATAATCTATTTGTGATGTTTTGATGTTGCCTACTTTAAGCAATAAACTTTTTGGTTATGGTTATGGTTATGGTTATGGGTAAATGAAGCAACAATACATTTTGTGAATACTCTAGCTGAATCCCAACAAGAAGTGCTAGCTACAACTTTCAAATCACCAAACAGATTCCAGTTTTGCTTGTTGCACTGGATAGATGACAGTAACAGCTTTATATTATGGTACGTGTCTTTCATGTGAACAGCATGTCCAACAGGCTACAGGTATTGATGGACACATAATTTCCATTGTGTAATAAACACTGCTTTAAGGCTCGATGAATCGATTAACCGTCGCCATTCTTCTTGCGGATCATAGTGACAACCAAGTGCACCACAGAGCTGTACCGATATCGCTTTTTACCGATTATGCCGATACCGCGGATAGCCGATTATTAAATTGCCGATACCGATATCGCGTATTGCCGATTAGTAAACAGCCAATATCCATTATGAGATCGAATATTTCATTATTTGTTTAGTCAAAATGTTCGGTTCCGAAACATAAACCAGTAATCTATCGTCACAACTATAAGGGTGGACGTTTAAACTAAGTTGGGAAGTTGTTAACGATAGGCTATGTTTTAATGCGTAAATAATAAGGGACGTTAAACAATAGATGAAAATCGATCAAAAAAACTTGGAATATGCAATAATTCAACTAAAATTATTAAATTATAACACAATGTTGACATCGGCACCGATTAACCGATTATTTCTGCCGATACTCGATTATGCCGATTGTTGTAATAATCGGCCCGATTACGCGTATGGCCGTTTAATCGGTACAGCTCTAGTGCACCAAACAATCCTTCAACATCTTTGTAGAATCGCAAAGTACTGTTTTATCAAAAAAACACGTATGAAGTCGGCGTGGCGCTTGCGAAATACAGAAACTTCCTTGTGCCAGCAGGTTCCATCCCTGAAGCCGAGAGCCCAGCAATTCCGCTTGACTCTCTGATAAATTTAAGTCCCTGACTAAGTCATTAACTGAGTTTGAGTTATCAAATGAGGCTCACGGCACTGGAAATCAGGATCGATACTGTAACAGTCTTCTGTTTCTTCTGTCGCAGTGTCATCAACGTAGTCGATGGTCAAACCAGCTGGTGGCTAGGGCACACGCTACTCTAACGTTGTAAGAAGGAGGAAAATATAACCGCAATGAACCCACAGTTACAGTGGCGCCTCTGGTTGGTAAATATTGAACAGCTGTAAATTGCAATCTCTCTCTCACACGCAGAAAGCCGGGTTCATTATCCGACATTGGGAGATATTATGTGTATATTTCTGTGGTAAGACATGTTGGTAGGAATTTGGAGTTGCAGTGTGAAGGATTGAAATTGACACTGTCTGAAGGGGTGTCACGACAATTCGTCTACCGACATTTTGTCTACGACACTTCGTCTACAGACATTTCGTCTACCGACATTTCGTCTACAAAGTTATTTGATATTGTCACTTTAAAATGGAAGCTGGATTGATGAAAAAAACTGTTTCCCGAAATGGAAGTGGGATTGATGAACACATTCCTGTGTTGATATAGAAGCTGGATTGATCGAAATAATTTTCCCGTAAATAAAAGCTGGATACCAAGCTGGATGCATGGATGAAACTAAGTTTCCATTCAATAGAAGCTGGGTTGATGAAAACAATCTTTTCAGTAATTAGAAGCTAGATTCCTGAGAATTTTTAGCACGTTTTAGCGAAACTATAAGAAAGCGGCCTCTGTTCATTAGCCGTAAGGGATATAGATACACTTGTCTGTAGACGAAGTGTCTGTAGACGAAGTGTCGTAGACGAAAAGTCTGTAGACGAGTTGTCGCGGAACCGTCTGAAGGCTAGGAGCGAGAACAAAACAAATAGTCTCGGAAATTGGCAAGACAGTTCGCCTGGAAGATGCAGTAATTGTGCAAGTCGGACAAATGATCCGGGCATGGACGAAAAATATGGATTTTGACCTAATACAGAGACAGGACAGAGGACAGACAAGGAGATTTTGCGGTAATGGGTACCATGCGCCTGAAGCTAAATGCCACTAAAACAGAACTCATTTTGGTTCGACCGTCGAAGCAGACTGGACGATGATAAACAAATAAAAACTCTTAATCTCGAGTCTAACTGCGCAATTCTACCATCTGATATGCTTCGCGACCTCGGTGTTCTACTACACGGCAACCTAAACATGACTCAAGACATTTCTTCCGTCGCAAAAGCATGCTTTTCCACCTTCGCCGAATCCGACAGATGAAACGTTGCTTCGATGAAACCTGCTTTCGTATCCTCGTCCAAACTCTCATCTCTCGCCTCGACTACTGCAACTCTGTCCTATCCGGTCTTCTTTCATCGACAATGCAACCCCTATCCTCAGTTCTACACACTGCCGCTCGCCTAATAAAAGTTCTTGGTCCAAGAGATCACATCACGCCTACACTGCAACAACTCCACTGGCTTCCCATCCACGCCCGTATCGCCTTCAATATCTGCCTCCTCATGGATCGCATTTACTCTGAAACCTCTGTCTCATACACGGCATCCATGGTCACGCCATGTTATGTTTTCAGTACTAGTCTGAGGACTCCGATCGTCCAAGCGAGAGGATTTTTTACCATACTTCGCACAAACCGGAAGTTTGGAAATCGTGCTTTTCTGTCTCAGGACCCTTAGAATGGAACTGTCTTCCAATTTCAGTTCGCCATTGCACATCTGTTGCTCAGTTTAAAACAAAATTAAAAACTCATCTGTTCACCTTGCACTATGACTAAGAATGTAGCGAAACGTGCTCTCGTGCAAGACCTGTCTTGTTAAAACGCGCTATAAATTTTCATTTGTATTGTACTATGCAAGCGCATGGAAGCCCTAAACAACACGAATTTTACGATTGACAGAGACTGTAGTAGAAATGTGCATCAAAGAAATGCCAAGACTCTGGGGTGTGGACTTCAAGCCTTGGATGGGGGGGGGAAGGGATGTTACCAGAAGAGAGATTAATTATAATTATCCATGTGTGGATATAATTGCGAGACGATCCTTCATGCTCTTGCAGACGTTAGACTTTGGACGAGACAGCTATCGCAGTAGACAGAAATTATGCGCAGGTAATGCGAAATCTGATATTACTGGAATGGCAGAATAAAGGATAAAATGGAGATAACAGAGAAAAGTAGCGTTTAATTATTTCGGGCTATACAAAACACTGCACACTCAGATAAGTCGTCTGCACACTCCACAATGTCAAGTGCACTCTTTAGGTCAGAAAGGACACTATTTTAGGCCCGAAATTAAACTGTTGGTTTTGCTGTATATTAAAAGAAAATTTGAATTAGCAGAAGATGTGATAAAAGGAACGGAACCTTCAAAGAAAGCATCTTGTGCGTGAAATTTATGCTGCATAGTGCCAGATGCCATTGAAGAGTCTGATCAAGGACAAAAATACTGACAATGAAATAGATCTAACCTTCGAACCAGACAGAACGCAAAAATTGGTCATAGTAGGCAAATATTCTAGCTGGTAACTCACTGCTAAGCCAACGACTAACGATTTCACTTAAATCCACCATCCAATGATGGCTTATGATTAATGATAACGGCGCATAGAAACCAGTTGATTGGATTTTTCAATGAATAAATTCGAAACCATTTCATATTCATTCATTAGTGGATTTATATAGCACCTTTTCAAAGGTTACTCGATCAGAATTGCTCCCAACTCCAGCACGGCCAAAAGAACAGTTTTATGGTTTACAAAGAGCGTGTCAGAGAGAGTTTTGGAAAGTAGGCGCAGTTCCACAGGAAGCACATTCCGGAAGTCGGTTTTGCATGGTAGCTGTGCGAGGAACAGAGGTGTCGAAGATCTATAGGTGGGGGGGGGGCAAGGCCCAGCTGGCACCGCCACACTAAACAGGCAATCCTATACACACAATACGTTGGCGAACAGGGAGCCAGCATTGGACCTTCAGCATGCAATGACGAACACGACCGAATTTAGGTATTTCGCCAATAAGGCGCGTTGCGGAGCGCAAAACGTGGTCGAGGCACGCTAGCCGCTCAGGTGGTAGGCCAGAGTAAAGCGATGAGCAGTAGTCAAGTCGGGCTGAGTAGTTAGTTGTCCGTTGATTTATATGTCAAAAAACTTGGGAGAGGAGTTTTGGAAACGATTGGCAATTCTTGACAAGAGGGGAAATGTTCAATAAAAATTGACCTTGACAATGCAACAAATGATATAGCCTACTGATAAAGAAGTGATAATTATACTTTTCAAGGTATTATTTTAAAGAATTATCATAAACCAAGTGTCTGTCAACGACTAGGAATGAGCATTAGTCAAGTCTGGCTGAGTAGTCGTTCGTTGATTATGTCATTAATTATGATTATGACCATTACACGAATGAAAGTCAAAGTAACACTAATACTTAGCCTAATTACAAAAGAAAGAAATTGTTTTGTAGTTAAAATATTGGTGGACTGCAACATAGATGTACAAGAAATGCTTCCTGGCCTCTGTGCTGGAATTGTGATTGAGGTTGCGATTCTTTTAATAAACTGTTTTGACTTGATGCAGGAAAACAGCCAAATATAAACTTATTGTTTGTAACTTACGTGTTTCCAGCTCTGAATGTAAAAATGGGTCCAAGTTCATCTGCTTTTTTCCTGAAAAATTCCGCGACGTTGTTGAATCCTCGTAGGAACGGTAAAGATCCGACCAGTGGAAGAGATGGAAGAGAAGGAGGATAACGGTGCCTTTCCTTCCCTCTGTCATTCCACCACCGAAGCAGAAAACGTGATGACAACCATGTTCCCAGAAAGACAAGTATTTCCACCAGCAACAACATCTTATCTTTCTCTATGAATCAAATGATAGGCAATCCGAAAATCTGAGTAGAATGCATTAGACAACTTTCACGTTATATTTAATATTTTATGTTTTTTGTAGTCTCCTTATTATTGTTGAATATAGGGGTGCGTGGTAGTTTACGTGCTGAATACAGTTGGACTGTCACAGAGGTCGGGGTTCAAATTTCTGCCAAGGAAGACATTTGTTTCAAGATTTCTGTAGCCTAGCTCTCAATGAATCAAACAAATGATAAAAAGTTCATCCAGATCAGACTCTTCTTTAATTTTTATGATAAAAGGAGTAAATCGACAATGGACCCAAATTCCAAGATCCGGGCACGGGAGGCTTCCGTCCTGGGAATTTAAGTAGAGTATGTACGGGGGCTGTGAGGGACCTCAGGATAACATTTTAAGATTCTGTAAAAAAATATTTATAGACAGTATATGAATAGAATAATGGGGAAAATATGGAACGGTTGGTTTCTGCAATGTATCATTTTTCTGCAGACACCCCTAATGTGAATACATATAGGCCTACTTGCAGTATTATTCTGTTGAAAAAATTTCCCTATCAAAAAAATATAAACTGAAAGTAGATTTACCGTAAAATGTACGATTGCATCAAACTCCTTCTGTGGGTTCTGAATTTAAAACTGGATTCAACCTTGAGGCACTGAAGGCCTATTGAGCAAGCATACAAATGTACGACCGCAACTTTATACCACGGCTCCTCTATATTAGCATGTATTAAAACTAACGAGAACCGCAACTTTATACCACGACTCCTCTGTATTAGCATGAATTAAAGCTAAAGAGAAGGCCCCTGGCGGGCTGACCTGTTGAAACCGGCTGGCCTGTCGCCGTGAAAAGAGGTGAAACTGTCCTATTATAAAAATAAAGTTGACACAGCCGCAACTAAATAACAATTTAGGTGCGGCTCTGTCAACCTTGTTTTCCATAAACGAATAATGATTGTTTGATTGATTGATGTATGGCGGGTTCCTTGAGCCTGTATGAAGCCAAACTCAGATGAAACGCAGGTGTCACTCATAGTACACCTAGTTGATCCACAATGCATCGTTGTAGCATGGTCCACATAACGCATCGTGCATAAAAACAATTTGCACCGTTTGCTGTGTTATTGTCATTTGTTAGGCGTAGTGTTGCTTCACCTGTCTGTGCTGCTATTATGAACGAATAAATACAAGGTCATATTATTCACCTACAACACACTTCAAACCTCCCAACCCTCCTTTCCTCGTCTGTTGTTCACGTCGCTCAACCCACTTCCTTCATCCTTAACACTTCTCCGCCTTCCGTCACCTTATCAGTAAAATTTGCAAATCGCTTCATAGCCATAGCTGCTCCGCTCTCTGGAACAAACTACCACCAGAATTAGGCCTACGCCAAATATCTCAACCATCCTACTAACTCACCAAAACCTTACTCCTTACTATCTCTAAAATATTTCTTTCACTTAAAACTGAAAACACTGCTCTGCTCTTTCGCAAATCCGATTCCGTTTCCTCTCTTCCCTTCATCTCCCTCCCTGTCTCAATTCTAAATGAACTTATTATTATTATTATTATTATTATTATTATTATTATTATTATTATTATTATTATTATTATTATTATTATTATTATTATTACTTTTTATATTATTATTATTATAGACAAATTTATTTCTTCATAAAACCAACAAACTTATTACAGACTGATTAAAAATGGCTGTTTCAATAATTTTATAAGCCGTCATTCAGTCCTGGGCTACTGTTGTTGCAGTCCACGGTGGCTAAAACAGACAGAGAGTTTCCAATCTGTAGGGCGACTGATAAGCGTTGTAGAAGATGACTGGTCTCACGCTGGTTATTATTATTATTATTATTATTATTATTATTATTATTATTATTATTATTATTATTATTATTATTATTATTTTTTTTGCCCCGAGGTTTAACATGTTGTGTTAAACGATAATAGAGGAACGGTTATAGACTCTAAGAAAAACTATTTTAGCATTAATAGTTTTTCGTGTATTGCAGGCTGTCTGTTCTGTTAGTAGTTAAGATTTATATCTTCTGTCATTTGCGTTCTTGTTATTATTGTTTCAATTGCATAACAATATGTACCGGTTGCGATGCGTCAACCGGATTGTTTCAATAACAACCTGAATTATTATTATTATCATTATTGCCGTTATTATTATTCTTTTTAGGTCTGGCCCGAAAGTAAAAAGGAAAGCCACAGGCTCTAAGATACTAAGCATAGTTGTGTTTTGCGGGTTCTCGTCTCCATCGTGTTGCATAATTATTATTATTATTATTATTATTATTATATTATTATTATTATTATTATTATTATTACTGTTATTATTAGAGGCTCGGATTATTATTATTATTACGTTATTATTATTATTATTATTATTATTAATGTTATTATTATTATTATTATTATTATTATTATTATTATTATTATTATTATTATTATTATTATTATTATTATTATGAACAATCTAGCATGGTAATGTCGAAGAAAAGTAGATGGTGTTTCCGCGTTGGAGAGCTACCGAGAGTCTTTGGAAAAGGTAGCTTGTCTCAAGCGTGTCATGTGTTATTATTATTATTATTATTATTATTATTATTATTATTATTATTATTATTATTATTATTATTATTATTATTATTATTATTATTATTATTATTATTATTATGATCATTATCATTGTCATTGTCATCGTCATCATAATCATCATCGTCGTCGTCGTCGTTATTATTATTATTATTATTATTATTATTATTATTATTATTATTATTATTATTATTATTATTATTATTATTATTATTATTATTATTTCCCATCGTCGTCATCATCATCATCGCAAACAATATATTCATACTTATCATCATGCTGATTTTGTTCTGCGCTTGAGGTAAAAAAAACATTGTAGGGCTAATAAACACTTTAAGCAATATTTGTCAGTGCTTAAGGTCTACATAATTATATCAACTGTCAAAGGAGAGACTCGGACCGTACATTACACGTTACATGCAGAGCACGCTAACCCTTAACGAAGCGAGTAGGATAACTGTGCACAACTCTGCGACATTATTTCTCCATCACGGCAGATTAAAATCATCGACAATACAAACAATAAGGATGGACCGATTGGCATATTTTGCAGATTTCCGAATCCGAATAGTAACCGGATATGTGGCCTGCTTTTTCGGCCGAATCCGAATTCCATCCAATTAATGGACAGTAGGCCTATTTCTTTACATTTGCAAAGAGAGGCCTATAATAAATTAATAATTAAAGATAAACTAAATATGAAAATAACATTTGAAATCGCGTTTCTTAAGAAACAAGCCCGATTGTCCGCTATTGTGTTGCTGCGTCGACTGACTCGAGTCACAATTTCATCATTTTACACGGACTTTCAGTGATAAAGATTAAAGATGTCCGCAGGAGGTCGTCAAAACAGGTTACTATTTTTGCATTAATGAAGGAAGAAATCGTTTTTTGCCCAAAATATCACTTTTCTTGGTATTTGGATCGGTAGTCCTGCATGGGATGCGCCGAATCCAATTAGTACCGATTAGCAAAATTTGTCCCGAACCGATTTCCGGATCAACATTCGGCCAAACCATACCAAACAGACTTTTCTGAGTTATTATTGATAATTTTTCACGGTCAATTATTTGGAGAATAATTCCTACGGTATAATACGGACGCGTTAGTAAAATTAATACTTAATAATTAGTAACCTGTGGGAAAGCAATACTAGGGTTACAATAGAATCCGGAGATGTTTCCAAACTTTTTTATTATGATGAAGTATCTGAGTGATTATTAAATTTGAGAATGTGGTACAAAACGCACCAAACTTGACAACGTAACGTACGGAATAGTACCCACAAGATCAAAATGTTAACATCTAACATAACGATAATATGAGCCCACAATGAGTCCTCTCTTGATTTGAACCTCTTCACCTCCTTCTGACTACTCTATGGAAAACCTATCCGTCCTGACGCAATCGTGCTTTACGTTTGGCGCTCTAGCCTAGTGGTGTTTTAGAAGTTTGGCGTTTACGATTACGATTACAATGATGTCTTACCTCCGAGCAAAATTTTGTATCAAAGCAGGTTAAATGTTATCAATCTGACAACAATCCAATTCAGTTTGCGCGCAGTCTCAAAGACTCATTGAAAAGACATTGATAGACAACGGGAAAATATATTTATTTCAACTCAATATATGTAGCCTATGTATGTATGTATATAGGTATGTATGTTTGTGTGTATATATATATATATTTTATATTACACATGTATCTACACGTATGTAAATAAGCTAGGTATGCACTGTGCAGTATATATAATATATGTATGCGTTGCGACAACATGAATATGGCTCTCAGCGAGCCCCTCATTCTATTCGGATGTCTCCCAATGATCAGCCAAATCTGGGGCGCTACTGGCCTTTAGAAATAGACAGAAAAACAACCTTAACACTCTAGCGACGAGAGTTTACTAAAAGTGATTGAGAAATAAATGCTGCTAGTCGTAAAAGTGTTAAAGTTAACCTGCCAAGGACAGCTGTCAATTTAATACGCATAGCAGGCTACACTGCATGACTTGTCTGACTAGAAGCCGAGGCTAGGCTGGGAGCCCTCTATACAATAAAAGCCCTAGTATAATGCAATACAATAGAACTGTAAGTTGATAATACCCACCTTACAAACGTCTGAACTGTAGCCTACGTTGAAGCCGGGCCAACATTAAGATTAATAAGTTGACTGGCAGAGGTACCTTTTCAGATTAGATTTAACGGAGCAAGTACAAAGTACCAGTACCAATTAACAAACCATTAATTGTTAATAATCCATTTATCCTATTGGGAAGAAAACACATACAAATACATACAACTTAAGAGTACTTTAAAATCGTTGAACAAACCACAATTGTGACTATCATATTACTATGATATGATGCACATTTCTGAACGGAAACCTCGTGATACAAAATCGTATACCTTGTAACTAAGTATCCTAAGTAACTAAGTACCCTGTACGACGTGTACGTACAAGCACAAGGAGTTAATCAAGTACAACTTTAGCAGGTACAGAGTTTAAAATGAAGGGACCGGAGACTATCTGAGCCCAGCCTAAATGAAGTTTATTATCATATTCCCAATTATGAATTAAGTTAAGATATAAGTCGCCAGGTGGCTGCTCATGTGGTCTCTACGAACTGCACAATGCCCAGATATGCACAGATTTAAGGTTTACTGGAATAAATAAGTAGCACACAAAATATAATAAAACAGACATCAGACATCTTCCTGTTCACAATCACAAAATCAGCTCCAATTACAAGGGTAAGGGAACTGTACATATTTAACTGAATCTTTCTGCTGCTTTTGATATTGTAGATAATGGGTTGATTCTTCTTCCAGAGTTTTAGAAGTCTTACTGATCCGATTCGTGCGTTCGGTCAGTTTTCTAATATAACTTAAATCTAAGCTGCTTCAGCTCCATTAGCATCCACAGCTGAACTCATGGATGTCTCTGCTAGAGCACAAAAAAGATTGCATTAACCCTCGGGGGATACCATCCCCTTGTTCTGATGGAATCAAAATTGACCACCCCCCCTGAGGTACCAGGGGGGGGTGGATACCACCCCCTACGACTATATTCTAGGTCACTTTTTTCATCTCAAACGTTTTAGTATGGAATAAAAACATTTTGACCTTTTAGGTAGCTGTAGGGGGTTCATTTATACACATGTTTGAGGTAAAATGTGAGATGATATTGGTAGCCCTAGGGTTAATCACACCGTTCAAAAGTTATACCCAATATACAGAGTGTAGCACTGGACAGTTATTACCGGACATCTTCTTGCGACTCCTGAGGTACCAGGGTAGAGCCTATTAATAGGGGTGGATACCCCATCCAGCGTGTTTTGATTTATTGGAAAAAATTGTCCTAGATTTTTGCGACTATATCTTATCCGTTCATTTAATATTGAAGAAAATGCCACATTTTGCTTGTTTGGTGAAAATTATTTCCTGCGTGGGACTGAATTACATTCTATAGAGGGAAGACTGTGGGGCTACATATCTATGGTCACATCTTTGTATGTTCAGTTGTAACTATTTTCAATTGAAACAATAAGATTGTGAAAATTTGTTGCACCACTGATTTTTGTTCCAACTACTAATTTTTTGTGGCATTAATATTAGTTGTGATTTTTATAATATTAATTTGAAAGCTAAGTAGAAATGTGCGTATGTAAACATGTACGTATGTATGCATGTAGCCTATCTAAACTTTTAGACTTAATACAGTTCCATTCAAGTTTCCGGCCAAACTAGGGCTACTGGCTACCACAGTCCAAGCGATGGACAACTTAGCAAGAACAAGATAGTTATCAGTAAGCAAAATATCCACAGATAACTAGATAGTCACAAAATAATAATTGTTATTATAACCAAACTACCAGCGAATTGTACGCATTAGTCTGAGTGAAACAGATGTTATCTCAATCTGCTTAGATAACTAGAAAGTCACGAAGCAATTGTGATATCACTCACTTGTTAATTATTTGCACGCATAAAGTCTGAGTAACGTATAGCCTACTTAGCCTAATAGGTTCCCACAGATAACAATATTATTAAGCGCAAAGAAAAAAGCAACAGAATTCTTCAGTAGTTTCTACAAACTTTCAGTGAAAGCTAAGACTTTAGTGACAGTCAAGCCATTTAATCTCTCGAGATCAGGCGTATATTAAACGGTGATGAAACCATTATGAGTGCCACTGGTTCAGTCGGTTTTGATTCAATAATGTTCTGGCCCTCTGGTGGTCGTATGCGAAAGCGTTGAACCAGTCCGGTGAGAATGAGGAATAACTCTGCCCGAGCCAAGATTTCGCCGAGACAAGAGCGCCGCCCTATTATGTAAATAAAACAGAGCATAAACAATTTTCAACAAGACTAAGAGTTTAAATGTCATTATTATTATTATTCGTTGATTATTATTATAATTAACATAATTATCATTACGGCCCTAGCAGTATTATAATTATAATCACCATAATCATCATCACCATCATCATCATTATCATCTTCCCATGATCCGCGTCATTATCATCATCATATCATTAATGCTCTTACTTATAGTACTTATGACATAAATATTCAGAGAACCTGGTTTTCAAAATCGAGGAGAAAAAACGCGTGGCAAGTGCTTCCGATAAGCATGATGAAGTTTATTAATAACCATATCGTTCTATGTAATTATTGGGATGCCACTTTTTTTATTATACTTCGAATCCTCTTCACAGGATAAGAACACTTGCGACAAGAGCTATTTAAAGACAGCTACGCACCAGAAAAATCTGAGATATCACACGTGAATCATAGGCCTATTTATGAACACGCAGGTAGCCTAAATAGGCCTATCTATTACCATGTCACTTATCATTCTCTTAAAGCATTATAAGGAAGATCTCTTCAGACCTCGTTCTAAATATTCCAACCTCTATTGATGACCTTCTGTCTTCCTACCATACCACTCTGTCCATGCTGATTGACAAACACGCTCCTTTAATCTCACTCTACGTGCAACAACCCTTGGTATAGGCCTAATACCTATCGCGAGGCCTTAAAATCGTTAGAGCGCACTGAGCCTATATGATTGCTCTCTGACCTAAAATCTGTCACAAAAAAATACCACCATTTGGTCACGGCTAAAAATATTCTACTCATTACTTCATTCCCGATCCGCTAGTCCTCGCTTTCTCCGTAAACCATAATTTAGAACTTATATTAGCTGAAACAGATAGTGAAGATGAAGTGAGAAGCCAGTTTACAGGAAGCATTCGGCGCCATTCGCACAAAACAACGGGAGTAACTTGCAAAAAATGCAAGGACCACTGACATATTTGACTGCCGTGAACAATAAAGTAAAGTCTTGTTTCATGTTGCCTTTAGATTTCGCTACAACTAAACAGACTATGTACTAGTTTGTAGGCTATTGTTACAAATTATGTTTAAAATGTTCTTGGATATATAGATTAGTTTAAAAACACATATAATCTTATATTTGTTTATCCAAAAAGTACCAAATGTATGCAATAATATAAAATATCGCTAATTATGGGGTTCCGTTATTAAAAGTTATGTATTTTTTCGAGGTGCATTCACATAATGTACAACTAAATATACCATTCTGTTCAGAAATGAATGCTGAATCCATTGCTATATTACAAGTTATGATATGTGAAACCAAACACGAAATCCAGGGGTTGGTAACCACCCCACCCCCTTGGTAGCCAGTGTTACAAAACCTCGGTAGCCTGATGGTTAATCCACACCAGTCTGGTTTTACAAAGCGCCCCTCAACTGAACACTATACTCACTTCCCTCTACAATAAACTTCTTTTTCTGCCATCTGTCACTACAGATCTCTTGCCTCTGCCTCCTTGATGTTTCTGCAGCCATCGATACCATTGATCACAACATCTCACTGCAAAGACAGTCAACCTTGCTTGGTTTTAATTACCCCGCTCTCCTCTGGATTTAATACTATCTTTCTTCCCGATTTTCTACGTTAAAACATCGGAAACTTCGTCCCAATATTACGCCCTCTCACTTTGTGGTGTTCCGCAAGGTTCTGTTCTGGAGCCTCCACTGTGCCTCCATTACTCTATTGTGCGTTTGCTAATGGAGTAATAAAGGCTATGCTTATTTACTTACCTTCAACTCTTGCTATCTCTAAATAGGCATTTCAGTGCTCTCACTCAAAAATTACAATATCGCTTTTTCACAACTCCTAGCCTGAGTACTCCTCTTCCCCTCACCTGCCGCGCCTTTTACAACTCTAAACACCACCCACCTTAGCCGTCTGCCAGCCTGATCCATTTGGATCTTGACCTCGAAACGATTGCACTCTCCCCCCTCCGATTTTGTTTTGATTAAACGCCTGAAAATAAGCTAGTTCCGGAGACTTCTCTTTTTGGTCGCTGTAGAAATCTACTAATGACGATTCCTGTTATACGACATTTAACTAACCAAGGGAAAACGGAATAACAGATTCTCTGCGGATCACTTGTCCATTTTTGTCCAAAAATCTTTCAGGTAGAAATCTCTCCGGATCTTTCCAAACCTTTGGGTCCATGTGAGCCGCGAGAAGGTTGATCAGCACCTGATTAACAAATATACTCTTTTGTACCGGTAATATATATGGTGAATAGCTTGATTGGATAGGAAAACAAATTTCTTACAAAGAAATGATGGCAATTTAAAAAAAGTTAACGTGACGAAGAAAAACCGAAGCTGTTGTAACGAAACAATAAAATAACTTGCATGTTTTCTTAGAATTAAAAAAATTTAACTGTTAAACATTCTATTAAGTCCTCAAAGCACACAGCCTGAAGCCTCACCCAACCCTAAAACGAACTTTCAACATTATGTTCAAATTGTGTCTATGGAATGACCTTCTGCAGGTTACTGCCTGCTTATAGTAGACGGATTGGCGCCATAAGCAGAAGCCTTTCGCATCACAGACCGGCACTGTTGAGGTTATTTATTAATAAATACGAAGAAATAAAATATGCAAAACTAAACCACAAAAATTAGCACTATTATAAAAGATAATAATAATTAGGTCTATGACTCTTTCAATAAATATGCAATCTATTACTAACAGATGTCACTCTTTGAAACATCACCGACTCAAAAAAGTAGTTTAACCTGAAGAAGGTATTAGAATTCTTAAAACAGGCAAGGATTCAAAATGCTGGTCAAAAATTAATAAAGACACTGTTTCACGGAACTAAAATTTTGAAAAACTCAGCTTTTGATGATTTCGTTCCAAATAACAATTGGCATTTAATTTAAAATTTTTTTTAATTACCAAAGTTCCAGCCGGTACGAAGTAGTCGCCAACATTAGTGTCACTCAGCGTCATATGAGGCAAAGCCAATGGAACTAACGTTTTCCAGCGCAATGACTCTAAAATTGTTGCCTCGACAAAGGGCAGTTTGGACTGGTCATTCATGGAAAGAAGTCTGTCTCGTGGAACTACGGCATCAATTTCTGCCCTTAGACGATCCTGTACATCAGGGTTGTTGGCTAAGGCGATCATCAGCCATTGAAGAGTATTTGCAGTTGTATCAGTTCCAGCCCCAAATAGATCTCGAAGCGTGTAGGTGAGTTGCTCAACATCGTAATCTTCACCCACGCGTTCCAGATATCTGCGCACAAAGCAATCTTCTGCACCGTCTTCGAGACTCTTATCAGTTTCCAATTGAATAATTTTGTAGATCATCTTACTACTTTCGACTGTCTCACGCAATTTATTTCCGTGAAGGGGAATAAATCTAAGTATAGGAGCAACCTCTAAAGCCGGATCTACGCTGGCAATGGTGCGCTTGTTTTGAAGTGCGAGCTCAGTTATTCCAAGATTATAGTCCTGCCTGCGTCCAAAAAGGATATTCGTGATGATGTTTGTCGTGCAGAGGTGCGCCAGTTCTGTGGGATTAAAGGATTCTCCATTTTGTTTCAGTACATAGTCTGTCATGAATTCAACTTCCGTTAAGATTCTTGATTCCATCATGCTCTTAACTCCGAATCCCAATTGCTTTAAAATGGAGAGTGAGAGTTGGTGATACTTCTTCCATTCTTGAGTGGTGTTCATTGTAATCAAACCTGGAGGCACGTGATATAATTATAATTATTAACCTTTTTTCAAATCAATTTCATTGCCTAAACATTACGAAAGCTAAACTTGTGAATGACCCTTAATAATTCATTTACAATATTCAGAGGGACTTTGATATTTTTAGATTGCTCTTTTCATCTATGAAAGTTTATGTTTGTATTATGTGGAATTATCTATGATTGATCCTGTGGGTGAATAAATTAATAGTTTAATTTATTTTCGATATGAATGTTATTATCCGTAGTTTAATCAGAAGTTTTTAAGCGAAATGAGGGATTGTCCGACCTTTACCTGAGGTTGGTAATATTTAGAAACCATGACCAAGTACTGAATGCACATAATTATGCTTCACATTAATGACTGATGCTGAGAATTTTTACTATATCAATTACAGGAAAATGGAAACTTAAACTTAAAGTATGACCTTTTTGTCGAGACCCTTTTTTGATGAAGTACAACACCGGACAATTATATGCGCCCGTGTGGATAGAGTGCACAATTTAGGCTATAGGCTTTGTATTTTAAAGGTAAGTTTCACAAAATTCTCGAGGAATTGTCTTAATTATGCTGACCTTTACTGTTGGGATTGATAATGCTTTCGACGTAAAGCTGGCTTCTTCCTGAGAATGCAGAAGAATGGTTTACGAGTGCATCTTCGATGACTTCTCTGCTATTCAGCATTAGCACAAGCCTAAAAACAGAAATATTAGAGCGTTTGAATCTCTAAAACAATTGAAATGATTGCATTGATTTCCTCTTTGAATTAAACCGCTACAAATGCATTGGCAGCCATAATAGAGGCCAGTTTGAAGCAATTGTTGCTGTTTCAGTGTTGGTTTACGCGGACACCTGGACACATCTGCAGGCATACCATAATTATATTCGTTCTTCTTTTCTTTAAAAGCTGCAACTCTACAACATTACCATGGCAAGCAGTAAAGAAACATTTCAACAGAGACAGATACTATATCCAACCGAACTCTTCATATTCTTTCATGAAATTCTACCCTTTTCACACAAGATCACGCAGGCCCGTCCCAACTATATCTGGGCCCCAAAGCAGGTTCTATTTTGGGCCCCCCCTTTGGAAATTGGAATATAATTAACGCTATGCGTAGAAAAGTAGAATGTCCTGGTCTGAGTTAGCTTAAATAACTTTACTAAGTATTATGGCAAAAAATCAACGTGATATTAGTAATAATTTGGTTTACTATGGCAGTGCTAGTATACATTCTACAGAATGTTATAGGTCTGGTTTCCTATTCCAAACGTAATATTATTCAATACTGATTTAATAGACTTGATTCATTTTTTCCCCATTTCATTGTAAAAACAGTCTTCCGCTTGTCTTCCAGGCAATTTCAATCTGCTCCTCTCCCACCCTATAGAGGTTCTCCGCCCTTCCGTCACCTCATCACTAAAATTTGCAAATCGCTCCATAGCCATTTATAGCTGTTCTGCCTCTCTGGAATAAACTCCCGCCATAATTGAGACAAATATCAGTTCCTTCCTACGAACTCAGCAAAACCTCACCTTTTGCCATCGGTCCACAGGTCTCTCACTCAAGACTTAAAAGTTAAAAACCGCATTTCACAAAATTAAATCCTCCTCTTCCGCTTGCCTCACTCGCCGCTTCAATTCTAAACATGGGATTTGGGGGCCCTAACTTTTGTCGGAAACGCCGGGACCCTACGCGGTTGCGCATTTAGCGTTTGCCTAGGGACGAGCCTGGACTAACGATTTCACTTACAACGACCATCAATATTTATTGATGGTTTATGATTCAAGATAACGGCGCTAAAGCAAACAGTTGATTAGATTTCACAATGAATTCACTGCTTTGATTTGATGCAGGAAAAAAAAAAATGTACTGTTTGTAACTTACCTGTTTCCAGCTCTGAATGTGAATATGGGTCCAAGTTCCTCTGCTTTTTTCCTGAAAAATTCCGCTACGTTGTTGAAGCCCCGTAGAAACGGTAAAGATCCGACCAGTGGAAGAGACGGAAGAGAAGGAGGATAACGATGCCCTGCTTTCCCTGTGTCATTCCACCACCGAAGGAGAAAACGTGAGGACAACCATGTTCCCAGAAAGACAAGTAATTCCACCAGCAACAACATTTTATCCTTATCTACGAATCAAGTGATAGGCAATCCGGAAATCTGAATAAAATATATTAGACAAGTTTAACGTTATATTTCCATTTGATATTTTATGTTGCTTGCTTGTTTACTGTTTAACGACCACTGTGTGGTAACAAAGACCATTAGCGTCGCCCTTCTCCTTTATTCAGGCTTGGGACTGGCACTGATAGAATACGATCAGTGGTGGAGTTGTTTTTGTAGTCTCCTTATATTGTTGAATATAAGGGTGCTTGATAGTCTTATGGTTAACCTGTTGGATTCAGCTGGATTGTCATGGACATCAGAGGCTCAAATTCCTGCCAAAGCTGACATTTATTTCAAGATTTCTGCTCTACTGACACTCCCTGAGTAACTCAGCAACAGTAAGTACACTGCCGGTGGGAAGAGCAGACGGCAAGGCAGATGATTTGACCAGCGTTTGAACTTAAAGTCCATACAGTTTAATGGATGGACATCAGAAACAAGCTAGACTATTACAGTAACTAGTCCCAGTAACAAAGAAATTGATGTCAAATTAATTCATATTCGCGTCCCACCCCATATGAATTTAGTCACAGGATTGTAGGCTATGCGTCTTATTTGTGGTGACAATTATTTTTGAATTTACAGGATATTTATTTAGTTATTACGCGCTCACGTTCAACAAATCTGAAAAATGGCAGGCACGCATACACCTCCTGCTCGGAAAAGAAACCAATCCTCCCAACAGCCGTGAACCCACGTTCGCTGGATTAATTATAGACCCAACGCACTGCCGAATAGTAACGAAAGTTGATTATAAGCATGTACATACACATACCTGGGCAAGTCCTTCACTCGCAATTGCTCATGCGCTTCGGCGTGAAACTCCGATTCAGTGTCCGCGCTGTAGTCGGGAGCGCCTCTGAATAGAAATCTTGAAGGGGCGCTATATAAATATCTGAAATGAATGAATGAATACTTGCAGTTAGTATTACTATTCTGTTGAAACAATTTCCTTACGGAAAAATATAAACTAAAAGTACACTAACATGTACATTAATCGGAAAATGTACGATTGCATCAGACTCCTTCTGTGGACTATGAATTAAAAATGTTGATACTCATTTCGACTAAGAAGCATTGAGGCACTGAAGACCAGAGAGCAAGCGTGCAAATGGACGACCGCAACTTTATACCACGACTCCTCTATATTAGTATGCATGTATTAAAACTAATGAGAATGTCTCGGGCGGGCTGACCTGTTGGTTCCAGCTGGCCTATCGCCGTGAAAAGAGGTGCAAACTGTACTGTTATCTATTATTTAGTTGCAACTGTCAACATTATATTCAAACGAATATTGATTGATTGATTGATGTATGGCTGGCTCATGAGCCTGTATGAAGCCATACTCAGGAGAAATGCAGGTATGATTATTCAGATTAAAATCATCGACAATCCAAACAGAATTTACCGAGTTATTTATTGATCATTTTTCACTGACAATATAATTAGTTGGAGATTACACTGTAATTGCTATGGTAGAATACGAAGGCCTTATTAAAATTAATACTTAATATTTAGGTAACCTGTGGGAAAGGAATGCTACAACAGAACCCGGAGATGTTTCCACACTTTTTCATTATGGTTAAGGTTTTGAGAGTGATTATTAATATATGAGAATGTGGTACAAAACGCATCAGACATTGACAACGTAACGTACGGAATAGTACCCACGAGATCAAAATATAAACATCTAACATGTCCATATGAGCCCACAGTGAGTCCTCTCTTGATTTGAACCCCTGGACCTCCTTCTGACTACTCTATGGAAAACCTATCCGTCCTGACGCAATCGTGCTTTACGTTTGGCGCTCTAGCCTAGTGGTGTTTTAGAAGTTTGACGTTTACGATTACAATTACAATGATGTCTGCTTACCTCCGAACAAAATTTAGTATCAAACCAGGTTAAATTTTAACAATCTGACAACAATTCAGTTTGCGCGCAGTCTCAAAGACTCATTGAAAACGCATTGATAAACAACGGGAAAATACATTTATTTCAACTCAATATATGTAGCCTATGTATGTATATATATAGGTATGTATGTGTTTGTATATATATATATATATTACACATGTATCTACAAGTATGTAAATAGGCTAGGCACGCAGTATATAATATATATATATGCGTTGCGACAACATGAATATGGCAGTCAGCGAGCCCCTCATTCTGTTCGGATGTCTCCCAATGATCAGCCAAATCTAGGGCGCGACTGGCCTTTAGAAATAGACATAAAAACAACCTTAACACTCTAACGACGAGAGTTTACTAAAAGTGCTAGTCGTAAAAGTTATGGTTATGGTTAAAGATGGTTATGGTTAAAAGTGTTAAAGTTTACCTGCCAAGGACAGCTGTCAATTTAATACTCATGGCAGGCTACGCTGCATGACTTGTGTGGCTAGAAGCCGAGGCTAGGCTGGGAGCCCCTCTATACAATACTATAATAATATAATACAATAGAACTGTAAAATTAAACTCACCTTACAAACGCCTGAAGTGTACGTTGAAGCCGGGCAAATATTAAGGGCAATAAGTTGACTGGAAGAGCTAGGCCTAGCTTTTTCAGTTTAGAGCGAAAGACAGTCTCATTGTGGATCTGGATAAGAAGTGTGATGCCCTTCAATGAGTAGGCCTATTCTCCTGAGGCATCACCGCCTCAGGAGAATACTGCGTATCACTAACAAAACGTGATAGCTTCCCTTAACTGCGCAGAATCAGCTTAAAATACTCTTTCTTACCTGCAAAGTGTTTTTAGGTCAAGCTCCATTATTTTTACCTGTGTGATCTTATCAAGCGACCTATCTCAAGTGCCAAGAATCCTTGCTCAAGTGCCTTTGGTGTCCTCTCCGCTCATTAGACCGTCATGACCTTCGAGTAGTAGTAAGTAAGTAAGTAAGTAAGTAGTTTATTCACCACAAAATAAAGCAAAATCACAATACATAAATTTTACAAACCGAGTGGTGGGCTACCGGTTAAGTCACATAGGACTCATCTCGTCGGTCACCCTAATAATGCTGGCGTAATACACGTTTTAAAAGAGCAAGTACAAAATACTGGTACCATTATTTTAACAAACCAGTCTCATGACAATTGTTAATAATCCATTTTTTCCAACTGGGAAGCAAACACATACAACTTAGGAGTACTTTAAAGCTTTAAAGACTTTAAACAAGCCACAATTGTGACTATCCTATTACTATATAATGCACTGAACTGAAACCTCACGATACAAAACTCATATACCCTATAACATCTAGGCCTACAGGCACAAGGAGTTAATCAAGTGCAACTTTAGCATATGTTTAAAATGTCTAATTGAAGCTATATTTCTAATATGGCTTGGAAGTTCATGCCACCCTTTGGCACCACAATAGCGAGTTGTTCTCAGTCCTTTTGTAGAGAAAAACTTAGGTATGAAAGTATTATTACTGTTCCATGTATAATAGTAAGTAAGTAAGTAAGTACGTGCTTTATTGAACCGCCTGCAAACGCACTGCGGGAACATCAGATTGAATCACAAATCACAAAAATCACAAATGTCAAAAATATCATAAAATGCAATAAAACAGACATCTATGCAAATATGAGATTAAGGTAATAGTTAAAAGAAAGATTAGATAATGGGAATGATAATGGGAATGAACATCAGCATTAATTTTAAAATAATCATGAAATATAAATGGAACATCCAATTTATGAACACATTTATGAACAACACAATCATAATACCTGAAATTTACGTAGTTCTGCTATCGGAAGAAGATTATAGTTTCGGTATAGATCAGCAACAGGTGTACTAAGAGGGGCACATTGCAATGTACGTAGGATACGGTTAATACAAATATTTAAGAGAAAAAAAGCAGACTTGCTTGCAGCAGAATAAATTTCCACCCCATACAACAGGTGAGGGTAAATTAATGCAAAAAATAAATCTTTTAAGATACCACGGTATTGGACTGCCACAGCACAGCATCGTGCCTATGTAGTTGTCTGAATAGACTCTCCTGTTTAAACACTCTAGGGTCTATTTATACCAGGATATATTGACTGGTGGAGTTAATTCTTACTCGGAATAATTGACCGGTGGAGTGTATTGTTACTAGAATTAAAACACTCCTGTTGGTGAATAGACACTCCAGTGGAGTTGATTCTTCCTAGGACAAATTGAATGGGGAGTTGATTCTTCCTGGGTACCAATGACTTGTTTCGTTAATTCTTCCTAGGCAGTGGTTAAATTGCTCATCCAGGGGTGCCGGGTCTCCAAGTCTTTACGAATTTAAACCTTAAGCCTAACTGGCGAATGTATAACCGATATCTGTCTGGTAATAAGTCGCGATTAGCCTTATGCAGGTGAATGGATTCTGCCTGCAATGACTCTGATAGTTCACTTTGTTCTTCTACAGCATCATACATCAATGCTAACTTTTGCAGAAAAGCTGATGCTGACAGCTTTAAAACTGTGCTTTCTCCTGTGCTTTTTCCTTGTGAAAATTTTGTATTGCATTATCAGTTCATCACTTCATCTAACTCAAAGGTGGGCAACATACGGCCCGCGGGGCCCAGGGCCCTGTATAGACCTTTAAACCGGCTCTTGACATGACTTATATTAGCATTGTCCCTGGCACTTGGGAATCTTTCATCCAGCCCTACAGCAATGTTTGTATTTCTGCATGTAGGCTGACATTAAAACATCTGTTTCTTATTTATTAAGAATCCGGCCGCTAGTCTTGTCAACTAGTTTTAAATTACTACTCAGTCATCAATGTTATCAACTCTCCGAGTGAAACAAGACAACATTGTATACGACTAGCTGCTTAATGTGTTTTTACAACTGAATAAACATATAAATTTTTGTGTTTTATTGCAGTGTAGGACTGTATGTAATTAGGGTAATTACGTTTTCATCATAAAACTATCTTCATTTACTTTAACGGCTATTCTCCAATAATATTTAGTTTGAATAAAATTAATATTATCTCATTTTCTGGGGCAAATGAATCTGCAAAAACGTGCCCTTGTCTGAGCTGCCCTGAAAATCTTAGGGTGGCCCTCTTTAAAAAAAGTTGTCCATGACTGATCTAACTCATCATCAGTTCATCAGAGAATTGGGTTTCGGCCATTCGGGTAGAACCCCAGTTACCTTACTTACCTTGATAATGCCCTAACAGTAAAACACAAAACTCACATCTTGCAGGACCTTTTGCGTGCGTAACTAATCAAAGGACGTGCTAGCCTAATTGAGATTTTCACACCGATTCCAGCTAAGTCTTCCGCAAGTGAGTCATTAATGAAGAAAACAAACTGTGACATCCTTATACACTGAGTGGAAATCGGAAACACGATACCAGCGGGCGGCGATTAAAATACATTAATTTGAACTCAGACAGACAGGCAGACATACAGAGAGGGAGAGAGGGAGAGGGAGAGCGGTCGACTTAAATAAACACACAGGCAGCAGACGTTTTCTATAATGCTAGTGAATATTGAAACGCTATGTAAGGCTGACGAATAGGTTAATTTGATTTTGTGTGGCGGGTCTCCTTTTTTAGGTGGCGGATCTCATAATTCGGGTGGCGGGTCTCACAATGCAGGTGGCGGATCTCAGATCAGAGGTGCCGGGTCTGAAATCCGAGGTGCCGGATCTCAGACCCGGCAAGACCCGGCTGAATTTAACCACTGTTCCTAGAACAAATTGAATGGTGGAGTTGATTCTTCCTGGAACCAAAATATAAATGGGTAAACATTAATTTTAGAATCGGGGCGCATAGATTTTGTGAGCGTCGGTTAGGGTCAGGGTTAGGGTTAGTGTAGTCATTTGAAAGCGTGATACTTTCCGCGCAGCATGCCGTGAAACGCCAGTAAACTTACGCACCCCGATAATAATTATTGTTCACCTCAATTTGTCCTAGAAAGAATCAACTCCACAAGTCATTTTGGAAGAATCAACTCCACAAGTCATTTGGTCCGATCTTGAACGAAAACACTGCCGGAGTGTTTATTTCGGGGTGGAGTGCTTTTGTCCTAGTATCGATTAACTCTGCAGTTATTATATGATTCTTCCTAGGACAAATTGAATGGGGAGTTGATTCTTCCTAGGTTATGCAGTTATTATATACTAAGATAAAAACACTTCCGGAGTCATTTTGTCCGGGGGAGTGCATTCAGCCTCCTACACCTATGCCTCTGTTGGCCCTTTTCTGTGTGAATGACCTTCCTGCTATAACTCGCGCTGTGATGTTATCTGGGGGGCACTGCAGTTTCACTGCGCGAGTTGTCTTAAGACTTTTCTTTTTGAGGGGTTCTTCGCACTGGTAGCGCCGCTGAATAGTTTATACTTTGAGAGGCGATTTAGAAATCCGTAAATAGAATAGAACAGAATAGAATAGAATAACGAAAGCTGACCTGGATCCACTGGACTTAGGTTACACACAGCCTGGAGAAGAGCCCGGAATAGAGACAACTGGCAAAATGTCGTGGAAAGGGCAACGCCCCAGAGACGAACACGACACATATGATAATGAATAAGAGAGTTGTGAACATCAGAAGGTAAGTAAGTAAGTAAGTAAGTAAGTGAGTGAAGTGAGTGAGTGAAGTGAGTGAGTGAGTAAGTAAGTAAGTAAGTAAGTAAGTAGAGTAAGTAAGTAAGTAAGTAAGTAAATAGTTTATTCACCAGCAACTAAACCAAAATCACAATACACAAAGTATACAAACTGAGTGGTGGGCAACCGGTGAAGTCTCATAGGACTCATCTCGCAAGTCACCCAAATAATGCTAATCTAATCATAAGATCATAATAATGTAATATACATGATTTAAAAGCAAGTACAAAGTAGGCCTATTATTACCAATTAACAAACCAGTCTCATGACCATTTATTAATGTTAATAATCCATTTATCCTGTTGGGAAGCAAACACATACAAATGCAGACAACATATTATTAAGAGTATGCATAATCCTAGTTTAAAACCTTCGAACAAGTCACAATTGTGATTGTCATAATTATTACTATACAATGCACACTGCTGAACTGAAACCTCGTGACACAAAACTCTTATACCCTGTAACTAAGTATTATCTAAAAGCACAAGGAGTTAATCAAGTACCGTACAACTTTAGCAGGTAGAGAGTTTAAATGTAGGGACCGGAGACTAGCTGAGCCCAGCCTAAATGAAGTTTATTATCATAATCCCAATTAGGAATAAAGTTAAGATATAAGTCGCTAGGTGGCTGCTCATGTGGTCTGTCCGAGTAATACAATGCCCAGATATGCACAGGTTTAAGGTTTACTGGAATAAATAAGTAGCACACAAAATATAATAAACAATGTTAAAGCAGACATCTTGCTGTTCACAATCACAAAATCAGCTGCAATTACAAGGGAAAGGGAACTGTTCATATTTAACCGAATCTCTTTGCTGCTTTTGATACTGTCGATAATGGGTTAATGCTTCACCATATCGCACACTAGGTTGGCCTTTCGTACCCCTAGAACTATAAGGCTCTATGTCCACTTTTTTGAAAAATCAACCTAACGCTATATCCGTTACCGGGATGACAGGGGCTATGTCCTGAACAGTCTAGCTTAACTGGAGACGCTTTCTTTAGCTGAATCTGTGAGTGCTATAAAGCTCTATGTCCACAAATTTGGACAGTGTCTCAAAGCTACAGAGGAACAAGTCAGTCATCCAATAGAATCATTAATTTTGTATCACGTGAATTGGAGATATAACCGTGTTCGAGTGAGGTCTGAAAAAAGAATTATACGGTGCTATGTCCATAGCCAATAGCAGTGAGAGATCTTAACACGTGACTGGACTTATAACCGTGTTCGAGTGAGGTCTGAAAAAGAATTATACGGTGCTATGTCCATAGCCAAAAGTGAGAGATCTTAAACAATGTTAAAGCAGACATCTTGCCAAATTACACAATCACAAAATCAGCTGCAAATATAAGGGACTAAGGGAAAACTTTGTTCCATATTTAACCGAATTGCCATTAATGAAACAGAGCAAAAGATTTTCGTCAGATAATCTTAAAAATCGTTTTTCTCCGTTTCGCAAAAAGTGGACTAGGCTATAAAGCTAGGGGTACGCAAGTTTATAATCTTGATTTCATACTCAACCGCAGCTCGAGCGAAGATTTGTTTGCATAAGTGGTGAGCCACGCGCCAATGTAGGTCAACTGATTTAAATTTTAATACCTCGAGGACTATTCCCTTCTGTGTTCTGTACGTAGCTATCAGTCAGTGTAACGATTGCAAGGTATTTTTGTGATATTATTTAGTGGTCTTTGTTGTGGCTGTTGCCATCGCATTTCGAGCCATATGTCGTCTACACAGATCTCTCTTAATGATACCAATGACAAATGAGCTGGAACCTGGATATTTGTCAGTAATGCATGGATTAACCATAATATAATAGGCCTCTAAGAGTCCATGTATGTATTAAAAACCAGGTCAGGGATGGAGAACATTTTTTAAGGTGAGTGCCAAAATGCCGCAAAAACATGATAAAAATACCGTCCCGTTCCCCTTGGAATTTTGCAATATAATATAATAATAATTAGGTCCTTTCCAATGCAGATTTTAATTGACGAAACGTAACAAAAATTGAATTAAAAGACATGGTGGTTTTAAAATAAAGAATAGAATAGAATACAGTAGAATAGAATAGAATAAAGATGTTATTTCAACGAATTAGAATGGAATAGAATAGAATAGAATAGAATAAAGGACATTTGTTTCAAAGATGGTTTTCGCAATAGAGTCCAGTCATGAAAGAATATGTGGATTTTGTGGAATAGGCCTATGTGATTTTATGGAATATGAGATTTTGTATTTCTAAGTTTCATATTTTGGTGGACGTTCCAAATTCCGTGTGCCCAAAAAATTTGAGTGCGCGCAACTTTGGGCACCCGTACTATGGGGTCTATGTTCGCCATCCTTGACCTAGGTAGGCTAAGTAAAAGTATCCTTCAGGTTGCCAACAAAACCGCTGCCTGCGCTAGCAGAAGCAGTTTATAACTCACCAAGACCATGCCATTTATATAAGAAAGCAGAAAATACATAGATGCCTGAAACGTCACAAAATATATTTCAGATAACCAAATTGTAAGTTGATAGTAGGTCTGAGCAGTAGGTTCCCCACAATTTACAATACAGCTGCGTACACATCATTAGTCTGAGCAATATAGCCTATAATCATTCATAAAAGGTTTCTCAAAGTCTGCGAACCAGCTTTAGGCAACAGCAGTTCTAGCCCTTCCACATTGGCTTGAAAGTTTCAGATGCAGCCCAGACTCACCACGCAGTCAGGCCATTTAATCTCTGGCGATCAGTCGTATGTTAAATTCGGATGAAGTCAGTACGATCATTAATGGTTCAATGGGTTTGTCATCAACAATGTTCTGGCCCTCTGGTGGTCGTATGATAAAGCGTTGCACCAGTCCAGTGAGAATAAGAAACAACTCTGCACGAGCCAAGACTTCTCCAAGACAAGAACGCCGCCCTATTGAAACAAGAATTAAAACATTTGCATAATTTATCAAGACTTCGCGGATGAATTATTACTAGCATAGTAGCCCTATAATTGCAATTCATACATGTGACGTCGGCCGAGAGAAGAAACCACTTGTCGGGTTCTAGATCAGCCGGAAAATGGGTTTTTCGTAATATCGTGATTATTGACTACTACTACTACTGATACTGCTACTGCTACTGCTGCTACTACTACTACTACTACTACTACTACTACTACTACTACTACTACTACTACTACTACTACTACTACTACTGCTACTGCTACTGCTACTGCTACTGCTGCTGCTGCTGCTACTACTATTACTACTACTACTACTACTGCTACAATTACTGCTACTACTACTGCTGCTGCTACTGCTACTACGACAACTAGTACTGAGAGTCAGACGGACAAGTTGTATGGCAGTTTTGAACGAAAACTTGAGGCAAGATCTCCGCAAATAATGACGGATCAGCGAATAGTATATAAAGGCATAAATATTTCAACAAGTCACCTCTTAGAATGCTCTTCAAAAAGTATGAATTTATGGAATATAAAGTTTTAATATCGTTTTCAACTACTAACCAAGGGAAAACGTTATAACGGTTTCTCTGCCGATTACTTTTCCATCCTTGTCCAAAAATCTTTCCGGTCGAAATATCTCCGGATCTTTCCAAACCTTTGGATCCATGTGAGCAGCGTAAAGATTGACCAGAACCTGTTAAACACATAATATTTATTTATGCATTTGTGATGGGTTAATATGATAGGCTGCGTACTGACCAAACACGCCGCTAGACTCAGTCAAGAAGATGGTAGGCGGAGGTAACTGTCTCTTGACATTATGTAACTACATTGACAGCCCTACGAAGCTGAGCACGCATTAAAAGCGAGAAGTCGGTAGAACGGAGAAGCGGGAAACATGATTCTGACAAAGATGAAGTTGTTAGAATTGGGTTGTCTGATGAAGAAGTGAACTCATGCTGCTATAATGAAACTAGAACACATCAACGTAAAGAAACTAAAAACTAAACTTTGGCTTCGTCTTTGTGCCCTTCTAAGTAAGCAATTCAAGAAGATCGAATAAAGCTTTATGCCTAAGAAGAAATAAAATACAGCCCGTAAAAACAAAGTTTTTACTATATCCATCTAGTATCCTATAACGTTACTCTGAAAATAGTCCGCGTTCATTTTACAACATTCGCATGCGTTTAATGAGGCAGCGCACCCGTTTCTGTTGCGGCCAATGGCAACGCTGGCCAATGGCAACGCTGCGGATCGGAAAAATGGGATTCCCCGATTCGAAAGTTGAGTCCCCGATTCTATAAGCTAAATTTTTTGGGGAGCTGAAATTTTTCAAAAAGTATGATAGAATGAAGTGTCTGCGAGGGCGACTCTATCTGCCAAGTTTCACGGATGATTGAATGATTGTAAGTCCTCGAATTAGTCGTCGCAAGATTTGACTTTTTAGCCTTTGGATCAAGCAATCAAGCAGCAAGTTAAACTGACCAGAAATAAAAAACAGCCCGTAAAAACAAAGTTTTTGTGATATCCATCTAGTATCCTATAATGCGTCTTATGAAGCAGTTACCTCTACAAATATATAGTCCGCGTTCATTTTACGACTGCGGCCAATCACAACGCTGGCCTCACAACGCTATGTATCGAAATTGGAGATTCCCCGATTCGAAAAGTTTAGTCCCCGATTCTATAAGCTAGCCTCTTTTGGGGAGCTGAAATTTTGATAGAATGAAGTGTGTGCGAGGGCGAGTCTATCTGCCAAGTTTCATGACGATTGAATGATTGTAAGTGATCGAACTAGTCGTCGCAAGATTTGACTTTTTAGCCTGTGGCCAATCAAGTAAGCAAGCAAGAAATCGATAAAGTTAAACCAGATGGATAAAAAGGTTTAGCGTTACGGGTTTTCCGACAACATAATAATGAACACTGTGCCAGTGGACTCATCTCAATGGCTATTAAACCACAAGCTTTTTCATAGGAGGAAACAATTAATAGACTGCTCTTATTATGAATAAACACATCGCAAAAAATGTTTTTTTAGGCACCAAACCATTGAAATCATAAACATCAGCTTTTGTTGTGTATCCTTTTAAGAAATTACCAAAGTTTCAGCTGGTACAAAGTAGTCGCCAACATTAGTATCACTTAGTGTCACATGAGGAAGAGCCAATGGAATCAAAGTTCTCCAGCGCAGAATCTCCAGAATTGTTGCCTCAACAAAGGGCAGTTTGGACTGGTCATTCATGGATGGAAGTGCATCTCGAGGAACTACGGCGTCTATTTCTGCCCTTAGACGATCCTGTACATCAGGGTTGTTGGCTAAGGCGATCAGCGTCCAAAGAAGAGTATTTGCTGTTGTATCAGTTCCAGCAGTAACCATATCTCGAAGTGTGAATCTCAGTTGCTCAGTATCATATTCTGGACCAATACTCTCCACATATCTACGCACAAAGCAATCGTCTGCACCATCTTCAAGACTTTTTCCAGTCTCCATTCGAAGAATCTTGTGAATTGATTTCTGATTTTCGACCAGCTCACGCAATTTATTTCCATGCGAGGGAACAAATCTAAGTATAGGAGCAACGTCTAAAGCCACATCTACATTTTCGGCGAACCGTATCAGTTCATATCCGAGCTCAGTCATTCCGAGGTTATAGTCATGTCTGCGTCCAAAAACTATATTCATGATAATGTTTGTTATGCAGAGGTACACGAGTTCTCTGGGATTGAAAGAACGTCCATTTTTTTTAATTGCAAAATCTCTCAAGAATTCAACTTCAGCTAAGATCCTTGACTCCATTGTGCTTTTAACTCCGAATCCCAATTGCTTTAAAATAGAAAGCGACAGTTGGTGGTATTTCTTCCATTCTTGAGTAGTTTTCATTGTAATCAAACCTGGACGTATGCAGGCAAAAATAACACCAACCTTTATTTTCAAAGCAATGTTAATGCTAAAACTTATCAAGTGATTATAGGAAATCCTAGATAAAGAGGAAATCCAAGTAGCCTGTGTTTCTTTAACGCTGTATATATTATCTGCGATGGAGTTGTTGGTGATTACACATTTTTAATCACCAGCAGTAAATAAATAATAAAAGCCTAAGCGAGGATGGAGGGCAATTTTGTGCATATCCTGAGAAGTACAGATTTATTTTATAAACCACTGTACAAATTCATTAAAATCACAGCTGCTAAACATCATTGGTTGATCCTAATAACTGTTTATGAGCTATTAACTGAAGATAATTTAAAACTCAAATTAAAAGTACTTTTTCTCACCAAACTGTTTATTTTGAAGAACAGTATAAAGCATACATGTACATATGCACTCGTGTGGCTAGAGAGCAATAGATTTACGGCGTAATAGTAATTCCCGCAATGAAAAGAAATGCTTTAGTTAGACAAACCTCTGCTATTCGGATTGACAACGCTTTCAGTGAAAACTGAACTTCTTCCTGAGAATGAGGAAGAATGTTTAATTAGAGCATCCTCGATAACTTTCCTGCTATTCAGAATTAGGACAAACCTGAAAAAGATGTATGCAAGTGCTTTTGAATGCTCAATATGAGCCACTGTATCTTTTTATAACCATGCAATTCGGTTACTTTCGCATACAAATGCTTGTTGAATCATTATCTTATATGCCTACAATCTCTAATTTCACTTGTGAATGCTTTTGCGTGCAGCCGACTTTACTACTGCAGTTTTAAATCTGTCTTATAGTTCACACATTCCTACACTTTATTCAGCCAATCTCACCCCTCAAACTAACAAACATTGCACTGTGCTATCTGAAAAAAATAGTGATGAGGTCTCAAAGGTTATCTGATGATGGCCTAGGCCCTAAGGTGTTGGCACTGAGTACCTAATTTCATTCGGTCCGTAAATCTTTATTATCATTCAGCTCTGAAATTAAGACTCGTTTTTCTTCAGCTTGTTGACTTATATAGCATAACTTCTGGATTCTGTGACTTCTTGGGATTCAATCTGGCTTCTTCAGTAGAGTATGTGTTTGATTAAGATATTAGTTGACTCTTTAACGACCAAAGTGTACTAAAAGCGACTGGAAAACCAAGACACTTGACTCCACTAGATACCACTTCATGTGTAAATTCATAACTATTGCCTATAATTGAAAATTATATTGCATATGACTTAATCACATAATGCTATTTAAACAAGTCTGCTTCTATGTCGTCAAAGACTAAGCATAAATAGTGCACAGAAATGCAGTACGAATAGGGTAAAAAAATGTAAATTTGGGAATTGCAGAAACTATTAAATGTTATACTCAAAATATTGGTGGATTGTAACATAGAATTATTTCTAGGTCTCTGAGATGGAATCGCACTTGAGACTGATATTTGCTCTGTAGATGTTTACCCTAAATGCAGGGCAGTAGCAAAATGTATTGTCTGCTACGTACGTGCTACCAGCTCTGAATGTAAAGATGGGTCCAAGTTGATCTGCTTTCTTCATGAAAAAGTCCGCAATGTTGTTGAAGCCCCGTAGAAACGGTAAAGATCCGACCAGTGGAAGAGATGGAAGAGAAGGTGGATAGCGACGCCTTGCCTTCCCTATGTCATTCCACCACCGGAGAAGAAGGCGTGCGGACAACCATGTCCCCAGAAAGACAAGCAATTCCATCCGAAGTCGCATTTTAGTCTTTTCTTTGAATTCAAACGACACTCAATCTGAATGCTTAACTAGATAATTTTGTGGTTTCATATTAGATGTCAGGTCTTTATTTCATGATTTTTTAAATACTTTTACTCAATTTTCATATATTATAGGCCTATAATTTACTGAATTAACATTAATTCCAAATAAATACAGTTAACAGAGGCTTTGGGAATTTGTCCAATTAAGGTGGTAATTAATGTCAAACTCATATGTTGGCATACTAACCTATGTAAAAATGGTCAAACATTTAAGCTATCCTATTTTGGTGGAGAATTTATATTATCATATATTTACTATATGAATATAAGCTAATCATTCAATACGCTCGCAAGTTCAGCGAATGTATCATTGGGGAACTTAATTCGCAAATGTAAATAATTAAAGGACAAAACATTTGTATAAGAATGTATACATGTTTCTGTCTGTGTAGGGGAGGGCGGGGCATGAGAGGCGCTTTTTTAGAACACGCTCCATATTTTCAAAAATATATAACATTATGCCATAATTTTCATAGGCATGTTGGCAACTCATAAGGCTAACAGAAAAACGTTGAAACTTGAGTATAATTATGGTAACATATTTGGAAAAACACAAAGCGGAAAGTGTGATACTCTTACCTTAACACTTTGTGCAATAGTGGCATATACTGACACTCATCCCCAAGTTGTAGGGCAAATTTGTCATGGACGCATGGTCAATGGTATCTAGGCTAACTTAACTATTTATTTCATGTTAACAAATGTAACGAAAAATGAATTAAAACTTACTGTCAGTCGTATTTGTAATCTTAAGTAACAAAATTGGTATGTAACGACAGTAATGACATTATTTTATATTGCTTGTCGTCGGGCTCAATAGAGCCGAAGCTTTATTGGCACCACTTCTTGCATACTAAGCATGTCATGGACATCCACGAAGAAACATCCACGTTCCTTCGGGTGGGTAGCTGTAAAGTTCTCTGCAATAAATACAATAGAAGCTGGTGTCACTCTCCGCTCTCGATTTCTTTATTGTACTCTTCTGCTGCCGGGTCTGTTTATGTTTCTGCTGTTACAGGTTCTGCTTCTGTTTCTGCTGCTGCTAGTTCTGCTTCTGTTTCTTCTGCTGCTGGTTTTGCATCTGTTTCTTCTGCTGCTGGTTCTGCTTCTGTTTCTGCTGCTGCTGTTTCTGCCTCTGTTTCTTCTGCTGCTGGTTTTGCATCTGTTTCTTCTGCTGCTGGTTCTGCTACTGTTTCTGCTGGCTCTGCTTCTGTTTCTTCTGCTGCTAGTTCTGCTTCTGTTTCTGCTGCTGCTAGTTCTGCTTCTGTTTCTTCTGCTGCTGGTTTTGCATATGTTTCTTCTGCTGCTGGTTCTGCTACTATTTCTGCTGGCTCTGCTTCTGTTTCTTCTGCTGCTAGTTCTGCTTCTGTTTCTCCTATTGCTGATCCTGTATCTGTTTCTGCTGCTGCTGGTTCTGCCTCTGTTTATTCTGCTGCTGCCTCCTCTGCTGTTGGTTCTTAAGCTTCTGTCTCGTTTCCTTTTCTGCAGCCCCGAGCAAATGTAAGGAAGGACAGGCAGTCGTCTTTGCACGCGCCTTTAACAAAGTTTTTATAACTTTATTATTATCATTCTCTTGTAGATTAAGTTTCTTCATGAGCAGTCTCTTGTCATATTGCTTCTTATCCTCCAAGTATCAACCAAGTAAAAGCTCTTTAATCAACATAAGAAAAATGTATTTAATTAAACGCGGAATAACGCTTCTATTTCACGGATTACTTAGCATCTATGGTAGAAGACTAGCACGAAAGACCGATTTATAAATAGTTTTTCCACGTCAGCGTAGTCGCCAGTGAACCCGATAGCCTATAATTATGTTCAATCTGCAGGCGATGTTTTAATGTTATCTGGCATTTTGGAATTTGGCAATTTAACGTCAAAATATATCACTACACACTAGTTTACTGTTTACCTATATAAGTTATGCACATGGCCATTAAATAGAATATTTATCACGCAGTGAATATTATTACTGAAATGGCAACTTCTGATTGGTTGCTAGCTTCCCTTGCATCAATCTCCATGTGTACTTTCGTAACATGCACCCCGGTCTCCCATACCTAAAAAATTGTGCTAATGACTATAATTATGCATGTATTTATTAAGCATGTAGCCTATATATTGTTTCTGTTGCTAGCTGTTTTTTTCACCTGGGTGGGTCGAAAGCCCACCGCAGAACCCTCCTCATTGATCCTGGCTTGGGACCAGTGTTATATTCGTTAACGGAAACGATAAGTCGAACTGAAAATAATCCATTCCGTTAACGATAAGTATAACGATAACTGAAAATATTCTAAGAACGAAAACTGAACGGAAACGGAAATAAATGATGCCGAACTGAATAAAAACTGTAACGATAATTAAAATCCGAACGGAAATTATACACATTTATGACTAAAAATAGAAATGAAGTAATTTACTTACTGACTTAAATTAGCGGTGAACCAGTCTTTCGTTGGACTATGTTATAGAAATGAAGTAATTTACTTACTGACTTAAATTAGCGGTGAACCAGTCTTTCGTTGGACTATGTTAAGAAATTAATAGAAAGTCGTTAATCTCGCGAGATTTCTCGGTATATCACGGTATTATCGTTCACAGTATTGTCGTTCAGCGGTTCTTTTCGAGAATGTCGTCAAGTTTAGCTCGTTTGTTGTCCGGTAGGAAAAGGGAGAGTCCAGTTTGGGAATATTTTGAGTATTGTGAAGAGTCTGGGAAATCGAAGTGCGTTGTGATCGATGAGAAAACGGGAAATGAGTGTGGCGTATTTTTGGCAGGGAAGAACTCGAGCAACTTGATCAGCCACTTAGCACGCTTTAATAAATTGGCACACGTGTAACTACGTTGATAGACCTTCAACTTCAAGTAACTACGTTGATTGAACTCGAAGTAAGATTATTTAAGAACTGTAACTGTAACTTGAACTAAAATTATTTGAGAACTGTAACTTGAACTGAAATTATTTAAGAACTCGAAGTTGAAGTTGAACTGAAATTATTTGAGAACTGAAACTGAACTGAAACTGAAATTACTCCCAGCCGAACTGAACTGAAACTGAAATAGAAATTATTTTGTGAAGTAAAATAACACTGCTTGGGACAGGCACAGTCTTCCTCGGCGGAGGTAGCCTGTGTAAATTTCATCAACTTCAGAAAGGCTTTTGACAGCGTCCACAGAGAGTCGCTATGGAAAATAATGAAGAGCTACGGAATACCAACCAACCAAGATCATGGACATCGCCAGAAGCTTCTACAATCTACAATGGCAGCCGGTGTGCAGTGAGACATGGAGGAGAGGTAGGACAGTGGTTTCAGATTGTGGCTGGAGTACGGCAGGGATGCGTGTTGTCACCAATGATCTTTGCACTGGTGGTGGACTGGGTAATGAAAAGAGCAACGGAGGGCAATAATTCTGGATTGAAGTGGATAAACGCCGACAGGCTTAGTGACTTGGACATAGCTGATAACATCGCTCTGCTGGATAATACATGGGATGGAGTAAAAGAAATAACAGACAAAGTACAGGAGGAGGCAGCTAGAGTCGGGCTTGTCATAAACCCAGAGAAGACCAAGACCATGAAGATAGGGAAATGGCAAGAAGTGGACAGGATCACGATCGAAAATAGGCCAATCGATGTGGTGGATGACTTTTGCTACCTTGGCAGCACACTGACGGCAGATAGCAGCTGTGACAAGGAGTTAAGGATATGAATTGGGAAGGCCAACGCGGCTTTTGGGAGACTGGAAAAGATATGGAAAAGCAATGGATGCATCGTGAAGATCAAGATCCGGTTATATGAGGCCGTAGTGTTGAGCACCCTGCTCTATGGAGCAGAGACGTAGCCATTGACGGTAGCAAATAGGAAAAAACTGGAGGCAGCACACCACAGATGACAAAGAAGAATTCTGCACGTCTCCTGGAGGGACAAGATCACAAACAAAACCATCAGAGAAAGAACAGGGTAGGAAAAGCTAGAGAACATCATCAGAAAGAAACGACTGAACTGGATGGGCCACGTGACCCGAATGAATAGTGATAGAAGAGCCAACCAGGTAATCAACTGGACTCCGGAGGGGAAGCGCGGAGAGGAAGGCGAAGAAAGAACTGGATGGGAACTGTTCGAGAGGACCTGAGATGCCTGGAGATGACGGTGGAGGATGCTATAGAGGTGGCGAAGGACAGGGAGGAATGGAAACACTTCGTTGCCCGATGTGCAGTCCTACATGGGAAGGACTAAGGTCTAAGGTAAGCCTATACATGTATATGTAAATTCCGTACGTATGTGTGTATACATGTAGGCCTATGTATGTATTTATATATACGTATGTGTGTATGTATGTTGGTATGTAGGGTATGTACAGTATATAGCCTATATATATATTCTGTAAATGTAAATAAACCCATTTTGCTGTAGCAATCGCGTGTCCCTGACCATGATTAAAATGACCATGATTAAAATATTATATCAAAATATCGATGGGTAAGTTCCTATATCACCTCTGGACGTTTGAGTGGATTCCACCGCATTCAAGGTCCTGCGTGCTATAGCCCAAGATTCAACACTAAGAAAAATTGCCACCATTCGTATTCTGTGAAAAAGGAATGCTGCGGTAGCATAGAGGTAGGCCTTATATATACGTGCATGCATTCATCCATGTGCCTATGTATGTATGCATGCATGCTTGCAAGAATGTATGCATGCATGCATGCATTACAACATGTATGTACCTACAATACATGAATATACGCTTACGCACGTATTTTATTTACACTTTGTGCAGCGATGGAGCCCTTATCTAATTTGACTAAAACCTGCTGGCATAGTTAATACTTTCTAAGTCTCCAGTGGTCCATACTACTGTCTAGTTGATAATTTACATCTAAATGTATAATGCTGCTAGAAAAGAATATCAATGGTGCGTTAGCTTAACCTCTTGGTCTCGCTAACCTTGATTTTCAAGTTATTTCTGAGTAGTCAGATTATGTTATTTATATCAGAGGTTCTTAATTAACAGGTTTGTCGCGTAAACATGGTGTGTCGTTGGTGTGTCGCGAAGAATTGGTGTGTCGCTAATTCTTACAGCATATGTCAGTCGCTCTTGCATTACACTGCCTTACTTACTTTATCAGTTTAGCGGACGTATATATAGGCTGTGAGAATTCGTAGCACTCTATTTACATATTTTATTTGATCGAAATCTGGGGCGGCCATGATGCTTTTACCTTATAAATAGCCTACATAGTATAATTCTGTTACACAAACCCACTGCAGTCTGCAGTATACACGTTTCCGACCGCGCCGATAAAACCTTTTTACCCACCGCCATAACTGCCGAAATGGACAAATTTATCATAACGAAATTAAAATTGTTTACGCAGAATCAGATTTGGTAGCAATGAAATGGAACAAACTGGTCGGCAGAGGTGCCTCCTCAGCCTGCTTACATATTGCACTTATAAAAACTTTGGATCCTCGTTTTAATATGATCCAAAGAAATATTCAGGAGCAAAAATCCCATTAATGTTAGGCCTACTAAGACTTAAATTAACACAGAGTCGTAGAAACGACGTAAAATCGTAGAATTAGATCAGTAGACATTAGAATTTTAGAATCATTAGAGACTAGGAAGCATTAAATGTCAACATTTTCATTCATTATAAATGTTAACAATTTAAAATAGTCAATAAATAAATTATTGGTTTAACTTAAAAATTTTTTATTTTAACGATATTCACATAATTATCATTATTGCATGGTGTGTCGCCAAATTTATCTGCAAGTTTAGGTGTGTCGTGTGCCAAAAAAGGTTAAGAATCTCTGATTTATATGGTGTCCAGAATAAGGAACGCTTAAACAAACTCCATTGCTTGACTCTAATTCTTTTAAATTTAACTGAACCGAAAATGTCATTTCTTATTCTCTTTCTATTAACAGATTTTAATCAATTAAGTTGTTTTATTGCAACCAAAACATTACAATAATGCCAGAGAATGTAAATTAACCAAATGCATTGGCGACAACAGGGATGGAGATCCCGCTAAGGAGGGTCACCCAGATATCAAATTAAAAAATTTCCAAGTTAGCCAATAAAAGCAGAAACTGAACCAGGAGGTGACTAGAGACAACAAGAGTTGAATTATCCAGAAACAAGTGATAACACGATCTTAACTATAAACTTAGGCTAACTATATCCTTAAGCTGTATAGCCTAACTGACAAATGACCCTTCAAAGTGGCCTATAAATATCAGGCCTACGTTGACCTAATTTTCTATCTCGCTCACTCTGTTCAATATTGGTTTCCTGTGACCAGTCTAGATTTTTATTAAATGTTTACGCAAACACGAATTATACTTCAAACTTTCACTTAAGAATGGATGGATATAAGACGGATCTAACAAACGTCTGCAAAAATCCGAATTCTACAAACATATCTGGCGATTTTAAAATACATACCTTCGGCTCTATTATGTAACCCACCGTTCTGTATGTATACGCCGTGCAGGTGTGAGAGTCAAAAATTAATAACACGCAACTGCCATCTGACTGGAATTTGGCCTCTGGCTAAGGGCGGGTTGACCAAGCTACAGCCCATACCTGTAGACTTAACTCTCAGGCTACCGAGGTTTTTTGTAACATGGGCTACCAAGGGTTCCCACCACCCCTGGATTCATTTCTGTACAAAATGGTGTATTTAGTTGTACATTATGTGAATGCACCTCGAAATTACATAACTTTTAACAACGGAACCGATAATTAGCCATATTTTATATTATTGCGTACATTTTGTACTGTTTGGATAAACAGATATAAGATTATGTGTGTTTTGAAACTATTCTATGTATCCAAGAACATTTTAAACATAATGTGTAACACTAGCCTACAAACTAGTCCATAGTCCGTTTAGTTGTAGCGAAATCTAAAGGCAACATGAAACAACACTTTACGTTTTTGTTCACGGCAGTCAAATATGTCAGTGGTCCTTACATTTTTTTGCAAGTTACTCCCGTTGTTTTGTGCGAATGCTTCCTGTAAACTGGGTTCTCACTTCATCTTTAGTACCTGTTTCAGCTAATATAAGTTCTAAATCTGTAGCTACTGACAAACGTTTATGTAGAAATATCGGTTTACGTTGTGATGTTGCATCAGCCATTTTCACCCAGATGATGGGTATTATTATTTATTATGATCACTTCCAGTTTCCAAAAGGCAAAAAAGTAAGCAAGCAAATGTAGCACTGCATCCCTCTACAGAATAAGCTGGTTCCCGCGACTTCGCTTTTGTGGGCAAGGTAGAAATATCGAGTTTACGATTACGATTACGATATATTTGTTTCTCTTCCAGGAAGAAAAATGAATACGCTGTAGTCGAAAAACTAAGGGGGGTGGTATCCACCCCCTCTGGTACCTCGGGTATATCGGGTATATCTTTTGAATGGCGTGAGATACCACCATGATGTTTACCTCACAATGTGCCCCAGTTATTCTGCTACAGCTACCTAAAATGTAAAAATTATATTCCATATGAAAAAAATTTTTAGGCATAAAAACGTAGGGGTGGTGGTAACCACCCCCCTGGTAGCCCGAGGGTTAAGCTTAAAACTGAAAGACAACGAAGAACCGGAAATCACAGGAAATAGAAAGTGCAACAATCCTGGTCACTTTCAAACAGAACTGGACAGTTGGATGGAACGATTTGGATCCACAGTTTAACGACAGCTTATGGCATCAAAGGCCGCTGCCGTCGACAGAAATTATTTTGGCATATTGGCCTATTACAGTTCAGATGGAATGATATAGACAATAAAAGCTATAGCATGTAGCTTACTTAGTTTATTAACTGCAACTGTGTCATACCGAATGTAGAAATTGGGCAGCGGTGTCTGATAGGCCTATTGTCAGAAATTACTTCGCAGTAGGCTACACGAACACCTCCTCCTTTCACAGTTTCTTCAGAGTTTCAGTTTAAGGTTAGACTTATTTAGACAGTCAACCCATCTCGCGATCAGTTGCACACTAATCTGGGATAGAGTCAGTACAAAGCCTATTACCTCAATCTGCTTAGATAACTGGAAAGTCACGAAGTAATTGCAGTATAACCAAATTGTCAATTAATTGCATGTATTAGGATGAGTGACGTATACTTGTTAGCTGCTGCTCACAATTAATTGCTAGACAAAAGCAAATGTTATACTCTTCCACGATAGTTTCTTCACATTTTCAGTGAATGGTAAAACTTAAGTTTCAATCAGGCCAGTTAATCTCTCGCGATCAGTCGTACATTAAACGGGGATGAAGACATGATGATTGTCACTGGTTCCATCGGTTTGACTTCAACAGTGTTCTGGCCCTCTGGTGGTCGTATGGTAAAGCGTTGCACCAGTCCGGTGAGAAAGAGAAATAACTCTGCACGAGCCATGATTTCGCCGAGACAAGAGCGCCGCCCTAGTAAATACAATAAGACAGAATATTAAAATTTTTCATCAAAACTAAACGATTAAACATAATTCATTAATGTAATTTTATTATTATTATAATTTTGCCCAGAGGTAGGCCTACTCATTTCTCCATGGTCTTAGAAATAATAATAGTGGTGTATCTGGAACGGCGACAACTCATTCATGCCAATAAAGGGTTTAATATAGGAGGCACTGAAAGTTACAGGTTTGAAGCGTTGTATCGTAATGGAGATAAGCTGAAATAAGCAGCTGGACAATCGGGGTTCACCTGTTGCTTCCGTGAGACAGCGGACTAGGCAATCATCATTATAGTTGTCATCATCATCATCATCATCATCATCATCATCATCATCATATTAGGCTATTATTATTATTAGTTTTATTATTATTCATTCATTCATATAAGATATTTCTATACAGCCCTTCAAGATTATCTACTCTTCTTTAGTTGTAATATTACAACTATAGTAGCGCTCCCGACCCAACCCCGGATAATCGAGAACAGTCTTAAGATAAGAGAAGAACGTTGCCACAAGGGTTCAAGGCATTAGGCGTATATCCACAGGGAGCTCATTCCAATTGCAGGGCCATCAACGGAAAAGGCACAGGCGCTGCATAATAGATGTCCGAGACCGGTAGACAAGAAGCTCAGCCTGCCTAGAGGAGGGGAGAGATCCACGGCGCTGGACGCTCAGGGTGGAGCAGCAGAGTTCCTGTAAGTAAACAGGGGCCACACCCGCGAGGCAGCGCCAGACCAAGGCAGAGATCCGGTAAGTGTTCCGCTGCTGGAAAGGGAGCCAATGCAAGACATCCCGCATGTACATGTAATCTGTGACATGACCGAATCTTGGGATGCCGCCAATGAGGCGTGCCGCCGCGCGCATGACCCGATCGAAACACCCAACCCGAACGGCCGGAAGACCCACATAAAGGGCGCTGCAATAATCCAGGCGGGAATCAACAAAAAAGTGGATAAGCGTTAAGGCAGCATTAGAGGTTAAAGAACGGAAGACCACTCTAAGTTGACGCAGCTGGTAGTAGCAATCGCGGCATAGTAAGTTGATATGCCGCGCGAAGGTTAGTTCTTGGTCCAAAGTGACACCATGGTCCCGGACAGAGGATGAGAAGGCAAACTGCGGGAAGTCCTGGACAAGGGCCTTCAAGTCAATATTGGCGAGCTGCTGGCGCGTGCCAAGCCAAATAATCTGGGTTTTAGAAGAGTTCAGCCGCAGCCGATTAGAGGACATCCAGGTCACCAGAGCCTCCATTGCCGACTCATGGACCGGACCTCGGTAATGGCTGCTGACGCAGGACAGTGCAAATAGGCCTGCAGGTCATCCGCATAAGATTGGCTCAGAACAGAGCAAGCGGCCAGGAGAGGACCAAAATCAGCAGTAGCCTATAGATAATATATAGAAGATGGCCCAGCACAGAACCCTGTGGCAGTCCAAACGGGGCAGGAACGCATGGAGTCCGAGTAGACCCGTAGACGACAGAGAAAGAACGGTCATTGAGGAAGGAACCAAGATAGTCAAGAAGGTTTCCAGAAAGACCAAAAGAGGCAGAAAGGCGCATAGGGAGGATACCATGATCGACGGTATCAAACGCTGCGCTGACATCAAATAATGCAAAGAGGTGACCTGTGACGAAGGCCCCATAGATATCAGAGAGCAGGCGAACCAACAGGGTCTCCGTGGAGTGTCCCTTACGAAAACCAGATTGAAAAGCCGGGAGCAAATTGTTCCTAACAAGATATGCAGTTACCTTAAAAGCAACAATCTTCTCAATTATTACGTTCGCGATTGGCCTAAAGTTGGCCGGATCAGGCAAGTCCAGTCCTTCGCGTTTCGGAACAGGAACAACTATGAACTTCTTCTGTGACGAAGGAAGAATACCCTCCTGGAGAGAGCGGTTACAGATGACTGTAAGGAAAGGAAGAAAGATGTCGACGAATTCTTACAGAAGGAATGATGGAAGAGGATGTAGGTCAGAGGTTTTAGGGGCAGAAGCAAGGATGATTCGTCGTAGTTCCTCACTTGAGACCGGATCCAAGACTGAGAGAGAGCATCCTGCAGGAGGAAACGCTGGCGGAGGAGAACCAGCTGTGGCATCGCGAACCGATCGGACCTTTGAGGTGAAGACGTCCAGATAGTCAGCAGCTGTGAATTGCGGAGAGGCGGATCGGCTCCCGGTTCATTATTGTCGTTGTTGTCGCCGTTATTATTATTATTATTATTATTATTATTATTATTATTATTATTATTATTATTATTATTATTATTATTATTATTATTATTTTTTTTTTACCCGAGGTATCAATGATCCCTCAGGATTTGGAAAAAATTAATTTAGGAGCAGGGGACAGTGTCTGGAAAATTATTATTCGCTGGAAAGGTCCCGTTATTATTATTATTATTATTATTATTATTATTATTATTATTATTATTATTATTATTATTATTATTATTATTATTATTATTATTATTATTATTATTATTATTATTATTATTATTATTATGAACGTTATTAAGGGCTTAACAAATGTTATTATTATCATTATTATTTTTTTTGCCCGAGGTAGTTCTATTCCCTCAGGCTATTAAAACTATGTCCGAAGACATTATTATTTTATTATAAATAACAATATTTATTCTCTTCATCAATCAACATCAATACATCAATTATAGACAACGATGCAGTAGCTGTCGTCTAAAATTAACGTCATAAATGCCGTTAGTGTCACATCTCCCTTAGGTCTGGCTCCGCTAAAGTGCCGCGGAAAGCCACCGAGTTGTACCGCTGGACAGTAATAGAGAGACGCTGCAGCAAAAAGCAGGTCTCTGTTGTCTCCTGTGGACAGCGTCAGACTACGACCTAGATCTGATATAAAGTTTTGGCCAGTGATGTTAATTGGACCTAAGGTCTCGAGAGCTAGAGGCACGAAAAAGTGCGTGTTTAATAGTGCATTGTACTTGGTCATTTTCCTGTCCGTGGCGATCTCGGCTGCCGCGCCCGCCGTCGCTGCCGTGGCCTGGATGTATGATGGCACAAGGGTATCTACCACAGTCGCGTCCCACACCAGATGGCGACCCGCGCGCCATGGGATCATTGTCTGGTCTTCTGCCGTCCGTGCGTAGTAGACCTGATGGTTTCTTTATTGATGGAATCTCAGCCTTCGAAAGGGAGCGGTGTAAGATGTCATTGATAATGTTATGTCTGGCAATTCGGCCGAAGCCCAGAGAACAGGACAGGCCATGGCTGCCTCTGGCGTCGATTCGGGCTCAACAAGCGCATATGTGTGGTTCACATATTGTGGACCCAAGGCGCAAGCCGACCACCACCCGAACGTCCTCGTTGTCCAGTCTCAACCCACATGCTGTTTTTGGTAAGGCATGTAGCCAGTCGCTGGCGTGTGGTGACGAGACAGCTTTCAATCGCGCGGTGTTGTATGGGTCTATTGTGTCATGAAACAGTGTCTTGAGTGTCTGTTCCAAAAGTGGTTTGTCCCATTGATTGATTGATTGATTGATTGATTGATAGAGCCTGCTTGTTTGTTGGCATGTTTGCTGAATCGTTGAAATCCGTCTTGGATCGCCACTCGGACGTCATGGCCTCAAAGTGTGTGTCCGGTGTGAGATTGAGAGAGTTTAGAATGAGGGTCTGCAGAGGCAGAGTGCTCGCAGCTGAAGCCAAAAAGGCCGGAAGTGCCAGCGAAGTCGCTCTCCGTGTGCCCAGACCACCCATTTTGATGGGTATTGACGCCTGTGTCCATTGGAGATCGTTTAAAGAAACGTTCAGAATCTTTTCCAGTCCGTGGCGTAGTGTCACGTCGTAGGTTTCCAACTCGGGATGTTTGTCACAGGGATGGCATCGGAGGATGTGAATCATTTTTGGAGCACCCAGTGAACTCCTCAGAATTAAAATGGCATCCTGCCTGGCTATGAGAGTTAATTTGCTCAGGCTCTCCTCTAGTTCTCTGGTTTGGGCTTTCAGACATTGTTGCAGCGCTTTTTCCGATGAAAGTGGGGCGCCGAGCAGCTGGGCTTCTTCCACATCGATTGGTCTGAACTCTCTTAAAGAGTCATAGCCAATGTTTTTACTGTCAAGGGTAATCACCTCACATTTAGAGCGATTTAGCGCAGGCCCATAGTAGAGCATGCTCTCTAAATGAACTCGACATCGACTGCCTCCGTCTCCGCCTTTCCGCCGAGGGTGAGATCGTCAAGGTACCCGAATGATAATGGTGAGCCCATCTGAAGTAGGATTGGCTGTAGCGGCAGGCAAAACAACAAAGGTCCCAGCGGATCTCCTTGCTGAGGACCAACCCGAGACTGAACCGTGTAGCCACCGAATTTGAGTGTTGATTCTTCGGCGTACGCCTGGAAGCAGTACGGAGCTAGGTCGGGAAGAATCTCGATAACAGATGCTAGCATACAATCTCGGTAGAGTATTGTATTGTATTTTCGTTTATTCAGAGGCTGTTGAACGCGTTGGAGAGATCGAGTTTCACCACAATGTGGTCGTCGTCCATATTATTATTATTATTATTATTATTGTTATTATTATTATTATTATTATTATTATTATTATTATTATCATTATTATTATTATTATTATTATTATTATTATTATTATTATTATTATTATTATTATTATTATTATTATTATTATTATTGTGAACAAGCTAGCATGGTAATGTCGAATTATTATTATTATTATTATTATTATTATTATTATTATTATTATTATTATTATTATTATTATTATTATTATTATTATTATTATTATCATCATTATAATCATCACCATAATCACAATCATTATTCATTTACTTATCGTACTTATGACATTAATATTCAAACAACTTATGTTTCAGTATAGAGAAAAATTCAAGAAAAGCGCTTGTTATTAAGAATCACGCATCAGGAGCATGTGAAATGACACACGTGAATCATGCAATATGCATGCATGTAAATATCTACTACCATGTCGCTTAGCATGCTCTTCCAACATAATTTCTTTCCCCATTAAAGATGCATCATTGTTCTCAACTACTAACCAAGGGAAAACGGAATAACAGATTCTCTGCGGATCACTTGTCCATCCTTGTCCAAAAATCTCTCCGGTCGGAATATCTCCGGATCTTTCCAAACCTTTGGATTCATATGAGCCGCGTGAAGGTTTAACAGCACCTGATAAACAAATAATTTTGTCGAGAAACGCGCTGCTGTACGGGATCGTGAAGCTAGGAAACTAAGTCAGGCAGCCGTCTCCTTACAACGCAAAGCTACGTTGAAGGCCCGGCGAAGCTGAGCACGCTCTGTGGTGGATTATGTATAGGCATTAGGGTGATTCACGTCACCATGGGGAAAAAATTATTTTTCCTGATTGATCGACATAGTAGATAATTTTGTTCCTTTGATCTTTCTGAACAATTGAGCAAAATTTTACTGTAATCTATGAATGTTTACTGGTCGCTCAATGCCTTGAAATCTAAGAGGGGTCTATTTGAAGAAACAACGAAATTGCCATTGACGAGATACTGGAATGCACCAATACTAATTACATTAGGCAACAATCCTTTAAGCAAGAGTCATAGGCCATGCATAAACAATTAATTTCTACTTTGTTGTTGTATATTAGTTGAAGAGTTGAAAAGCACAAGATCAGACTTTAACCCAGGTAGAAGCATGAAATGCTAAGAAAATCAGCTGAAGGGTCTAGTTCAAGTAATCGGGCAACTAGGATTGCCAGAGCAGCAACGTGAATGATGACGAAGACGATAATGATGATGATGATGACGACGATGGAAACATGAATTTGGCTGATGCGACGACGATGGAAACATGAATTTGGCTGATGACGACGACAATGGAAACATGAATTTGGCTATGAAGTCAAGATCCCATTGTACAACAAAAAACAGTTGAATACCACTCCTGAAGATTTACAAGAAGATACAGCAGACAAAAAACCTTAGGCCTACATTTTTCAAAGCAGAATCTGCATTGGATCACATAAACTTGTCGGAACTCGCTATCTTGGTAGCTGCCATTACTTAAGCAAATTGATAATATGCGGATGAAGACCCATTGTAATTTTCAACTGTTCATCGCATGCAATCATCTGTCAGCAAGACTAGATTATCTTTCAAGAGACAATAATATAACAAGGAAGTGATGGAATTGTGGAATTCGAGGAGAGACGGTCGGTGATGGGATGTATCGTTTCAGACAGTCAGGTGCATTTGGTCACATTGATGACTAATGTCATTTGTTGCTTGGAGACCAATATTTTTATAGATCAATCTCAATTGACTGCCTCTGAGAGAAGAAATGTCACTGCATTCTGTTTATTTGTAAGTAATATAAACGTGAGAGCATGAAGAGCTAGTCCGGTGGCATCTGATACACCAGTTAATGACTTGCAGTTGAACAAGCAGATCAGGCAGCGGAGGATTCCTGGTGAATAATTCTACAATAAAAGTCTACAATTATTGTAGACTTTTTAAAAGACTTTTTAATCAATAGATGTTGTGAATGAATATCTGTTTTCTTGTGACTACCTCGAGTTACTACTTACTAATCAATCTATGATTCATGCTATTCAACGTTATTGTGTGTGATATATCATATGGCCATCACCTCAATTTGTAACTTGAATACGACTGTATGGAAACTTTTGTGCTCATTGAGCGACCTCTAAAATGCATTTGATTTTGACATTTTTATACAGAATTGATTCTGTACACAAAAGGAACAAAATTAGCAACTATGCTCATCAACTTTCCTAAAATATTTTGTTTGAATCACCCTAATAGGCATACATAACGACAGAGAAGCGCAAAGCTACAAGACTCAAAGGAGTCGATAGGAAACGAAGTTTTTCATATGATGGAATAATTGGATTAATTTGAGATTCCTAAATTCAAACAACGTTATTCATTAACCTTTTCCAAAGATTAAAAATGCGGGTCATTAGTTAAATAAAGACTCTGTTTCACTTAACCAAAATGAGAAATTAAGCTTTCAGTGATTTCTCTTTAAAAACAGCAGCATTTAGTTTAAATAATTTGCGAGATTACCATAGTTCCAGCTGGTACAAAGTAGTCGCCAACATCAGTATCACTTAGTGTCACATGAGGAACAGCCAATGGAACCAAAGTTTTCCAGCGCATAATCTCCAGAATTGTGGCCTCAACAAAAGACAGTTTGAGCTGGTCATTCATGGAAGGAAGTCTATCTCGTGGAACTGCGTCGTCTATTTCTGCTCTTAGACGATTCTGTACATCAGGGTTGTTGGCTAAGGCGATCAGTGTCCAAAGAAGAGTATTTGCAGTTGTATCAGTTCCAGCCGCAACTATATCTCGAAGAGTGAAATTGAGTTGCTCAGCATCGTACTCTGGACCCTCGCGCTCCAGATATCTACGTACAAAGCAATTCTCTGCACCGTCTTCTAGACTCTTTTCAATCTCCATTGTAAGAATCTTTTGGATCATCTTGTTACTATCGACTGTCTCACGCAATTTATTTCGGTGGAAGGGAAGAAATCTCAGTATAGGAGCAACGTTTACAGCGGGATCCATGCTCTCAATGGCTCGCTTGATTTGATATGCGAGAGCAGTCATTCCGAGGTTATAGTCATGTCTCTTTCCAAAAATGATGTTCATGATGATGTTTATTATGGAGAGGTACACGAGTTCTCTGGGATCAAAGAAATTTCCATTTTGTTTCAGTACATAATCTGTGAAGAATTCAACTTCCATTGAGATCCTTGATTCCATCACGCTTTTAACTCCGAATCCCAATTGCTTTAAAATGGAGAGTGAGAGTTTGTGATACCTCTTCTATTCTTTTGTAGTGCTCATTGTAACCACACCTGGAGTATTAACCTTTATTTGCAAATCAATTTAACTGTCTAGACAAAATGAAAACTAAAGTTGGCAGTGACCTGTTATGTTTCATTCATAGGCATGACAATCCTGCATTCAGTGGAACTCCGTCTTTGGTTAGATTGTTCATTTGATACAGGGAAGCCTGAATTTGTATTATGCGGAATAAGGCCTATCTAGGATGGAACCTCTGGGTGAATAGGTAAACATATATAATAATAATTATTATAAAATAATTACATATATTTTATATTATTATATAATTATATTTGTGCATATAAATTATATAATATATAATTAATTTAATATAATTAATTATATTAATATAAATAATATTTATATTAAATATTATATATTATTAATAATATATAATAAATATATAATATAATTATTTAAATAATATATAATATGTAATAATAATTAATATCACTAATAAATATATTAATTATTTATTATAATTATATGTATAATATATAATATTAATATATTATATTAATTATTATTATATAATTATTATATAATATATAATTATTAAATTATATATATAATATAATATATACACATATACATAGGTATTTATATAATTATATTAATATTTAATAATATATAAAAATATATATTAATATTATTAATATCATATAATTTTATAATAATTAATTATATTGTTATTGATTAATTACAATAATTATTATATTATAATAATTTAATTATATTGTTATTATATATATATTATTAATTATAAATTGAATTATAATATATATATTATTTATATTAATATAATTAATTATATTAATTTAATTATATATTATATAATTTATATGCACAAATATAATTATATAATAATATAAAATATATGTAATTATTTTATAATAATTATTATATATATGTATGTAGGGGGGAATTGTCCGGGGGGAATTGTCCTATTGAAACACCCGGGGGAAATGTCCGGAGGAATTGGCAGGGGAACAATCCTGCATTCAGTGGAACTCCGACTTTGGTTAGATTGTTCATTTGATACAGGGAAGCCTGAATTTGTATTATGCGGCATAAGGCCTATCTAGGATGGAACCTCTGGGTGAATAGATAAAAAAAATTTTTATTAATTGTATAAATGAACTTAATTAGCATCAGTTTCAGAACAATTTAGCGAAAAGAGAGAGGGTCCTACCTTACCCGATAATATTAGGTAATGTAATATTTGGGTAATTCTGTCAATTTTTTGGATTGGATTTTCGTGTCCCTCAGCCAATACCGCCATATTTGTATAGGTAAGGAGGTGTAAAATGTATCGAAATGTGCGTCGTTACCAATTCAATTTTTTTTCAATTCAATTCACAAGCTTTATTGATCACCAACCAAAATACAAGTTCATGTACATTTGTTACAGTAGTTCATGGTGTCAAAGGGTAAACCCAAAAGGAACAATATCGTTCCGCTGGCAGGGCCGCCCCTTCTCATTACTATTTTTATGTATGGTAACACAGACCAGCAAAGCATGAATCAAAACCAGTAGAGAATGTGCATTGGTGCAGAAATGAACAAGGTGGTGCTTGTGCAGTAGTGCATGCAGACAAATGAATTATACACATCAACCAATCATCATAATTATATTATACACACAGTGATTCCATCAAGTACCGTTTTAACTGTGTTTTAAAATGGTGTACAGTAGGCAGGGAAGTTAGCTCAGTAGGCAAGGAGTTCCACAGAGTAGGCCCACGAACCAAAACAGAAAACTGTCTTATATTTGTGCGTGCATAGCATGTTCGATATTTACTGCAAGATCTGGTATAATGGTCATGTATTTCCAGGTTAAGATAAAAATACCTATGAAAATTTGCAGGTAACAGTTTCCTTTGAAATATAAACATAAATATACAAATCTGAAGTTTATTAATCAAATCAAATGGCAGTATCCTTAGACTGACAAACAAAGGCTGAGTACTTTCCCCATAGGGGCGTTTACAGATAGTGCGAATAGCGCGCTTTTGTAGAATGACGAGTCGAGCTAAGTTGGACTGATAATTTGAGGCCCAGGTGATATTACAGTATGATAGGTATGGACAGATTAAGGAGTAATACAAGGCAGATAGTACATTTCGCGGTAGGATATAACTAATACGAGATATAATGCCAATATTTTTTGACAGTTTTTGCTTATGATATCGATATGCTCCTTCCAAGTCAGATGTTCATCAACATAAACTCCTAAGAACTTTGCACAAGACACTTGTGTAATAGTAATGTTATCAATAGTGATGTTGAGGTTACACTGTGAGATTGATTTACGACAAGATCGAAATAATATAAAGTTCGTTTTAACCAAGTTCAGAGAAAGTTTGTTTGCTCTAAACCAAGTTGATACAAGTTGTAATTCAACATTTACCCTGTTAACTAACATATCAATCGATTTATCAGACATAAATACATTAGTATCATCAGCAAATAGTATAAACTGAAGCATTGATGAAGTGCAGGCAATATCATTAATGTACACCAAAAACAACAACGGACCCAGTATGGAACCTTGTGGGACACCACATTGCACATCTGTTTGTTGTGAGAGGTTGCCAGAGTAGGATACATATTGCTTCCTGTTTCTAAGGTAATCAGAAAACCAATTAAGGCTAGCTCCACGTATTCCATAATGTTCCAGCTTTTTGTGAGTATTTGGTGATTTACAGTATCAAATGCTTTTGATAGGTCGAAAAATACCAATGGAGTAAAGGTTGTTGTCCATAGCTTCAGTTATTTTTGTGTGTAATTCTAGAAGAGCCATGAAAGTGGAGTGCCCAGAGCGAAAACCATACTGGTTGGTCGATAAAGTGTTCCTTGCTGTAAAATATGTCGTAAGCCTTTGATACGTGACTTTTTCGAAGAACTTAGAGAAGTAAGGTAGTATCGAAATGGGCCTGTAATTATTTAATTTATTCCTTTCGCCAGATTTAAAAATGGGAATCACTTTCGCAACCTTTAAATCATTAGGAACAATGCCATTTACAATAGAACAGTTTATAATATGTGCAAGAGGTACCGATACAGCATCCAATGTGAGTTTGGCTAACTGCGGACTAATGTCATCCAAGCCACAGCTATGTGTAGAGCGAAGCTCTTTAGCAATGGACATTATCTCTTCAGGTGAAGTTAATGCAATACCAATGGACGAAGATGGTGAGTCTCTTAAGAAATGTTTGAAACTTGTCTCGCATTCACCAATATTAGCTGCCAATGTCGGTCCAATTTCTGTAAAGAACTTGTTAAATTTATTAGCGATGACTGCCTTATCAGTGACTTCTATGTTATCTATAAGAAAAGAGTCAACAGCCAAAGAAATATCGTTTTTACTTAGCAGCGTTTTAATAATAGTCCAGGTCTTTTTCAAGTCATTTTCACAGTTCATAATTCGGTCAGTGTAGTACGTCCTCTCAGCGGCCCTCCTTATCTGTTTAAACCTGTTTCTATAAGAGACGAAGCTAGCTCTATTTGCTGGAGTCGGGTGTTTAATATATTTTAAGTAGAGACGATCCTTTACGTTGCATGATTTATGATAACATAAAACGTGCCCACAAGATGGTGGCTGGCTAGTTTTAAGCTAGTAGATAATATCGACAAAACTTCATGAAAAGTTTATTTCTAACCGTCGTTTCGTACTGTTTTACACGGAGGCTATGTCATGCGATAAAGTAACTTTGATACAGTAACGGTTGTCTTTGATAACTCTCGAACCACGGGATTATTTATGGTCGTCACCGAGCGTACACAACGTAATCGAGGTCAAGTTTACTCTGGGGGTGCCTGAGCGCAGGTGTTTACATAGACCCTTTATCAACTCGACGCAGTCGAGTACGGCAGCAGCGGTGATCACAGTAATTGCAGTGTGCAACAGTTCATCAGACAATCATGTCGAAAAAATCTAAAATTGAAGATTTGTCGGAGTTGGTTTTGGACGACAAAGTGGTTAGTGTCTTAACCTCTCGATTGACCACCGTTCTCACACCTATCATGGAAGCTATTGTCAAACAACTAGCAGCAGAAATTAAACTGGAAGTTACCACATCTTTAACTAACACCATTGAACAACTCTGTCAAGAACAGACAGCCAAAACCGAACAACAACTATCTGTCGTGAATGATAAGTTGAGATCACTAGAAGCCAGTAACGGAGTTCTTGCAGGGAGGCTGGAGGATCTTGAGCGTCATTCCAAATTATCTAACCTTATTATCTACGGAATTCCTCCATCGATTTCGTCCAACTCCAATGCCGACTTCTCGGGTCCACTGATACGCCAACGCGAAACAGACCGTTCCCTGATGACAGCGGTACAACAATTATGCCAAACCAGACTTAACTTAACCCTCTCTGATCAGGACATTTCCACGGTGCATCGACTACCGGGAGCCAAGGATACTCACATTGGTCCTGTAATTGTAAGCTTTGCTACAAGACGTACGAGAAATGAGATCTACCATTCAAGAAAGATGCTACGCGCCTCACAATCTAACCCTTGGCACTCAAAGGAGCAAATCTTTATTAATGAACACCTCACCCAAGGTACCGCTCGTATCTTTGCAGCTGCAAGAAAACTGGTCAAAAACAAACTCCTGGCATCGACTTGGACATATGGTGGCTTTGTATACATCAAGAAGACAGCAGAAACTACAGAAGCTCCCCTCAAAATACTAACTCTGGACGCCCTTGGAGAATTCACTCAGTCTGACTCAACAGCATAACCTCTATGTAACTCTCTGTTCATCGTCTCTTCAATGTCATTTAGCTGGAAAACTACCATCGTTTGACTTGCCATGATTGCTATTTCTTGTGACCTATTATTGGATTAACGCTGACAAAAAGATTTACCTCGCTTTCCTACTCTATCACTGGAATAACGATACCATTGGACTAACGACTTCAAAAGAACTACTTTGTCTACTCAGTACTCACCTCAAGTCATCTTACCAGCTGAAACTGTTGAAACTCTGGATTCATACAACTATGTTATACTTACCTTGTGATGTAAATATCAACTCCTGTCGTTTATGGTCTACCGTCAGATTAACGTTGTCATAAGATGTACCTCATTCTTTAACTTTACCACTGATTAATGTCAACACTGGATTATATTACCAAAAGAAAGTATTGCCTACTTACCTTGAGTCGACTGACTTGCCCGCACACGGCACACCCTTGGAATCCTTGGAAATGTTGGATAGAGTCAGTGATAAATACATGCTGACTTTATGCTGGACTACCGATATGGGAATACTAAATCAAGCTCTTTGTGGCTTGTGGTGTCTTATAGAAGCCTGCACTTGTTACCGAGGTAGAATTTATTCTTTATACTTGTACTAATAACTTTATTTCACTAATTGGCCACATATCCCATCTAATTTTGCAAATACATGTCCTCTGCATCAATAATGGTGAAGCCCTGTTTGATTCCATTGACTTGTATTAATTAATTACCTTCATGAGGATACTTGATGATTAACTAAGGATGGAATTAATAATTTGGTTTTGATTTATTCTTATGCTGACTATGGCTGGCACCATTGGGGCTTGTTTTACTGAATTCTTTGGTTAGCTCACATGTGACCACCTACATAATTTTAATACCATCTCCACCTAAAGTTATTCTGGCTATTTGTGCACTACTGTGCCAGTGTGGATTGAGTCTCTGGACGTAATTTTGGTTACTGATGAAGGCTATCTATAAAAGTGTTGTCTAATATTCAATGTGATCGACCCACAGCTGCATTTTGTTATTCTTATACTGACTATGATGTGTACAAATGTGCTGCTTAATGTCCAATTGACTGACTTCTGGATAACCAGCAGCCATGTGCATCGTGCACTGCTATTATCTAAATATCTAACATGACGGTAGATAGTAAGTGATGTATGTGATGACTAAGTGACATGATGTATCACGAGGCATAGCTACGTGTTACTGTGTATTGTAATGTCTAACATATAGTCGAGTTTTTGTGACATTCTTGAGTGTTTTTTCTTTATCATTTTGACTTCAGTTGCTGATGTATTCTTAGCAATCGTGTTGATTTTTCATTTAATTGTTTCTTAATGGATAGCGGTATGTATCCTACAAGTGTCGATAGATTCGGCTAGCACATATTTTTCTTTTTCGTTTGTACATTTAATCGCATGGACGATTCTCGGCAAATAGCCGACTTGGTTGCTTGTTGTGTATGCACATCACTAATTGTTGATTGGGATGAGACCTATACCTGTTCACTCTGTGGGAAGTCCTGGCACGAGACTTGTATTACTAATGACAATTGGACTAGTCTATTAGACCCTTGGCGATGTAATGTGTGTGATATCCTTAGCCCCCCAATGTCTTTGAATAATTATCAACCCAATATGAAGTGTACACTAGTCCCACCAACAACCTTAACCACTGATGGGTGTGAAAACATAAAGCATAATAAATTGAACATAATCGATTTTATGGATACTAAAAAACCTCTTCTGAACAATAAGGACCTTGATCCCGACACCAATTATTTCCCTGACTTCTTAAAAGAATGTAATTATCATAGTACTACTGAAATAGCAAAAAAATTCCAAACAGATTCCTCTTCTTTTGCCATTATGCATATTAATTCTAGGAGTATTTTACCAAAAATTAACGAAATCCAGTACCTGTTAAATCAGTTACCTACCAATTTACTAGCTGTAACCGAAACTTGGCTAAGCGAGCATACAGTAAATTCTGTCCACGTCCCTGGATATAATTTTGTTTATGAGAACAGGAAGGAGGGAAGGGGTGGTGGGGTTGCTTTCTTTGTTAAGGAAGGGCTTGATTACCAGAGAATTAACACGCCGGGCACATTTACTTCTTTTGAAACCCTACTTCTTAACTTTCCTCAACACAAAAATTCTGATATCTTAACTTGTGTCATCTATAGACCCCCTGGTCAGAAACTCGACTTGTTTATCCAGGAATTCGAATTACTTATGGAATATTTAACAAAAAATAATAATAAAAGGATAATGATAACAGGAGACTTTAATATTGACCTTCTATCCTCGTCTAATCACTCTCCCACCAATGACTTTCTTGAATCTATGATTGCTCAACACTTTCTTCCACTAATTCTGCAACCAACCAGAATCACTTCTACATCCAGTACCCTAATTGATAATATATTTACAAATTCTGCTAATAATATTATTGAATCTGCTATCATTATGGCTGATATTTCTGATCACCTACCGATCATCACTTGGTTACTTAACAAACCTGAGCGACCCCGTAATCTAGGCAAGACTGAATTGACTAGAACTATAACACATGAAACTGTAGCCATGTTTAAAGAACTGTTGATTAAAACTGACTGGACACCAGTTCAACAGTTGTGCTTGGCAAACGAGGCTAATTTGGCCTATGCCTCATTCATAAACTTAATTAAACATAATTATAATCTAGCATGCCCACTGCAACATAAAAAAATTACTAAGAAAAATACTTTTCAGAAACCTTGGATGACTCGAGGCTTACTAAGATCAATTAAAAAAAGGAAAAATTGTATATTGCCTATATAAAGAACCCTACACCTGCTAACAAGAAAACTTTTACTGATTATCGAAACAAATATAAGACTGTACGTAATAACTTAGAAAAATCTTATTATGCCAATGAGTTTCTTAAATATAATAATGATATTAAAAAAACGTGGCAAGTAATCAAAACAATAATTAAAACTGAGCATACTGATGCAGGCATAAAGGAACTAATTATTGACAACCAGACTATAGCTGACCCGGTTACCATGGCTAACAATTTTAACTCATACTTTACCGGCCTAGCTCAATCATTATCATTGAAAATCCCAGAGGCAAAGCAGTCTTTTCAATCTTATCTGCCTCCATCTTCTTTGAACTCCTTTGTAGTCCTCCCAACTAACCCCAGCGAAATTCTTACCATTAATAAATCTCTAAATGCTACTCATAGTGCAGGATTGGATGAACTTGCTCCACATGTACTATCTCCACTAATGGATGTTCTGGCGACTCCCTTGGCGGAAATAATCAATTGCTCACTTAGAAACGGGGAAGTTCCCTGTGAGATTAAAATGGCCAAGGTAATACCTATACATAAACAGGGTAATAAAAACGAAATATCAAATTTTAGGCCTATTTCAATTTTGCCTTTCTTCTCTAAAATCTTTGAAAGAATAATGTATGATAGACTCTTCTCTTATATAAATCATAAGAATCTCCTTTACCCCCTTCAGCATGGATTCCAACCTGGTCACTCAACCTCAATGTCATTACTGGATATTCAGGACAGGATCTCTAAGGCCATGGATAGTAATGAATTCTCTATAGGCATATTCTTAGACCTCGCCAAAGCATTTGACACGGTAGACCACAAAATTCTTCTAGCAAAATTGGAACACTATGGCATTAGGGATAAATCACTGGATTGGTTTAAAAGCTACTTAACTGGTCGATCTCAGAGGGTTTTATGTAATGCTAACTTTTCTAATCTGCAATTCATATTATATGGTGTTCCACAAGGCTCAATCCTCGGACCTCTTCTGTTCTTAATTTATATTAATGATCTTCCCAATTCCTCATCACTGCTACGTTATATCTTATTTGCTGACGACTCCAATGCCTTCTTATCTCACTCTTCTTACGACCAGCTGATAAAATTGGCCAATGAGGAATTGACCATGGCCGCTGAGTGGTTCAAAGCCAACAAATTATCATTAAATCTTTCTAAAACTAATTATATAATCTTTAGAGCTTCCAAAAAACTATACCTATTACAGATTGTGAACTAACCATTGACAATACAATAATTCCACAGGTTGAAACATCTAAATTTCTCGGTGTCTTCATTGACCAGCACTTGAAATGGAATTCCCATATTAATGAAATATCTAAGAAAATCATGAAAAACATTGGAATAATTAGAAGAATATCTTACCTACTCCCCTCTCAAATACTTAAGAACTTATATTTTGCTTTAATTTACCCCTATTTAATCTACTGCAATCTTATATGGACTTCTACCTATCCTACACACTTAAAAAAACTACAGATCTTGCAAAAAAAGCTATACGTTTGATCACTAACTCGCCCTACAATTCGCACACTAAACCACTCTTTATCCAACTCAATTTACTAAATATTGAGCAAATTAAATATGTTCAGACTTGTGAACTTATGTACCGGTATGACAATAATTTGCTTCCACCGGCCTTTTCATCCTTCTTTGCTCCAGCCCTGCTCACCACCCAAACCAGAAGTAATCGTTCTTATGTATGCAACTTTGCTAGAACTAATACCCGCAAATTCTCAATCAGGTATCAAGGACCCCTTTTATGGAATAATTTACCGCATCTCATTCGAACAGCATCAGGTCTCCCCCACTTTAAAAGTCTCATTCGTGCACACACAATGAATAAATGAAAATATATTCACATCCCGGATTCAGTCTTTGTAGTCAATCTAATAATATATCTCCAACATTACATATTTTATTAACCAGTCACTTGTCAATTTAAGTAGGCCCCTATCTAGCGGGACCCGTCCCTTCTGGTGAGCCTATTGTTCCTGATCAACTCTCGTTGCTTACTAGCTCAATGTGTTGTTTTAATCTTCGATTGTTCGATTATATGACTATGTTGTTCAACACTTGTATCTGTTACTGGGATCAATAAAGTGAATGAATTGAATTGAATCCTATTTTTTTGACAATTATTGTTTTAATATTATTATAGAATATTTATTTATTTAGGCTACTACGAACGCATGGTCAACGAATTTGAATAATGAAATGATCGAGGGAAGTGTGCGCAAATTTCTGCCTATGGGGAGCTACACGAATCTTCATTGCAGACGCGGACCTGTAATCCCTGGTTAACTACAGATCCAGTGCACTACCGAATAGTCACGAAGGCTGACTTCACGCGTTATTTATTATTGCTATTATTATTGTTTTCATTATTTTATTATTTTATTATTATTATTACGTGCATACCTCTACTGTAACTTGCTGGTAGTAGTATTATTTTTCTGTTGAAACAATTTTCTTCCCAACGAATGCTAACTCCAAGTAGATCTATCGCAAAACCTACGATAGTATAAAACTCGGTCTGTAGGTACTGAATTTGATACTGGTTCAGACCTTGAGGCACTGAAGGCCTGTGTGCTAGCATGCATGCATGGCTGGTGAATGCGCCAGAATGCAGCCAAACTCAGTTAAACGCAGGCGTCAGTCATGGCCACAGAACGCCTCGCTATAGCAATTTTAAGAACCCTAGATTCGAGCGTAGCCTATACTGCACGTTGTGTATAAAAAAACAATTTTCCTCGTTTGCTGAGCTATTGGAATCTGTTATTCATTAACGTGTGTAACTATGTATGTATGTATGAGATGGCGGAATGCTTCTATTATGAACCAATGCAATACAAAGTCCTACCACAAGCCTAAAACACAGTTGAATCCTCCCATCCCTCCTATCTCCGTCAGTTGTTGACTGTAAAACCACTTCGCTCAAACCGCTCCTCTTCTGCACTAACACTCCTCCTCCCTTCCGCCATCTCGTCACTTAAATTTTCAAATCGCTCCACAGCCTGTTCCGCCTCTCTGGAACAACTCCCGCCTGTGCTACGACTAATCCATTCTACCTCTTGCTCTTTCTCAAAGCTGAAAACACTGTGTTTCATAAATCCTTTCCTGATTCCTCCTCTTCCTTTTACCTCCCGCCGTTTGAACTCTAAGCACCACACATCTTAGCCAACTCGGTAAATTCTGTTTGGATTGTCGATGATTTTAACTGGATGAAAAATATATAAATTTCCTTTATTACAAATTGCCAAAATTATTATTATTATTATTATTATTATTATTATTATTATTATTATTATTATTATTATTATTATTATTATTATTATTATTATTATTATTATTATTATTATTATTATTATTATTATTTTATTTTATTATTAAAAATGGTACGCGTACCCTAAAATAAATACGTTAAAATACGTACGTACCTTTCAAAAATAGAATACGCGTATTACCGAAAATTTTATTTATGGTTTATTTGGGACCCATAGCCTACGATAATCTACATTAGTGAAAAAGTGCAATGCATGCTGGATAAACATAGACCTACAATATAGCATTGCAGAAATTTTATACGTTATACTGAGTTGTGATTTTTTGCTTAAATTAAATTGAAATTCTTATAATGAGCAATGACCTGGTTAACGTATTTTTGTATTTACGTACCCTAAAATAGGGTACGTTAAAATACATACGTGAGTCATTTTCCGGTAACATGGTAAATTTCTCACAAATTCAACAAGCTATTTCACAAATTATATTTGGTTTTTCACCAATATGTAAATGTAAAAAGTTTTTGGTATAAAAAAATAGCCTTACTAAAATATTTATCCACTCCGTTACTGTATACATATGAGATCTGTTTTATACAGTGTAGCCTATACAGCTTCTGTCGTGTATTTTGACATGCTAATATGCTTTTAGTATTAATATTCATAAAATAGAAATAAAAGAAATTAGATACATATAATTATTTTATTCCATCACAGTTTCATTTATTTAAAAAAAGGTCCACTCCGTTTCGGAAATAGAAGCAATTAATGTTAAGTTGAATACATTTTTGCCAAAACAACTGAAAAGAAATCACTTGAGCCAATCATTCCCAGTGATCGAATAAACAGAAAACACTAAAATATTTATGGTATTGTCTTAAAAATCTGCTCACAACATCAAAATACCGGGAACAGGTCGATAGTCCGAAGGTTCGATATCCGAATATGCTTTTAGTATTAATATTCATAAAATAGAAATAAAAGAAATTAGATACATATAATTATTTTATTCCATCACAGTTTCATTTATGTAAAAAAAGGTCCACTCCGTTTCGGAAATAGAAGCAATTAATGTTAAGTTGAATACATTTTTTGCCAAAACAACTGAAAAGAAATCACTTGAGCCAATCATTCCAAGTGATCGAATAAACAGAAAACACTAAAGTATTTATGGTATTGTCTTAAAAATCTGCTCACAGCATCAAAATACCGGGAACAGGCCGATAGTCCGAAGGTTCGATAGTCCGAAGGTTCGATAGTCCGGAAGGTTCGATAGTCCGAAGATTTCATGGTAAAAACACATAGGCTATGTAGAAATATGTATATTTATGGGTAATCCCGTCCGCATTTTACGTTGATAAATTCCTTGTCCGAAGGTTCGATAGTCCGAAAGTGTCATGGTAAAACATATATGTATATGCACATATATATGTATATGTAAAGTATATATATATGCATTTATAAATATATATATATATGTTTCTATACGTATATATCTGTTTGCATATATATGTATTTATATCTACATACGTATATATATAAATGGATATATATACGTATATATATATTTATATATACGTATTTATATATATGTACATATATTTATGTATATAAGTTTGTATAAATATATGTGTTTATATATATATGTACATGTGAATATATATGTATATAAGTTTATATATGTATATATGTATTTATATATATGTACATATGTATATATATGTATATAAGTTTGTATGTATATGTGTATTTATATTTATATATATGTACATATGTATATATATAAATAATATATTTATATATTATATACATTTGTGCGTATATATGTATATATACATATATAAATCTATATATATATGTATCTAAGCATATATATATATCTAAATACATATATATATATTTACTATGTATATATGTACAATGTCCATATATATATGTACATGCATATGTGTATATATTTATGTATGGGTGTGTGTAAGTATATATGTATATACATATATATATATTTTCTCTATGTATATATATGTACATATATATATATTATTATAATTATACCTAATTAATTATATATAATTATATACATTGTATATTATTATATAATTATATTTGTGCATATAAATTATATAATATATAATTAATTTAATATAATTAATTATATTAATATAAATAATATTTATATTAAATATTATATATTATTAATGATATATAATTAATATAGTAATATAATTATTTAAATAATATATAATATGTAATACTAATAATATCACTAATAAATATATTAATTATTTATTATAATTATATGTATAATATATAATATTAATATATTATATTAATTATTATAATTATATAATTATTATATAATATATAATTATTAAATTATATATATAATATAATATATACACATATACATAGGTATTTATATAATTATATTAATATTTAATAATATATAAAAATATATATTAATATTATTAATATCATATAATTTTATAATAATTAATTATATTGTTATTGATTAATTACAATAATTATTATATTAAATAATAATTTAATTATATTGTTATTATATATATATTATTAATTATAAATTGAATTATAATATATATATATTATTTATATTAATATAATTAATTATATTAATTTAATTATATATTATATAATTTATATGCACAAATATAATTATATAATAATATAAAATATATGTAATTATTTTATAATAATTATTATATATATGTATGTAGGGGGAATTGTCCGGGGGGAATTGTCCTATTGAAACACCCGGGGGGAAATGTCCGGAGGGGAATGGCAGGGGGGATCGAGTAATTCACCGAGGAACTGGACCGACTTTGTTTAGATTGCTCATTTGATACAGGGAAGCCTGAATTTGTATTATGCGGCATAAGGCCTATCTAGGATGGAACCTCTGGGTGAATAGATAAAAAAAAAATTTTTATTAATTGTATAAATGAACTTAATTAGCATCAGTTTCAGAACAATTTAGCGAAAAGAGAGAGGGTCCTACCTTACCCGATAATATTAGGTAATGTAATATTTGGGTAATTCTGTCAATTTTTTGGATTGGATTTTCGTGTCCCTCAGCCAATACCGCCATATTTGTATAGGTAAGGAGGTGTAAAATGTATCGAAATGTGCGTCGTTACCAATTCAATTTTTTTTCAATTCAATTCACAAGCTTTATTGATCACCAACCAAAATACAAGTTCATGTACATTTGTTACAGTAGTTCATGGTGTCAAAGGGTAAACCCAAAAGGAACAATATCGTTCCGCTGGCAGGGCCGCCCCTTCTCATTACTATTTTTATGTATGGTAACACAGACCAGCAAAGCATGAATCAAAACCAGTAGAGAATGTGCATTGGTGCAGAAATGAACAAGGTGGTGCTTGTGCAGTAGTGCATGCAGACAAATGAATTATACACATCAACCAATCATCATAATTATATTATACACACAGTGATTCCATCAAGTACCGTTTTAACTGTGTTTTAAAATGGTGTACAGTAGGCAGGGAAAGTTAGCTCATTAGGCAAGGAGTTCCACAGAGTAGGCCCACGAACCAAAACAGAAAACTGTCTTATATTTGTGCGTGCATAGCATGTTCGATATTTACTGCAAGATCTGGTATAATGGTCATGTATTTCCAGGTTAAGATAAAAATACCTATGAAAATTTGCAGGTAACAGTTTCCTTTGAAATATAAACATAAATATACAAATCTGAAGTTTATTAATCAAATCAAATGGCAGTATCCTTAGACTGACAAACAAAGGCTGAGTACTTTCCCCATAGGGGCGTTTACAGATAGTGCGAATAGCGCGCTTTTGTAGAAATGACGAGTCGAGCTAAGTTGGACTGATAATTTGAGGCCCAGGTGATATTACAGTATGATAGGTATGGAAAGATTAAGGAGTAATACAAGGCAGATAGTACATTTCGCGGTAGGATATAACTAATACGAGATATAATGCCAATATTTTTTGACAGTTTTTTGCTTATGATATCGATATGCTCCTTCCAAGTCAGATGTTCATCAACATAAACTCCTAAGAACTTTGCACAAGACACTTGTGTAATAGTAATGTTATCAATACTGATGTTGAGGTTACACTGTGAGATTGATTTACGACAAGAACGAAATAATATAAAGTTCGTTTTAACCAAGTTCAGAGAAAGTTTGTTAGCTCTAAACCAAGTTGATACAAGTTGTAATTCAACATTTACCCTGTTAACTAACATATCAATCGATTTATCAGACATAAATACATTAGTATCATCAGCAAATAGTATAAACTGAAGCATTGATGAAGTGCAGGCAATATCATTAATGTACACCAAAAACAACAACGGACCCAGTATGGAACCTTGTGGGACACCACATTGCACATCTGTTTGTTGTGAGAGGTTGCCAGAGTAGGATACATATTGCTTCCTGTTTCTAAGGTAATCAGAAAACCAATTAAGGCTAGCTCCACGTATTCCATAATGTTCCAGCTTTTTGTGAGTATTTGGTGATTTACAGTATCAAATGCTTTTGATAGGTCGAAAAAAAAATACCAATGGAGTAAAGGTTGTTGTCCATAGCTTCAGTTATTTTTGTGTGTAATTCTAGAAGAGCCATGAAAGTGGAGTGCCCAGAGAGAAAACCATACTGGTTCGTCGATAAAGTGTTCCTTGCTGTAAAATATGTCGTAAGCCTTTGATACATGACTTTTTCGAAGAACTTAGAGAAGTAAGGTAGTATCGAAATGGGCCTGTAATTATTTAATTTATTTCTTTCGCCAGATTTAAAAGCTAGTAGATAATATCGACAAAATCCACGAAAAGTTTATTTCTAACCGTCGTTTCGTACTGTTTTACACGGTGACTATGTCATGCGATAAAGTCACTTTGATACAGTAACGGTTGTCTTTGATAACTTTCGAACCACGGGATTATTTATGGTCGACACCGAGCGTACACAACGTGATCGAGGTCAAGTCTACTCTGGGCGTACCTGAGCGCAGGTGTTTACACAGAACCTTTATCAACTCAAAGCAGTCGAGTACGGCAACAGCGGTGATCACAGTAATTGCAGTTTGCAGCAGTTCATCAGTCAATCATGTCGAAAAAATCTACTAAAATTGAAGATTTGTCGGAGTTGGTTTTGTACGACAAAGTGGTTAGTGTCTTAACCTCCCGATTGACCACCGTTCTCACACCTATCATGGAAGCTATTGTCAAACAGCTAGCAGCAGAAATTAAACTGGAAGTTACCACATCTTTAACTAAAACCATTGAACAACTCTGTCAAGAACAGACCGCCAAAACCGATCAACAACTATCTGTCATGAATGATAAGTTGAGATCACTAGAAACGAGTAATGGAATTCTTGCAGGGAGGCTGGAGGATCTTGAGCGTCATTCCAAATTATCCAACCTTATTATCTACGGAATTCCTCCATCGATTCCGTCCAGCTCCAATGCCGACTTCTCGAGTCCACTGATACACCAACGCGAAACAGACCGTTCCCTGATGACTGCGGTACAACAATTATGCCAAACCAGACTTAACTTAACCCTCTCTGATCAGGACATTTCCACGGTGCATCGACTACCGGGAGCCAAGGGTACTTACATTGGTCCTGTAATCGTAAGCTTTGCTACAAGACGTACGAGAAATGAGATCTACCATTCAAGAAAGATGCTACGCGCCTCACAATCTAACCCGTGGCACTCAAAGGAGCAAATCTTTATTAATGAACACCTCACCCAAGGTACCGCTCGAATCTCTGCAGCTGCAAGAAAACTGGTCAAAAACAAACTCCTGGCATCGACTTGGACATATGGTGGCTTCGTATACATCAAGAAGACAGCAGAAACTACAGAAGCTCCTCTCAAAATACTAACTCTGGACGCCCTTGGAGAATTCACAGAGTCTGACTCAACAGCATAACCTCTGTAACTCTCTGGTCATCCGCTGCTTCCATGTCATTTAGCTGGAAAACTACCATCGTTTGACTTGCCATGATTGCTATTTCTTGTGACCTATTATTGGATTAACGCTGACAAAAAGATTTACCTCGCTTTCTTACTCTATCACTGGAAAAACGATACCGTTGGACTAACGTCTTCAAAAGAACGACTTTGACTACTCAGTGCTCATCTTAAGTCGTCTTACCAGCTCAACCTGTGGAAACTCGGGATTCATAACGTTGTCATAAGATGTACCTCATTCTTTTACTTTTACCACTGAGTAATGTCAACACTGGATTATATTACCAAAAGAAAGTATTGCCTACTTACCTTGAGTCGACTTATCAGCACAAACCTTGGAATCTTTGGAAATTTTGGATAGAGTCAGTGATAAATACATGCTGACTTTACGCAGGCCTACCGATTTGGGAATACTAAATCCTGAACATCAAGCTCATTGTGGCTTGTGGTGTCTTATAGAAACCTGCACTTGTTATCGAGGTAGAATTTATTCTTTATACTTGTACTAATAACTTTATTTCACTAATTGGCCACATATCCCATCTAACTTTGCAATTACATGTCCTCTGCATCAATAATGGTCAAGCCCTGTTTGATTCCATTGACTTGTATTAATTAATTACCTTCATGAGGTTTCTTGATAATTAACCAAAGATGGAATTAATAATTTGATCCTGATTTATTCTTATGCTGACTATGGCTGGCACCATTGGGGCTTGTTCTACTGAATTCTTTGGTTAGCTCACATGTGACCACCTACATAATTTTAATGCCATCTCCACCTAAAGTTATTCTGGCTATTTGTGCACTACTGTGCCACTGTGGATTGAGGCTCTGGGATCAATATGTCTGCTCAATCTGTTAAAATACACCGGATTATCCCTACTAATGATGAAGGCGTTTTCTAATGCTTACACGGAATTCACAATTGCATTCTATTGTCGTAATTCTGGTTACTGATATCTAAAAAGGTGTTATCTAATATTTAATGTGATCGACCCACAGCTGCATTTTGTTATTCTAATACTGGCTAATAATTCTATGATGTACAAATGTGCTGCCTAATGTCAATTGACTTCTGGATGACTAGCAGCCATGTGCAATGCTATTATCTAAATATCTAACATGATGGCAGATGGTAAGTGATGTATGTGATGACTAAGTGACATGATGTACTTCGAGGCATAGCTACGTGTCACTGTGTATTGTAATGTCTAACATATAGTGGAGATTTTGTGACATTCTTGAGTGTTTTTTCTTCTTTTTATCATTTTGACCTCAGTTGCTGATGTACTCTTAGCACTCGTGTTGATTTTTCATTCTTGAGTGTTTTTTCTTTATCATTTTGACCTCAGTTGCTGATGTATTCTTAGCAATCGTGTTGATTTTACCTTTTAATTGTTTCTTGATGGATGACGGTATGTATCCTACTAGTGTCGATAGATTCGGCTAGCACATATTTTTCTTTTTCGTTTGTACATTTAATCGCATGGACGATTCTCGGCAAATAGCCGACTTGGTTGCTTGTTGTGTATGCACATCACTAATTGTTGATTGGGATGAGACCTTCACCTGTTCACTCTGTGGGAAGTCCTGGCACCAGACTTGTATTACTAATGACAATTGGACTAGTCTATTAGACCCTTGGCGATGTAATGTGTGTGATATCCTTAGCCCCCCAATGTCTTTGAATAATTATCAACCCAATATGAAGTGTACACTAGTCCCACCAACAACCTTAACCACTGATGGGTGTGAAAACATAAAGCATAATAAATTGAACATAATCGATTTTATGGATACTAAAAAACCTCTTCTGAACAATAAGGACCTTGATCCCGACACCAATTATTTCCCTGATTTCTTAAAAGAATGTAATTATCATAGTACTACTGAAATAGCAAAAAAATTCCAAACAGATTCTTCTTCTTTTGCCATTATGCATATTAATTCTAGGAGTATTTTACCAAAAATTAACGAAATCCAGTACCTGTTAAATCAGTTACCTACCAATTTACTAGCTGTAACCGAAACTTGGCTAAGCGAGCATACAGTAAATTCTGTCCATGTCCCTGGATATAATTTTGTTTATGAGAACAGGAAGGAGGGAAGGGGTGGTGGGGTTGCTTTCTTTGTTAAGGAAGGGCTTGATTACCAGAGAATTAACACGCCGGGCACATTTACTTCTTTTGAAACCCTACTTCTTAACTTTCCTCAACACAAAAATTCTGATATCTTAACTTGTGTCATCTATAGACCCCCTGGTCAGAAACTCGACTTGTTTATCCAGGAATTCGAATTACTTATGGAATATTTAACAAAAAATAATAATAAAAGGATAATGATAACAGGAGACTTTAATATTGACCTTCTATCCTCGTCTAATCACTCTCCCACCAATGACTTTCTTGAATCTATGATTGCTCGACACTTTCTTCCACTAATTCTGCAACCAACCAGAATCACTTCTACATCCAGTACCCTAATTGATAATATATTTACAAATTCTGCTAATAATATTATTGAATCTGCTATCATTATGGCTGATATTTCTGATCACCTACCGATCATCACTTGGTTACTTAACAAACCTGAGCGACCCCGTAATCTAGGCAAGACTGAATTGACTAGAACTATAACACACGAAACTGTAGCCATGTTTAAAGAACTGTTGATTAAAACCGACTGGACACCAGTTCAACAGTTGTGCTTGGCAAACGAGGCTAATTTGGCCTATGCCTCATTCATAAACTTAATTAAACATAATTATAATCTAGCATGCCCACTGCAACATAAAAAAATTACTAAGAAAAATACTTTTCAGAAACCTTGGATGACTCGAGGCTTACTAAGATCAATTAAAAAAAAGGAAAAATTGTATATTGCCTATATAAAGAACCCTACACCTGCTAACAAGAAAACTTTTACTGATTATCGAAACAAATATAAGACTGTACGTAATAACTTAGAAAAATCTTATTATGCCAATGAGTTTCTTAAATATAATAATGATATTAAAAAAACGTGGCAAGTAATCAAAACAATAATTAAAACTGAGCATACTGATGCAGGCATAAAGGAACTAATTATTGACAACCAGACTATAGCTGACCCGGTTACCATGGCTAACAATTTTAATTCATACTTTACCGGCCTAGCTCAATCATTATCATTGAAAATCCCAGAGGCAAAGCAGTCTTTTCAATCTTATCTGCCTCCATCTTCTTTGAACTCCTTTGTAGTCCTCCCAACTAACCCCAGCGAAATTCTTACCATTAATAAATCTCTAAATGCTACTCATAGTGCAGGATTGGATGAACTTGCTCCACATGTACTATCTCCACTAATGGATGTTCTGGCGACTCCCTTGGCGGAAATAATCAATTGCTCACTTAGAAACGGGGAAGTTCCCTGTGAGATTAAAATGGCCAAGGTAATACCTATACATAAACAGGGTAATAAAAACGAAATATCAAATTTTAGGCCTATTTCAATTTTGCCTTTCTTCTCTAAAATCTTTGAAAGAATAATGTATGATAGACTCTTCTCTTATATAAATCATAAGAATCTCCTTTACCCCCTTCAGCATGGATTCCAACCTGGTCACTCAACCTCAATGTCATTACTGGATATTCAGGACAGGATCTCTAAGGCCATGGATAGTAATGAATTCTCTATAGGCATATTCTTAGACCTCGCCAAAGCATTTGACACGGTAGACCACAAAATTCTTCTAGCAAAATTGGAACACTATGGCATTAGGGATAAATCACTGGATTGGTTTAAAAGCTACTTAACTGGTCGATCTCAGAGGGTTTTATGTAATGCTAACTTTTCTAATTTGCAATTCATATTATATGGTGTTCCACAAGGCTCAATCCTCGGACCTCTTCTGTTCTTAATTTATATTAATGATCTTCCCAATTCCTCATCACTGCTACGTTATATCTTATTTGCTGACGACTCCAATGCCTTCTTATCTCACTCTTCTTACGACCAGCTGATAAAATTGGCCAATGAGGAATTGACCATGGCCGCTGAGTGGTTCAAAGCCAACAAATTATCATTAAATCTTTCTAAAACTAATTATATAATCTTTAGAGCTTCCAAAAAAACTATACCTATTACAGATTGTGAACTAACCATTGACAATACAATAATTCCACAGGTTGAAACATCTAAATTTCTCGGTGTCTTCATTGACCAGCACTTGAAATGGGATTCCCATATTAATGAAATATCTAAGAAAATCATGAAAAACATTGGAATAATTAGAAGAATATCTTACCTACTCCCCTCTCAAATACTTAAGAACTTATATTTTGCTTTAATTTACCCCTATTTAATCTACTGCAATCTTATATGGACTTCTACCTATCCTACACACTTAAAAAACTACAGATCTTGCAAAAAAGCTATACGTTTGATCACTAACTCGCCCTACAATTCGCACACTAAACCACTCTTTATCCAACTCAATTTACTAAATATTGAGCAAATTAAATATGTTCAGACTTGTGAACTTATGTACCGGTACGACAATAATTTGCTTCCACCGGCCTTTTCATCCTTCTTTGCTCCAGCCCTGCTCACCACCCAAACCAGAAGTAATCGTTCTTATGTATGCAACTTTGCTAGAACTAATACCCGCAAATTCTCAATCAGGTATCAAGGACCCCTTTTATGGAATAATTTACCGCATCTCATTCGAACAGCATCAGGTCTCCCCCACTTTAAAAGTCTCATTCGTGCACACACAATGAATAAATGAAAATATATTCACATCCCGGATTCAGTCTTTGTAGTCAATCTAATAATTATATTTCCAACATTACATATTTTATTAACCAGTCACTTGTCAATTTAAGTAGGCCCCTATCTAGCGGGACCCGTCCCTTCTGGTGAGCCTATTGTTCCTGATCAACTCTGGTTGCTTATTAGCTCAATGTGTTGTTTTAATCTTCGATTGTTCGTTTATATGACTATGTTGTTCAACACTTGTATCTGTTACTGCATGGGATCAATAAAGTGAATTGAATTGAATTTAAATAACGCTTTACTCATCCAAGGCTGCTTATATACGTGTCGCTTATTAGTCGTACAGTGAACAATTGGAAAAGCTGTATCGTACAGGTGCTTGTATTTGTCAATGAATAAAGTATACGCCATTGAAGGGTCATTATGATTACAAGCATCGATTACAGTGTCCCATTCAGCAGATTTCAGTGAAGCACTAAATTTAGCTTTGGCCTGGTCATTAATTGTCCTGTTTGCATAGGTGAGGGATTGGTCAACTTTGGGTTGCGCCAAACTGCATTGTAAAATAACGGGCAGGTGATCTGAAATATCGTTAATTATTATTGCTGACTCGAGGCTATATGTAATTTCATTCGTAAAGATATTATCTATCAAAGTAGCCGAGTCAGAGGTAATACGTGTAGGTCTTACTATGGATGGCATAAAGTGGTATGAGTTTAAGGTATTAAAGAATGCACGTGTAGGCCGATGGTTATCAATTTTAAGCAAGTCCAGGTTAAAGTCTCCTGCGAGGAATGCACGGCTACTTGTACGAGACAGATGCGCCAGTAAGGAATCCAGTTCCTGATTAAAAATGTCTGGGTCGGTACCTGGCGGACGATATATTGCGCCAATTATGCCATCTTTACCCTTAGTCTGCTTTATTTTTATAAACATGCTCTCATAAGATCCATGCTTGGGTGACGACCAGTCAGTATCAATTACCTCAAATGCAATAGTGTCCCTAACAAAGAAACCAACACCTCCCCTTTCCATTTTCTCTACATTTACTTACAAATACATAGCCAGGGATGTATATAGTGTCGGCTGATGTTTTATTGAGCCAAGTTTCTGTTACAGCTAAAACAGTGGCCTTTCGTTTTTAATTTAGTTTAACGCTCCAAACGCGTCAAATCTCATTACAGTCCCGCGTCCCGATCCGTATTTTTCGTTTTTGGAGGTGCACAGAAATTGTAATCTTTTGAGCAGCTACACCAATGAAGCAATTTATTAAAGCTTTGAGTGTCCTATTACTATTTGAAGTTCAGTTCTATTCAATTTAATAGACGGACATCAGAAGTTCAGAACTAAGAGATATAGTAGGTTAACTAGTCCAAATTAGAAAATAATTTATGTCGATTTAATTTATATTTGCGTACAACTCAATTTGAATTTAGTCAAAGGAATAGATGCGTCCTATTTTTTTACATTTATTGTTTTAATATTATTATAGAATATTTATTTATTTAGGCTACTACGAACGCATGGTCAACGAATTTGAATAATGAAATGATCGAGGGAAGTGTGCGCAAATTTCTGCCTATGGGGAGCTACACGAATCTTCATTGCAGACGCGGACCTGTAATCCCTGGTTAACTACAGATCCAGTGCACTACCGAATAGTCACGAAGGCTGACTTCACGCGTTATTTATTATTGCTATTATTATTGTTTTCATTATTTTATTATTTTATTATTATTATTACGTGCATACCTCTACTGTAACTTGCTGGTAGTAGGCCTATTATTTTTCTGTTGAAACAATTTTCTTCCCAACGAATGCTAACTCCAAGTAGATCTATCGCAAAACCTACGATAGTATAAAACTCGGTCTGTAGGTACTGAATTTGATACTGGTTCAGACCTTGAGGCACTGAAGGCCTGTGTGCTAGCATGCATGCATGGCTGGTGAATGCGCCAGAATGCAGCCAAACTCAGTTAAACGCAGGCGTCAGTCATGGCCACAGAACGCCTCGCTATAGCAATTTTAAAACCCTAGATTCGAGCGTAGCCTATGCTGCACGTCGTGTATAAAAAAACAATTTTCCTCGTTTGCTGAGCAATTGGAATGTGTTATTCATTAACGTGTGTAACTATGCTTATAATTATGAACCAATGCAATACAAAGTCCTATCACAAGCCTAAAACACAATTGAATACTCCCATTCTCCGTCAGTTGTTGACTGTAAAACCACTTCGCTCAAACCGCTCCTCTTCTGCACTAACACTCCTCCTCCCTTCCGCCATCTCGTCACTTAAATTTTCAAATCGCTCCACAATATCTGTTCCGCCTCTCTGGAACAACAAACCACAAGAGTTACGCTAATCCATTCTACCTCTTGCTCTTTCTCAAAGCTGAAAAACACTGTGTTTCATAAATCCTTTCCTGATTCCTCCTCTTCCTTTTACCTCCCTCGCCGTTTGAACTCTAAACACCACCCACCTTAGGTGTCTGACTGTCTCTTCGCTGTTTGGATTGTCGATGATTTTAAACTGAGGGATGCAAAAATATATAAAATATTACCTGATTGATTACAATTGGCCAACCGCCACCCGCCATTATTATTATTATTATTATTATTATTATTATTATTATTATTATTATTATTATTATTATTATTATTATTATTATTATTATTATTATTATTATTATTATTATTATTATTATTATTATTATTCTTATTATTATCAGAGCTCGAGTACGCGTACCCTAAAATAGAATACGTTAAAATACGTACGTACCTTTCAAAAATAGAATACGCGTATCATACACGAAAATTTTATTTATGGTTTACTCGGTGACCCATAGCCTACGTATAATCTGACATTAGTGCAATAAGTGCAATGCATGCTGGATAAACATAGACCTACAATATAGCATTGCAGCAATTTACTACGCTGTATACTGAGTTGTGATTGTTTGCCTAAATTAAATTGAACATTCTTATAATGAGCAATGACCTGGTTAACGTATTTTTGTATTGTTTACGTACCCTAAAATAGGGTACGTTAAAATACGTACGTGAGTCATTTTCCGGTAACATGGTAAATTCACAAATTAAACAAGCAAAAAAAATTTTCAAAATAATTTTTTTTCTTTGGAACAAATCTTTAATGTTTCTATTTCACAAATATATATTTGGTTTTGCACTAATATGTAAATGTAAAAAGTTTTTGGTAGAAAAAATAGCCTTACTAAAATATTTTTCCACTCCGTTACTGTATACATATGAGATCTGTTTTATACAGTGTACAGCTTCTGTTATGTATTTTGACATGCCAATATGTTTTTAGTATTAATATTTATAAAATAGAAATAAAAGAAATTAGAATACATATAATTATTTGATTCCATTACAGTTTCATTTATTTAGAAAAGGTCCACTCCGTTATGGAAATAGAAGCAATTAATGTTAAGTTGAATAAATATTTTTCCCCAAACAACTGAAAAGAAATCACTTGAGCCAATCATTCCCAGTGATCGATTAGACAGAAAACACTAAACTATTTATGGCATTCTCTTAAAAATCTGCTCACAGCATCAAAATACCACACCATAAATTTAGCCTATAATAATTCCACTCCGTTACTATCTTTCGAGCGTCGAGCACAATTTTTCCACTCCGTTACATAGCTGTCCCATGTGTTACCAAATAAATGTTAACGGAGTGGACAGGTAACGGAGTAGACAATTTGGGTTGCAGCACGGTAAATACCATATTATCGCTCACGCGTCCACATCGATCGTTGGTAAAATCATTATTTAACTTATAAGCGTTATATTACAAATATAATTGGAATTAGATTTATTTATAATCATGGCAAAAATGCAGTAACGGAGTGGCCGTATAATAAAAAACACATCTGGTACGAAATAAATGAAAATTTGTAAGAAATTTGTTGGACCATGGAAATCGTTTGTGAAGCTATTAATAACTTACATAGATTTTCACAGAAGAGATGAGTCCAGTTGCGCGGCCACATAATTAAATGGTTCTGAGATACAAGATTATTTTTACGTGGTAACGGAGTATACACAAATCCTGGGGACAAGTTTAAAAAATTTTCTTTTAATTATACTGAAGATCCGGTTCACCAAGTTGTATTTTAAAACATACACAAATATATAATACATAAGAAACACGTGAATTTTTTGGCTCAATACAAATCATTTCGAAATTGTAGACTAAAGCAATAAGTACTATAGCCTAGGGACAGTAACGGAGTGGAACATTTTAAATTGAAAATAAATTTTAATAAATTACGTTATTGCTTTAAATTACTTTCAAATATCTGAAATTGTTGACTGATCAAATACATTTTAATATCAACACTTAGCATAATCAGACTAGGTATAGTTTTTCGAGAAATGACCGGGGACAGCTGAATTCTGAATTTACCATGTTACCGGAAAATGACTCACGTACCTTTCAAAAAATAGAATACGTATGGTACGTACCCTCGAGCTTTGATTATTATTATTATTATTATTATTTGTTGTTGTTGTTGTTTTTTTAAAAGATTTCGCCTGAGGTAGAAAAGATCCCTCAGGCTCCAAGAAACTATTTTGACTGCCCTTTGGAAAATCCCTCTGTCCTGATGCAGCGCTCGTGAATAAGCAGGTGCTCTGCGCATGTCGTTCAACTGACGCTTTAGGAGTGTGGAGTTTACGATTACGATTACAATTACAATCATGTCTGCTTCTCTCCGAACAAAAGTTGCAAAAATAAAGTAAAACAATCTGACAGTAATCCTGTTCAGTAGGGTGATTCACGTCACCATGGGGAAAAAATTATTTTTCCTGATTGATCGACATAGTAGATAATTTTGTTCCTTTGGTCTTTCTGAACAATACAGCAAAATTTTACTGTAATCTATGAATGTTTACTGGTTGCTCAATGCCCTGGAATCTCAGATAGGGGTCTATATGAAGAAAGCAATGCAATTGCCATTTACGAGACACTGGAATGCAAAAATCCTAATTAGATTGGGCATCAATCCTGTAGGTAAGAATTATGTACATAGTCATAAGCCATACATAAACAATTAATTCTTACTTTGTTGTATATTATTATGAAGTCTTTTGAATTTTAATATTTATTCTGAGCTGTGACGTCATTGTTAAAAAGTAGCAATAATTTCACATTTTTATATGAAAAAGTACAAATGCATAGTTTTTAGCTGTATAGACATTGTTTTAGACAGTGTGAGAAAGATAGCCTAAATAAAGGCACTTTATTCTGAAATTGAAGTTGTTTAAATTTTCATTTAATAAAATGTAATTTTTGTACATTTTTTTAAGTATAATTAACAAGATAATGAAAACTGGCTTTCAGTAGTTTATTTGTTTATGCTTAATTCTTACAGGCCTAAATGCAACAGAATATAAATAATGGCTTTATTTACTGCATTATTAACTGCAACAGAATATAAATAATGGCTTTATTTACTGCATGACAGCTAGCAGTGTAAAATGGAAGAAAACTTTTGCACTTCTGTGACAAGGTTGAAGACAGAAATCTGATTAATAATTAACCAGATTTCTCCATTATTGGGAAATCAGAAGCAACCCTTCCTATTATTGTGTTGCCTACAGGAGGCTACACACTATAGACCTTTTTCCTTTTTTTATAATCACAAGGTTTTGAAGAAGACTGTGTCAGAGAGTTTGAATGCCATGACTATCAAGTTAATCTGAATTTTGGTCAAGGCTAGAATTCTTACAGCATTTCAGTTGAATATAGTGTAAAAGTGAAGGGTCTAATGGAGGAGTTTAATTTGATAAAGAAAAGCAAAAACAAGGACTCTGAGTCACAGAAAAGCGAGAAGCATATGTTGAAAAAGCATATGTTGAAAAGTGCATTTCATTTTTGATATTGCCAACTGATGTCGACAAGGGTCTTAGTAAGAAGGATGCAAGAGTTGCAGAACACAAGATGATACTTGAAGCCAGGTAGAAACATGAAATGCTAAGAAAATCAGTCGAAGCCTGTGGTTCAAGTAACCGGGCAACTAAGGATTGCTAGAGCAGCAACCTGAATGATGACGAAGAGGATTATGATGATGGCGATGTCGATGGAAAACTAGAATTTGACTATGAAGTCAAGATCCCTTTGTACTACAAAAAACAGTTGAATACCCTCCTGAAGGTTTACAATAAGATACAACAGACAAGAAACCTTGCATTGTTCAAAGAGAAATCTGCATTGGATCATATAAACTTGTCCCTATCTTGGTAGCTGCCATCTCTTAAGCAAACTGTTAAAAATGAGGACGAAGGCCCGTTGTAATTTTCAACTGTTCATTGCAAGCAATCACTTGACATCACGACTAGATATATTCCAAGAGACAATTACAAGGAAGTGATGAAATTGTGTAATTTTAGGAGAGATGTGATGGGATGCATCGTTTCAGACAACCAGGTGCATTTGGCCACATGGATGACAAAGGTCATCTATTGTTCGGAGACCAATCTTTTTAGAGAGCAATCTCAATTGAAAGCCTCTGAGAGATGTCACTGCATTCTGTTTATTTGCAAATCATAATTTTTATAAATGTGAGAGCATGGATAGCTGGTCCGGTGGCATCTGACACGCCAGTTAACGACTTGCAGTTGAACAAGCAGATCAAGCAGTGGAGGATTGCTAATGAATAATTCTACAATAAAAGTCTACCAGTATTGTAGAATTTTTTTAGTCAATAATATGTTGTGAATGAATATCTATTTTTTCATTGCTACTATGAGTTACTAATCAATCTATGTTTCTTGCTATTCAACTTTATTATGTGTGATCTATCATATGGCTATCGGTTTAATTTGTAACCTGAATACGACTGTATGGAAACCTTTAGGCTTATTGAGCAACCTCTAAAATGCATTTGATCTTAAAATTTTTTATACAGAATTTATTCTGTACACAAAAGGAACAAAATTAGCAACTATGCTCATTAACTTTCCCAAAAAATTTATTTTGAATCACCCTACTGTTCAGTTTGCAACCAGTCTCAAGGACTCATTGAAAAGGTATTGATAAGCAACGAGAGATATATTATTTATGTTAGCTCGATTTATGTAGATCTATGTGTGTATACAAGGATGTAGGCAATAGGCATGCATGAATGGATTTACAACATAACGTGAACCAAGTCCTTATTTGATCCTATAGACTTGGTCCAATATTAATCTAAAAGGCTCAATTTATATTATGCATGTATGTATTGTATGCATATATAACATATGTTCGATTACAATTACAATTACAATCTATAAGTCTATAAATCATAAGTCATGTATGAGACAATGTTTGAGGCATGTATGTATGCATTGAGGTTCTGGCAAGGACAGCTATTATTTTCTACATATCGCACATGTATTATAGGCTGCATGTCTGGTCTGACTACAAGCCGAGGCTAGGCTGGAAACGCCTCTATACAATGCCAAGCAATAAAATACCGTATAAATGTAGTTTGATAATGTCCTCCTGTCAAAATTTATGTCAGTGTATATTGAAGCCGGGCAGACATTAAGAGCAGTAAGTTGACTGGAAGGGGTGCCCACATATTTTCTGTTTAGAGCAACAGGCAGTCTCAGCACGCATCTGGATATGACTTGTGATGTCTTCCAGCGGTGACGCTTCAGGAAGATACATGTACTGCGTATTTCCGACGCAGCGCATGTTGCGTAAGAGAAAAGACCTATGCGCCCAGTTAAAAGACTTAGAATGATTCAATGATCATCCAGGACGGCTTATTATCCAAACTAGAAGCAAGTGTCATAATTATGGTCGTAATAGTGGGGTATCAGCAAAATAATAAAAAATGGGAGTCAAGAGATCTATCAACGATCGATGAACCGACTGTAGTTGTACAGAACGCAAATGGAAGCGGGCTCAGTTCAGAACCTTGTGCGATTCTGCAGCTTAAGAAACTGGGAGCTGAAGTCGCATGCCTCATGCGAATTGACAGAGTACGAAGGGACTTGTAAGATGCGCAATCACCATGGGCACTAACTGAGAGACCAAACGAACGAGTATATCATGATCAACGGTATCAACAGCATCACCTTCTAAACGTACAAATCCGTCAGATATGTCGATCAGAATAAGGTAGTCACTTTCATCTTGTCGTGATTGTGAACGTCAAGTAGTGCGTGTTCAGTGGAGCGGTATTAACGGTAGGCAGACTAGAAAGGTAGCCTAGGTAGGCCTACAAGGAAATTACACGAGCGACTGAGCAGGGTGGATACACACAGGGAGAGACTTCTAAAAGTAGTCCCAGCAACCGAAAAAGCTCGTTCACCAAAAACAATTTTCGATTTAGGTATGACGAGACGAAGTATGGTATGTTCTAATAATATTGTGTGTGCTAGTTAACTAGTTAAGATTTGTTAAGGATTAAAAAAGGCAGAATTAACACATTATTCGGTCTGCCAATCGAGTAAGGGTGATCCTACTAGTCAGTACGTGTTTCCTTTAGGGTTTTATATTACCGTTGTGTCCCAACTATTACACTGTACTCATGATGCTTGTATTCTTTGTTTCTGTTGGTTGGAAAACAATAAAATTTATGACTATGGTCATGGTTAAGATAATCAATCAGATGACCTCGTTGCATCTTAGGCGTAACTCTTCTCCAGGAAGCAATATCTCTTCTTTGCTTGCTAACTCAGAGTCTCGTAAGCATGTATCTAACCACCAGCACAGAAGTATATTTGCATATGCAATGTGTTGATGTATGCATGATAAGCTTCTTTCCAATTATGTTGGGCGACCTTATTCTGGACCTATATATAGTGCTAGACCTCCTGTAGACACGAAACTCCACCTGTTTAGGTCATATACTGCGCGACCTCCTGTTTGGAGCTGAGACCTTAACGCTAACCGAAGACCTTATAAAGCTTGGTGCCATCCAGCGGTGGTGACTCAGAAAGTTACTGCGCATTCTCTACACAGCGCATGCCACGAATACAGAAGTATATCGGCGCACGATACCCAACCCAGTGTCGGAATAAATCAGGCTAGTAGATTCCGGTTGGTTGGAGACATAGGTCGCTGAGAAGATGACCAACTGCGCCAGGGCCTTGCGAGCAATGATTTCCGGCTCTTCGAGAGGTTGAGAAAGACCTACTGGATGCCCTCGCCACACGTGGACAAGAACTGTGGAAGCTGACATGAGCCCATTGAGCTTAGGTTTGCACACGGCCTTGAGAAGAGCCCAGATTCGAGACGGCTGGGAACAAACGTCGTGGAAAGGGAAACGCTCAGGAAAGGAGCTCGCTATGTTATATTCTTGTGACGTCATTTTCTAAAGTAGACTCTTGCAATATATATATATATATGTATATATATATAGGTATATGACCTCCCTCCCTAAGAATCCGTAGTAAGATTTTAGTCGGGGTCCCACCTTCATCCCTTCGTTGCTTGAAGACTTATTTATTCCCTCGGTCTGTCACGCTGAGAGCGCCTCTGAATAGCTAGTACTGTAAGAGGCGCTTTACAAATTCTCAGATACGATACGATATGTGCTTAGGCTAGGATCACGAGGCTGTTTTATTTTACTTCACTTCTTTTAAGTTCGAGGTGCAGTCTGTGCAGGTAATAAACGTCATGAAACTAAGAAACGTTGTATTAGTATAACATGGTGGCAGGGAAACGCTAGAGACATTCGGCTTATTGACTATACTGTCCACTTTGAAACATCAGCTGAAACTTATTGAACATGACTTCTGCGACAACGAATGCGACATCGAATGTGACTGCAACACTCCCTCCTCTGCCAAGAGTCGATCCACCACGGCCGCTACACTTACGCGACGGTCCTGAAGACCAGCTCGACTGGCGACTGTGGAGGCAAAAATGGGCGAACTACAGTCGAATAACAAACCTCGAACAGCACCAAGCGGATATACACTGTTATACAGGTAATTAGACTGAGTGAAGTAGTTGTTGGGTTCCACACAGTTCACAATAAAACTGAGAAAACGTAATAGTCCTTTCACAGTTTTTTCAAAGTTTCAATTTAAGGAAAGGCTTATTTGGCAGTCAGCCCATAAAAATATATTGCAGTACATTTCGCAATCAGTCGCACACTAAAGTAGAATAGACTCAGTACAAAGACTATTAGCTCAATCTGCTTAGACAATAGAAAAGTCACGAAGTAATTGCAGTATAAACAAATTGTTAATTAATTGCATGCGTCTGAGTGACGCATACTTGTTACGTTCCCCACAGTTAACAATTACGGGCTAGGCACAAAGCAATTATACTCTTTCATAGTTTCTTCATGCTTTCAGTGAAAGCTAAGACTTAAGTGACAGTCGGGCCAGTTAATTCCTCGATATCAGCCGTACATTAAACGGGTTTGAACTCATTACAAGTGTCACTGGTTCCATCGGTTTGACTTCAACAATGCTCTGGCCGTCTGGTGGTCGTATGATAAAGCGTTGCACCAATCCGGTTAGAAAGAGGAATAATTCTGCGCGAGCCAAGATCTCGCCGAGACAAGAGCGTCTCCCTATTAAATGCAGTAAAACAAAACATTCACGTTTTTCATCAAAACTAAACGATTAAACATCATTCATTAATGTCATTTTATTTTTATTATAATTTTGCACTGAGGTACTTTATTTCCCCATGGTCTTAGAAATAATAATATTGGTGTGTCTGGAACGGCTACAACTCATCCATGCCAATAAAGGGTTTAATATAGGAGCCACTGAAAGTTATGGTGTTGAGGCGTTGTATCGTAATGGGAATAAGGTGACATAAGCAGCTGGACCCTCGGGGTTCACCGGTTGCTTCCGTGAGTCGGCGGTCCAGGCAATCATCATCATCATCATCATCATCATCATCATCAACATCATCATCATCATCATCATCATCATCATCATCATCATCATCATCACCATCACATCACCATCACCATCACCATCACCATCACCATCATCATCATCATCATCATCATCATCATCATCATTATTATTATCACTATTATTATTATTATTATTATTATTATTATTATTATTATTATTATTATTATTAGTATTATTATTATTATTATTATTATTATTATTATAAAAATCATCATCATCATAATCATCACCATAATAATTATAATCATATTCACCATAATTATCGCACTTATGACATTAATATTCAAACAACTTCTGTTTCAGTATAGAGCAAAACACTTGAGGAAAGTGCTTGTAATTAACAATCACGCATCAGGAGCATTTGAAATGACACACGTGAATCATGCAATAATTGCAATATGCATACATCTAAATATCAACTATCATGTCGCTTAGCATGCTCTTTAAACATTTTCCACATTAAAACTACATCATTGTTCTCAACTACTAACCAAGGGAAAACGTAATAACAGATTCCCTGCGGATCACTTGTCCATCCTTGTCCAAAAATCTCTCCGGTCGGAATATCTCCGGGTCTTTCCAAACCTTTGGATCCATGTGAGCCGCGTGAAGGTTGATCAGCACCTGATAAACAAATAATATTGTCGAGAAACGCGCTGCTGTGCGGGTCGTCAAGCTCGGAAACAGTCAGGCAGGCATCTCCTTACAACGCAAAGCTAAGTTGAAGACCCGGCAAAGCTGAGCACGCCCTGTGGTCGATTATGTATACATATAATGATGATAATTTGCATCATCATTACCATCACATAGAATATAATTATCATTATTATTACTATTTAAATGAGTCATACTAATGGAGAATATAGATACAGCTTAGAGATAATTATATAAATCACATGTGAATATATTCAAGACTATAGCAGGGAATAAGTAAAACAACATTTCATCGGTTCATGAGATACATGTAAGTAGCAAATGACGGAAAGGGAGAATTCATTGGCACACGCGCACCGAGGGAAGGATCATGTAGAAATAAGCCACGCCTACATCTGGGCAATTCCTAGTCCTTGAAGAATAGGTGATGGACATTGTTAAGGATCGATTCACATATATATGCCAGTGACGAGTGAATAAGAAGAGAAATGAAGAAAGACGTGTGGGCAGTAATGAACATCGTAGAAGGCAGAACATCAGAAGATTAGAGCAATTTCCATACAAGGCCGGTTATAAGATCATCTGTACTTCACATCTAGAATCATCTACTCGAATATCCAAAACGTAATGGTTGGAAGAAATTGGTAAGTAACTAATTAATTTATCATTCATTATTTGTCTATTTAGATAATACAAACTTGTTGGGTGTTCAGTAATAATCATCAAATATAAAACTCTTGTTACTTGAGTATTTATAATAGGTAGCTTACATCCTGAGCGCCTCTGATTGAGAGGCGCTATATAAATTGATAGATACAATGCAATACAATACCTAGCTAGTTCCCTATTAGAATCAATAACAGACAAATTTATGCGTGCAGTGTAATCAGCGTCACTACATACATAACGACAGAGAAGCGCAAAGCTACAAGACTCAAAGGATTCGAAAGAAAAAGAACTTTTTCATATGAACGAATGATTTGATTAATTTGAGATGCCTAAATTCAAACAACATTATTCATTAACCTTCTTCAAAGATTAAAATGCTGGTCATTACTTAAATAAAGACTCTGTTTCACTTAACCACCATGAGAAATTAAGCTTTTAGTGATTTCTCTTTAAAAACAGCAGTATTTAGTTTGTATAATTTTCGAGATTACCATAGTTCCAGCTGGTACAAAATAGCCGCCAACATCAGTATCACTTAGTGTCACATGAGGTATAGCCAATGGAACCAAAGTTTTCCAGCGTAGTATCTCCAAAATTGTGGCATCAACGAACGGCAGTTTGGACTGGTCATTCATAGACGGAAGTGTATCACGCGGAACCACGGCATCAACTTCGGCTCTTAGTCGATCCTGGACATCAGGGTTGTTGGCTAAGGCGATCAGTGTCCAAAGAATAGCATTTGCAGTTGTGTCAGTTCCAGCTGCAACTAGATCTCGAAGCGAGAAACTGAGTTGCTCAGCATCGTAATCTGGACCCTCGCTCTCCAGATATCTACGCACAAAGCAATCTTCTGCACCGTCTTCCAGACTCTTCTCAGTCTCCATTCGAAGAATCTTGTGGATCATCGTCTGACTTTCGACAAGCTCTTGCAATTTATTTTTGTAAAAGGGAATAAATCTAAGTATAGGAGCAACGTCTAAAGCTGGATCTATGTTGTCAAAGGTGCGTTTGACTTGGTACGCGAGCTCAGTTGTTCCGAGGTCATAATCTTGTCTTCGTCCAAAAAGAATATTCATGATGATGTTTGTTATGGAGAGGTACACGAGCTCTCTGGGATCAAAGGAATTTCCATTTTGTTTTAATGCATAATCTCTGAAGAATTCAACTTCCATCAAGATCCTTGATTCCATCACGCTTTTAACTCCGAATCCCAATTGCTTTAAAATGGAGAGTGAGAGTTTGTGATACCTCTTCCATTCATGAGTAGTGCTCATTGTAACCAAACCTGAAGTATTAACCTTTATTTGCAAAACAATTTAAATGTCTAAACAAATTGAAAACTAAAATTGGCAGTGACCTGTTATGTTTAATTCATAGGCATAACAATCTTGTAGTCATAGGAACTCCGACTTTGTTGAGATTGCTCTTTTGATACAGGGAAGTCTGAAGTTGGGCGTCCGGACAATTCGGAGCCGGACAATTCGGAACGCACAATTCGGAGCCGGACAATTCCGGAGCGGACAGTTCGGAGCGGACAATTCGGAGCGGAGAGTTTGGAGCGAATAATTCGGAGCGGACAATTGGGAGCCGGATAATTCGGTGCCGGGCAATTCGTTTCCTAGATCTTCTCTCGCAGTTTGGTTTAACTCAACACGTCGCAGAACCTACCCATGCCTTGGGTGGGTGGCTGGATGTCATCATCACGCGCGACAACTGTAGCATCTCTGATCTAACTGTTGAACCGCCGTCCATTTCCGATCACGGTCTTCTACGCTACACCGTGCCACTCCTCTGCGCCCAGCCTACCTTCGCTCTCCGCCACTCCCGTGGTTGGAGGCGCCTTGATCGAGAGGCGTTTCGTGATGGCCTCCTCAGCAGTCCTCTCTGTGGTGACCTCTCGCCTCTGGTCGATCGTCCGTGTGAGGACCTCTTCGCTCTCTACGACTCAGCGATACGACCCCTCATCGATAACCTTCTTCCGCTACGTCAACATCGAACTCGAGTCAGACCGTTACAGCCATGGCTGGACCAACATTGCCGTTTGCTTCGTCGGAACGTTAGACGCTTTGAGCGTAAATACCGTCGCACAAGTGACCCGTCTGACCGCTTCATCTGGATTAATCTCCGAAACATGTATCATGAGTTCCGTCTGAAGGAGACTTCGTATTGGGAGTCGTTGATTGACCGGGAGAGAGGAAATCCACGTCGGCTCTGGGCGGCGATTGCGGACGTCCTTGGCCGCTCTACAGCCTCCACGTCTCCATCTGAGACTCCGTTCACGGCAGACGATTACCTCAACTTTATACAGGCTAAGATTGATTCTACTCGCAAATCCACGGAAAACTCCCCTCCTCCTGTCTTCTCCTCCACTGCAGCTGTTCTCTCTTCATGGAAGCCTCTTCAACCTGATGCCATCCGTCAACTCATAATGGACTCTTCTTCGAAGTCTTGCGAACTTGACTTACTTCCTCCATTCTTAGTTAAGGAATTTTTAGATGAACTTGTTCCGTTTTTGGTAATTCTATGTAACTCTTCGCTGGCCAAGGGCTACGTACCTGCATTGCATAAAAGGGCTGTGGTTTTCCCTTCCATCAAGCGACAAGGTCTTGACCCTGGCTCCCCTTCAAATTACCGCCCTATCTCAAACTTGTCTTTCCTCTCGAAGCTTCTTGAGAAATGTGTGTCTGTACAACTGGTTCACTACCTTGACCTACACTCTCTAATGCCTCCTCTTCAGTCTGGATTTAGGAAATTTCACTTGACAGAATCTCTTATGGTGAGTCTTCTGGCTGATGTATTTCATGCCGTTGATCGTGGCCATGTCACTCTACTTTCCCTCTATGACATTAGTGCCGCTTTCGACACTGTTGATCACACCATCCTTCTTGACCGGCTCTCTAACTCATTTGGGATTACTGATTCTGCTCTTCTCTGGTTCCGCTCATTTCTTTCTGATCGCTCCGTCTCGGTAGTTTTTGGTCCCACCCGCTCTGCTTGGGTCCCCCTCTCTTACGGGTTACCTCAGGGCTCGGTTCTTGCTCCTCTTCTGTTTGTCCTATATACTTCGGATCTGGCTGGGGTCCTTGGTCCACTGGGTGTCCTATCCCACCAATATGCTGATGACACGCAGGCTTACCTTCATGGACCTGCAGACACAGCTGCTGTTATGGTCGAGCGTATTCTAGAGGCTTCAGCTGCTCTTCACCGATGGTTATCCTCAAATCGCCTCCGTCTTAACCAAGACAAGACTCAGTACATATGGCTCGGTGGTCGTGCCCAGCTTGCCAAGGTTGATGCTGACTCCCTTCGTCTTCGGTTTCCAAATATGCACTTCTCTTCCTCTGTCCGTGATCTTGGATTCATTCTTGATCCTGTCCTCTCTCTGTCTGATCACGTAAATAGTGTCTCTCGTTCCTGCGTTCTACTACCTACGCCAACTCCGTGCCATCCGCCAATCACTACCACTGCACACTATCACGACTTTGGTCCATGCATTGATCTGCTCCAGGATTGATTATGGGAATGCGGTGTACATTGGTCTCTCCTCTACAAATAAATCTAAACTTCAGTCCATTCTAAACGCTGCCGCCCGCCTCATAGGGGGCATTGCAAAGTTTGACCATATCTCCTATTTTATCCGTGACTCCCTTCACTGGCTCCCCATCCGCCAGCGCATCCAATTCAAGGTCTGTTCCCTCATGCGAAGCTGTCTTGCTGGGTCTGCTCCTCACTATCTTAGGGCCTTTTGTACCCCAGTATCTTCTCTGCACAGTCGTTCCTCCCTTCGGTCCTCGGCCCGTGGTTACTTGGTTGTCCCGCGGGTGCGTACTTCTACGGCCCAGTCTAGGAGTTTCGCTATTGTTGGTCCCAATAGCTGGAACCAGTTACCTCAGTCCCTCAGGACTGACCTTTTTCTATTTCTTTTGACCAGTTCCGCAAGCGCCTGAAAACCTCCATTTACCAGTGAAGAGACTGGCTGGGGTCGGGAGCGCCTCTGTTTTTGAGTGGCGCTATATAAATGTTTGATTACGAATTCGGAGCGGATAGAATAGCGTCGGGCTCTCAAGTATTTATTTGTTATAATGGCATCAAAGGCCTATGGCGATGCAAAGCTGGGCTCTTACGGCGATCAAACCATGATCGCCAGTTAGTATTTATTTTGTGGCAACAAACAAATCGTTCTCTGATCTTCCCCTCAAACTTAAAATTTATCATTAGTATATTTCACTGCAATTTCACTTCGTACATTTAAGAATATTTTTACATTTTTAATTCGTGACTTGTTTGCTATGCATAGTAGTGTGGTTTTAGATTATCAGTTACAACATTATTATATTTCACTGCAATAAAATTTGATTTACATGTTTTTAAATACTCGTTTGATTGTCTACGGCGAATTGGCCTCACCGAATTGCCTGCTCCCAATTACCCGGCTCCCAATTGTCCGCTCCCAATTATCCGCTCCAAACTGTCCGCTCCGAATTGCCCGTCTCCGAATTCCGGAACTGTCCGCTCCCAATTGTCCGGCTCCGAATTGGCCTAGAACCTGATTTTGTATGATGCGGCATGAGGCCTATATAAGATTAAACTCTGAGTGAATAGAGAAACATTTTTATTAATTGTAGAAATGAATTTAAGTGGCATTAGTTTCAGCACAATTTAGCGAAATGAGAGAGGGTCTTACATTTACCCGAGGTCGGTAATATATAGGCACGTTGAGCAGGTTTTGAACGCAAAATTGCTTAGTCTTGATGATTGATGCGGATAATTTTTAGTGAATCAATTACAGGAAAATGCTCAAAGTATGTCTTTCTTGTCGAATCTGCTTAGAAGTGCAACATCGGGCAGTCATATGCGGTCTTGTAGGTAGAGTGCATTGGCTCTGTGATTTTAAGGTAAGTCCAACAAATGACGTTAGGAATGTCTTAGAAATGCTTACCTTTACTATTGGGATTGACAACGATTTCAATGAAAAGTGGACCTCTTCCTGAGAATGCAGAAGAATGGTTAACGAGTGCATCTTCGATAACTTCTCCTCCGTTCAACATTAGCACAAGCCTAAGACAGAGCAATGAAAGTGCGTTTGAATCTCAAATACAAATTCAAATGAATGCGGTGATTTCTTCTTTTGAATTAAAACATTTGCGCATTGAGAGCAAGTAGCAAATACTTGTTGACGCCAATTTGAAGCAAATGCTGCAGTTCCAGTGTTGCTTTGCTCTTAGACTCTGAAGGCATAGCCACATATTATTTGATCGTTTCTCTAAAAGCTCTACTACAATGTCATCTACCAATGTTTACCATATTACCATTGCAGGCATTAAAGAAACTCTTAAAGAGAGACAGATACTATATACAACCGAACATATTCTTTTCTGGCTGGATTTGCCCTTTTCTCTTCACACAAGATCAGGTCACAAGACTTGTAAGAGGACTGTGTATTGTGGTGCACTTCCGTCAGGTGGCGCCAATTACAATATCGCTAGTGGAGTTCCACACCCAACATTCATCACATCTCCTCTCTGAGCAGCTCTTAGATTCTTTAGTCCTGTTTCCTCTCGATGGTAAACCTTATTGGTACCAGCAATTCGACAAAAGTCATCCAAGTGGAAGAATATTTGCTGAGCTATCACGATTTCTTCTGATTTCTTGTGAATATTACCTATTTGACCTTAAAATAAACTTAGATTGTCGTGCAATTAGGAGCCTTGTCTCGCTCCACAGGTATCGCTAATTATCAAGACGAGTGAGGCAAGAAAGAATTGGCCGATTAAATCAATTATTACCCATTGCGCTTGGAGTTCTTGAATGTTTGACATTTGTTGACAAGAGGCAGGGAGTCAAAACTGCCTAAGATTTGTTGACATTATTAATGAACTACCCCTTATTATTAACCAAGCGTGTGCCAACGACTAAGAATGACCAGCAAGGTCTGCATCCCCGGCTGCAGGACGACAACACATTCCCCGCAAAAGTGCAACACCAATTAAAATTTAAAAAATAACATATTTTAGCTTACAAAGCTATTTGTATTGCTGAGAAACTTATTATCTTATCGACAGTTTGCATTAACCAAGTCTTGACCATTTCTGAAGAAGGCTTCAGGAAATAAGAAAATCTCCTTATCAGTTCTCAAGTTCTTAACATCACCCGGGTTTCTTGCCGGCTCATTCCTCATTACCGCGGTATTACCGCGAGAGTAAACCCCATTACCGCGGTATTACCGCAATTGTTGTCCCCATTACCGCGGTATTACCGCAATTGTTGTCCCCATTACCGCGGGATTTACCGCGGTTACCGCGGTTTCCCCGCGGGGAAATTCCCCATGTCACTCTCTACTAAGAATGACCAGCAAGGTCTGCATGGCTGAAGCTCATGCAAGGTAACACTTTAGAAACTTTTAATTATATATTTAAGTAACTCTATAGGAAGGCCCGTGCAAAGCTGGTAATAGGTCCAGACCAGATGGGAAATGTATAGGTACCACTAATTTCATGCTTCTCATTAAGTATTTTGGAGATCAATCAGTGCTAACTACATAATTATGATAACATGATTTCTGTTTATAATATACATGTATTTTATATTAGCATGTATGACTATAGTTTATTTGCATTAATTTGTATGGTAAAGGATCCCATTTTTGCTTTGACTCTATCAGGGGAGTAGGCGCCCTCAAATTCGGCGGCCCGTGCCAGCAGGCCCTCTACCCCTCTGTTCTAGCCTGCTTATGAGCCTATTTGGAAGTTAAAATATTGGTCGACCGCAATTTTACAATAATATAGAAGGAATGCTTTCATGGCTCTGTTGTGGAATCGTCCTTGGGTTGGGATTCATGCAATTAGCTGTTTTGACTTAATACGTAGGACAACAGCCAAATGTACGGTTTGTCACTTACGTGTTTCCAGCTCTGAATGTAAAGATCGGTCCAAGTTCATCTGCTTTTTTCCTGAAAAAGTCCGCGATGTTGTTGAAGCCCCGTAGGAAAGGTACAGATCCGACCAGTGGAAGAGATGGAAGAGAAGGTGGATAACGATGCCTTGCTTTCCCTGCGTCATACCACCAGCGGAGAAGAAGGCGTGAAAACAACCATGTCCCCAGAAAGACAAGCAATTCCACCAGCAACCACATGTTATCTTTCTCTATAAGTCAAACGATACGCAATCTGCACGTTATATTTCCATTTGATATTTTATGTTGCTTTTGTAGTCTCCTTTTATGTGAAGAAACTAGCCCGGGTCGGGGCGACTCTGTTTTTGAGTGGCGCTATATAAATACTCGATTACGATTACGATGTTGAATATAGGGGTGCGCGTTAGTCTTAAGGTTAACCTGCTAAACTACCATGATGGAGGCTGTGGGTTAAAAAATTATTGGAAGATTTTTGCTTCATTTGCAACCCTAATCAACTCAGCCAGAATGAGAACACTGTCGATGGGAAGAACAGACGGTGAAAGAGAGGACTGGATATCCGCCCTCACTTGTCAAGGCTACGAAAATGAAGTTGCTTGCACTGCCTGCACATTATTATTATTATTATTATTATTATTATTATTATTATTATTATTATTATTATTATTATTATTATTATTATTATTTTTTTTTTTTGCCCGAGGTATATATGATCCCTCAGGCTTTAGAAACTATATTAAGAAGAGCGTTTTCGTTCTGGAGTTAGCGGTCATCCTCACCGGTCAATTGTGTAAAGGTGCTTCGAAATGCAACAGCATTAAACCGCTGCGTGCAAATAGAAAGACGCTGAAACAAGCGTGCTGTCTCCTGCGGTTCCCCCGAAACAATGGTCAAACGCCGACCTAGTTCTGATAGGAACTCCCTGCCCTGGGCATTGATGGGACCCATGGTTTCCAATGCTACTGGAATGAAGTCGTAGGTGCTAGGAATTTCTGAGTACTTGGTGATCTTCCTGGCGGCAGCCATTTCTGCTGCTGCTCCCGGCGTTATAGAAGTCAGATGTATATATGAGGTTGCACACGTGTGAACACTGGTTGCATCCCAAGTCATATATTTTCCTCTTGACCACGGGATCAACGTTGCTCCATCCGGTCTTTTGCCATCGCTTCTGAGCAGACCTGTTGGTTCTTTGGTGCTCGGAACTTCAGCTCGCTGGAGAGCCCTCCAGATGATGTCATTTATTGTGAAGTGCCGGATGGTTCTCCCTCCAGACAATCTGCAGACCAGTCCATGATGCCCTCCCTTGTCCGTTGTCACACCGCATTGGCACTGGTGTGGTTCGCAGAGGTCAAGGCCCAATCGTAGGCCTATCGCCACCCGGACAGCTTCATCGGTGAGACACAGTCCGCAGGAAGCGATCGGAAACGCAGCCATCCAGTCTCCTGCATGGGCGGAAGTTACTGCCCCCAATCTAGCTCTGTTGAGCGGATCCGTCGCCGAGGCCCACACTTCCGATATATCCTTCTCAATCAATGGTCTGTCCCAAACCTTTTGAACCGTGATGGTCTCTAACGCACCGTTCGGGAGCGTGGCCCCACGCGCAGACAGAATTTCATCTTTGAAGGCGTCTTGCCAGTCCTCCGAGTGAAGAATAGCGGATCCGAGATTTCTGGCTGATGCAGCTGATGCAAGATATGCGGAAGAAGCCAGCATCTGAAGCCTTCTGATTCCCAATCCTCCTTCTCTAATCGGTAATGTCGCCTGTGTCCATTGGATGTCGCTAAGTCTGATGTTAACTATTGCCTCCAATCCAGATCTCATCTGTTCGTCCATTGTGCATTATTATTGTGCATTGTCCATTATTATTATTATTATTATTATTATTATTATTATTATTATTATTATTATTAGACTGTCATTTATAGCGCCCCTAAACAAATTTGGAATCTGGCACAAAAGCGCGTAACAGAAAAATCAATCATAGTAAATTTTAAACAGATATGTTTTAAGGTTAGTTTTGAAAATCGATCAAGTTGAGGATTTGCGGATAAAGACAAGGAGTTTGTTCCATTCAGCTGGGCCGGCTAGCGCAAATGCCCTGTTACCAAGTTTTTGAGTGATCTTGTCACAACAAAATCACCTTGAGACGATGAACGTAGCCCTCGTCTGGATTGGAAAGAGGAACAGAATAATAATAATATCTTTTCTTTATTGAAGCGCTTGACAAACGCACTGCGCTGTACATTTACATGTTATGCAATTTAAATCTTAACTACTAACAGAACAGACAGCCTGCAATACAATGGCGCTAATAGCAGCCTACAAAGCATGTCCGCCCTAACGGGGCTCGAACTCGGTACCTCTCGCTCTCTGTGCCAGATGTTATCCATTGCGCTATCGGGTCCCCCAGGGTAACAGGGCATTAAATTTTGCGCTAGCCGTCCAGGCTGAATGGAACAACAGGGTGTAACAAGTGAAGAATAGTATGCAAGAGAACAGTTTCTGTAGATTCGGTACATTAGAAGACAGATTTTGAAATTAATGCGAGCTTGTATGGGAAGCCAGTGTAGTTCACGGAGGGTCGGTGTGACGTGATCCCTAGGATTTAGGTTCTTGATAAGCTTAGCAGCGTAATGAAGAACTGCTGTAAGAGGTTGAAGGGTATATGCAGAAAGACCACAAAGGACTGAGTTGCAGTAGTCTTTTCTAGAAAATAATGACAAGGGCCTGTACTATTAAAGGATACGAACACATTTTTCGTTAAGACTTTTCTTGACTTGCCGAATGCGTCTGAGATGGAAAAAACAGGATTTGGTTATAGAGGAGATATGAGTTTTCATAGACAGCGAGTTATCAAGGAGGACACCAAGGTCTCGGACAACATCAGCTGGTTTGATGGAGCAATCTGGGCTAAGATTGAGTACAGTATGTGGAATAATTGTGAGTTAGGTAACGGGTTGCGGTAAAACTAGATAAGTTCTGTCTTTGAGGCATTAAGTTTAAGGCGCATGGATGCACACCATGAATGGATTTCAGTGAAACAAGTTATTAAGCGAAACATTGCATCATCAAAGTCTTTGGCGGCAAGTTTAATATAGAGCTGTCAGCATAAAGGTGTATAAGGATGCCGTGTTTGAAGGCAATGTGAACAATGTTAGAGGTATAGAGGATGAACAAGAGAGGACCAAGTATAGAACCTTGAGGTACACCAAAGAGGATATTGAAGTACCTAGAAGTGTTAGAACCAAGGCGCACAGAGTGTGATCGGTTTGTCAAGAAATTAGCAATCCAGAGAAGAGCAGAGGCCATAATGCCAAACTGAGATTCAAGCACTTGAATCAGAATGGAATGGTCAACACAATCAAAGGCAGATCTGAAATCTAGTAACAGAAGGGCAGTTATGAAACCAGAGTCAAGTGCCATGATTATATCATAATAAACTTTAAGGACAGCAGTTTCAGTGGAGTGGAGGCGGCGGAAACCAGACTGAACAAGAGGTAGCAAGGAGTTGGATTCAACGTAGTTAGGAAGCTGACGGTGCTCAAGAAGTTTGAAGATGAAAGATAGGTTAGAGATTGGGCAGTAATTACCAGGATCGGAAGGGTCAAGGCCTGATTTTTTATGCGAGGACGGATAATGGCACGTTTGTGGGAAGCAGGTAAGGTAGCAGTGATAAGTGAGCAGTTTATGAGTAGGATCAAAATGGGGGCAAAAATATGTCGAAAAGATTTAATAATCCAGATTGGGCAGGAATCAAGCTCACTTTGCTTGGAGGAGGAGTCGCTGAGAAGCTTATCAACTTCAGGTAAAGTGATCTCATCAAAAGCACAAAGACCAGGAAAATTTAGGTGGTTAGGGTTCAAGGCAGGTAGGGGGCGTCTTTGGTGGAATGGCGAATAGCTTCAGTTTTGTTTGCAAAGTGATCAAGAAGTTCATCAGGTGAGAGTGGGCATTCAATAGAGGATTGCGGGGATAAAATAGAGTTTAATGATTTCCAGAGAGCCTTGCCATCCTTCTCCGCTTCTTCAATGTTGTGTCGTAGGTAGATTGAGCGTTTGTGCTGCCTGTTGAGGTTAGCCTAATAAGATACTACTGTTCTTCCTCTATACAGTACGTTAAATCTATTCTTTGCAACTTATTTATTTGTGAAAATTTCATTGTTTTAGATTTATACTAGAATAGTTCGTTTGAAAAAATTACTATTTGAGGTTCAATTCTATGCAATTTAATAGAAGGACATCGGAACTAAGAGATACAGTAACTAGTTCCAGTTACAAGGTAACGAATGACGATTTAATTTCTGTTCGCGTGTAACTGTGTATGTGTATTTCCTTTTCAACGACTAGCTGTGTGGTAACAAAGACCATTAGCGTCGCCCTCCTCCTTTATCCAGGCTTGGGACTGGCACCGTCAGAAAGCGAACAGTACTACGCAATTTGAATTTAGTTAAAGGAATATATGCGTCTTATTTGTGGTGTGTTGACGATTATTTTATTAACATATAAAATATTTATTTATATACAAAGCACGCCTGATAAAAAAATTTAAATAATGAGAGGCACGAAGAAAGCGGGCGCAAATTCCTGCTTCTGGGAAGCTACACGAATCTTCATAGCAGCCGCGTACCTGTAATCGCCGGATAATAGACCCAGCCCAATACCGAAATAGTCACGAAGGTTAGTCTTAATATAAGCGTTATTTATTATTGCTCTTATTATTATTTTTATTATTTTATTATTAGTATTGCGTGCATACCGCTGCTTTCAGATAGTAGTATTTTTATGTTGAAACAATTTCTTACCAAAGAATGCCAACTCCAAATAGATCTATCGCAAAACCTAGGATAGCATGAAACTCGGTCAGTAGGTTATGAATTTGATACTGGTTTCGACCTTCAGACATGTGCAAGCATGCGTTCATGGCTGGTGAATGCGCCGGAATGCAGCCAAACTCCGGAGGCGTCACTCATGGCCACAGAACGCTTCGCTATAGAGATGAGACAACCTAGATTCGGGCGTAGCCTACACTGCTCGTCGTGTTGGCTACACAAACAATTTGTCCCGTTTAATGAGCTATTAGCATGTGGTATTCGTTCAAGTGTGTGTGCTTCTATTATGAACCAATGCAATACAAAGTCCTAACACTAACCTTAAACACACTTCAATCCTCCCAGCCCTCCTATCTCTAACAGTTGTTGACTGTTCAACCACTTCGCTCAACCCGCTCCTCTTCTGGACTAACGCTCCTCCTCCCTTCCGCTACCTCTTCACTTAAATTTTAAAAACGCTCCACAGTCTCTGTTTCGCCTCTCTCGAACAAACAACCACCAGAGTTACGCCAGAAGGGACTGAAGTCCCGCTGAGTTAAGGATACCCGTGTACCGTGTACCATGTTAGCAGAGGGATGACAGTTGAGTATAGTATAGGCTCGACAGATTTAACACTAGAAGCACCGAAGGGGTCAATCTGACCCCTTTTGGTTTTTAGCGGAACGCACCTCGGCCCCAGCTATATCGCCAGAGTCCTGTAATTTCATGACTTTTCCTAACTTCGTAGAGTATACCCTCTGCCAAAATTTGAACTCGGGGATTCACAATTTCTGAGATTTTTGCTGTTCTACCTTTAAGCACCAAGGGGTCAATCTGACCCCTGTTTCAGTACTTGCATATCAGGCTTACGCATTTCTTGTTTTATTCAATAATATTATATATCAAAGCTAATTACGTAATAAATGTGAGAAGAGAGGAGATCTGGTGAGAGGAGAGGAGATCTGGTGAGAGGATAGGATCAGATCTGGTGAGAGAAGAGGAGATTTGGTGAGAGGAGAGGCGATCTGATGAAAGGAAAGAAGGTCTGGTCAGAGGAGAGAAGATCAGATGAGAGGATAGAAGATCTGGTGAGAGGATATGAGATCTGGCGAGATGAGATGAGATCTGGTGAGAGAAGAGGAGATCAGGTGAGAGAAGAGGAGATCAGGTGAGAGGATAGGAGATCTGGCGAGAGGAGAGGACATTTGGCGATGGGAAAGAAGATCTGGGGAGAGAAGATGAGATCTGTTGAGAGGAATGTAGATCTGGACAGAGGAGAGATCTGGCCAGAGGATAGTAGATCTGGCTAGAGGAGAGAGATCAAGTGAGAGGATAGGAGATCTGGCGAGAAGGATGATTTGATGAGAGGAGCGGAGATCTGGTTAGAGGAAAGGAGATCTTGTGAGAGGAGATCTGGTGAGAAAAGAACAGATCTGGTGAGAGAAGATCTGGTGAGAGAAGAGGATATCTGGTGAGAGAAGAGGATATCTGGTGAAAGGAGAGGATATCTAGTGGGAGAAAGAAGATGTGGTCAGAGGAGAGATCTAGTGAAAGGATAGGAGATCAGGTGAGAGGGTAGTAGATCTGGTGAGGAGAGGCGATCAAGTGAGAGGATAGGCGATTTGGCGAGAAGAAGGATGACTTGTTGAGAGTATATCGGGTGAGAGGAGAGGAGATCTCGTGAGTGGAGAGAGATCTGGTGAGAGCAGAGTAGATCCGGCGAGAGGAGAGAGATCCGGTGAAAGAAGACGATATTTGGATAGAGGAAAGGATATCTGGTGAGAGGAAAGAATATCTGGTCAGAGGAGAGGAGATCTGGTCAGAGGATAGGAGATCTGGTGATAAGATAGGAGAGTTTTCTGGTGAAAGGAGAGGAGATCTGATGAGAAGATAGAAGATCTGGCGAGAGGAGAGAAGATCTGGTGAGAGGGGAGATCTGGTGAGAGGATAAAAGATTTGGTGAGAAGATAGGGTGAGGTCTGGTGAGAGGATAAGAAATCTGGTGAGAGGATAGAAGATTTGGCGAGAAGATAGGGTGAGATCTGGTGAGAGGATAGGAAATTTTGTGAGAGGATAGGAGATCTGGTGAGTGGATAGTAGATGTAGTGAGAGCGGAGGAGGTCTGGCGAGAGGATAGGAGATCTGGTGAGAGGAGAGGATCTCCTATTATTCCATTCCAACTTACTTATTACACTTGTTTATGCTCATGTAATTTATGTTAATAAAGTTGATAGTCAATTTCATTGAATTTGCAATTGACTTTGCATTAAAAATTATTTGGGGTCAAAATGACCCCTTTGGTGCTTCTAGGAAGTTCGATTTCTCGGTACTTCTAGTGTTAAATCATAGACAGTCCAAAAAGTAGTTCCTTTCTAATGTAACTAATGTAACAAGTATAGACTATACTCAACTGTCATCCCTCTGCTAACATGGTACACGGGTATCCTTAACTTAGCGGGACTTCAGTCCCTTCTGGGAACCCGATTGTTTCCCTCAAACGTTAACAAGATAATCATGACAGATTTAAATCATAGACAGTCCAAAAAGTAGTTCCTTTCTAATGTACCGTAACTAATGTAACAAGTATAGACTATACTCAACTGTCATCCCTCTGCTAACATGGTACACGGGTATCCTTAACTTAGCGGGACTTCAGTCCCTTCTGGGAACCCGATTGTTTCCCTCAAACGTTAACAAGATAATCATGTGATCTGTCTGTTTTAATTTCTAAACTTATGATCGTTGATTATGATTATTCTGGATCACTACTTGTAAACTATTCTATGGAAACAATAAAAGGATTGATTGATTGATGATAAGTTCACTATTTTACACAGTCTCGATTATTTGGAAACAGTGAGAATAGAAATGCTGCGGTAGAATACGGAGGCGATTTTAAATTTAATAATAAAATAAATACTTAACAATTAGGTAACCATACAGAGCGAAATACTACGGTAGAATACGGAGAGGTTTTCAAAGCATGTTTATGCTGTACGATCAAGCAGTTGAGAGTCATGATTAGATTTGAGAATAAATTATGGTTGGGCTACAAGAACGCGCCAGATTTTCGCAACGAATCGCACTGAGTGCGTGCGCAGGATCAAAATATATAAGGATGCAACATATCTGTATTAACTCACAATGAGTCATCTCTTGATCTGGACCCACTGGACATATTTTGACTGCCCTTTGGAAAATCCCTCTGTCCTGATGCAGCGCTCGTGAATAGGCAGGTGCTCTGCGCATGTCGTTCTACTGACGCGTTAGGAGTGTGGAGTTTACGATTACGATTACTGTCACCAACTCTTCTTCTTTCTTAGTTGTGACCTAACTCAAGAACTTTCCTTATCTCTACATATAAATTGCTCAACGTCTTCTAAATGTTTAAGAATTAAATTGACACAGTTCTTTGAATGTTTTTCTTTAAACACAGTTATTCTTCAAACACAACTCGACTGTAACTTCTAATATACAGCTCTCTACTGCATTAAAACAACTACTACACTGTATATGTTCAAATTTACTGTCATCAGCAGTTTCTAAGTTTGGCGCGCTAACTGCACGCGCAAAAAGAATCTACCGTCAGCCAATGTCTAGGCTACTTTAGACCAAGCGCCCACGAGCCGACCGCGCAACTAAGGTCTAAGACTAAAACCACTTAACAATCGATACACATTATATATATATCAACCTAAGGAACACCCGTGCTCATTATATATGCAAAACATTTGTTCACATTACCTCCTTCCCTTTCTTTGGATTGAGCAAGTTAAATTTAAAAATTTGCAAAATCATCATGTACTAAATTATGCAATAAACTTAATACTATATAATACAGTAAAATAAACAATCTTATAATCTAGATAAACAATCTGCTACAACATTTAATCGTCCTTTCTTATAATTAACCTCTACATCAAAAGCTTGCAGTGCATAACTTAATCCTCATCAATCAGTCCACTCGTTTAAGTCAGAACGCAATAATTTTATGAAGAGATAAAGATTCGGGGCTTGTTGAGTTGTTGGGGGAATACGACTCCAAACCCGTGGACCATTGAACCTTTTTGAAAAGCGACGAGTATTAGATTTGGCAAGTATGGAACTTCTCTAGGTCATCAGTCTGAATTAACATTTATAACCTGTTATTATATTGCTATCCTTGTACTTTAGAGTCCTAGTTGGATAACTCTGCTAAACTAGTCTGCTATACTACAACTTCTTCTCGGCTTCTCTACAGTTTCCTTGTCAACCCTTTTAATCAACTAGTTAAGCATGCAGTTAAGAATATACCGATCCTGTTTATGAAATTAGATAAAATTGGTGTCCCTGTAGCGGGATTTCATCCCTTCTGGGCCTCCCATTTGTCTACGACTGATTATTATGTTCTTCATGTATTTGTCATAGGGGCCGTCCATAAAGTACGTCACGCTATTTTGACCATTTTACCCCCTCCCCTGTCACAAACTGTCACAAAACTCGGCCCCCCTAAAGTACGTCACAACTTTCGAACAGTGATTAAATAATAAAAAGGAAAAAAAGATTCTAGGTAGTACTATTAAAAGAACCGCTAGTGGATATTAAAGTAAAAAAGCGTGGTGTAATTTCGATTTAATATACGATGACATATGAATTTAAGTGGGTATTTATTAGATAATACAATGGCTTGGTATCATAATATATTTTAAAGAATGATGTAATATAATTGTTTATAAGTTCATGATAATAATGATTAAATTATTATAAATATTACCTCTGAATCCTCAAAAGTTTGTATTATAATAATTACTATATATGTAAAAATTAAATTCAGAATTTATCGCTCAGTGACATAATTATGCAGCGGACAACATAGAAATAATAATACTTCCGAAAGCAAGGCTAATACATAAACAAGGCTTCGCAACAGCATTATTACTAGCGCTCCTAGCGAGAGGAATCGTGAAAAACACATTCAGGAGATATGCATTTCATGCTATTTTGACATAAAACTAATTAAAATGTTTCAGAAAATTTTTGAAAATTATTTTTAAAGCTATGAAATTCTACTAAAAAAATAAAAAATAAATTATAAAAAAATTTTAAAAATAAATGTGTGACGTCACACATGGCCTGACCGCCATCCCCCTGTCACAAACTGTCACACTTTCTTAAACCACTCCCCTGGAGCGTGACGTACTTTATGGACGGCCCCATATGTGCTTCACGACAATAAACAAACTGATTGATTGATCTTGTGATTGTTGACGTCAAGTAGTGCGTGTTCAGTGGAGCGGTATTAACGGTAGGCAGGTTAGAAAGGTAGGTAGGCCGACAAGGAAATTACACGAGCGACTGAGCAGGACACACAGGGACAGACTTCCAAAAGTAGTCCCATCAACCGAAAAAGCTCGTTCACCAAAAACAATTCTTGATTTAGGTATGACGAGACGAAGTATGGTATGTTCTAATTATATTGTGTTTGCTAGTTAACTAGTTAAGATTTGTTAAGGATAAAAAAGGCAGAATTAAAACATTATTCGGTCTGCCAATCGAGTACAGCAATGGTGTAAGGGTGACCCTACTAACCGGGACTTGTTTCCTTTACGGTTCTATATCCCCGTTGTTTCCCAACTATTACACTGTACTTATGATGCTTGTACTCTTTGTTTCTGTTGGTTGGAAAACAATATGGTTAAGATATATAATCAATCACATGACCTCGTTGCATCTCAGGCGTAACCATTGTCCTGCAAACAATATCTCTTCTTTGCCTGCTAGCTCGGCGTCTCTTAAGCAAGTATCTAACCACATACTGCATATGCAATTTCTTGATGCATGCATGATAAGCTTCTTTCCAATTATGTTGGGCGACCTTATTCTGGGCCTATATGGAGCTAGACATCCGGTAGACAAGAAACTCCAACTGTTTAAGTCATATAATGCGCGACCACCTGTTTGGGGCTGAGACCTTGACGCTAACCAAGGATCTGGACACAAAGCTCGATGCCATCTACGGTGGTGCCACTAATACAGAAGTATATCGGCGCACGTTGCACATCCCAGTGTCGGATATAAATCAAGCTAGTAGATACCGGTTGGTTGGAGACATAGGTCGCTGCGAAAATGACCAACTGGGCCAGGGCCATGCCAACAATGATTTCCGGCTCTTCGAGAGATTGGAGGAGACCTACAGGGTGCCCTCGCCACACGTGGACAAGAACTGTGGAAGCTGACATGAGCCCATTGAGCATAGGGTTGCACACGGCCTGGAGAAGAGCCCAGATTCGAGACGGCTGGGAACAAACGTCGTGGAAAGGAAAACGCTCAGGAAAGAAGCTCGCTATGTTATATTCTTGTGACGTCATTTTCTAAAGTAGACTCTTGCAATATATATATATTTATTTATTTATATATAGCCTATATATGTTTAGGATAGGATTACGAAGTTCTTTTAATATACTTCACTTCCTTTAAGTTCGAGGCGCAGTCTGTGCAGGTAATAAACGTAATGAAACTAAGAAACGTTGTCTTAGTTGGTGGCAGCGGTCACTAATTGTTTTAATCGATTCTGACATTCGCTTTTGTTGAGTACTGTCCACTTTGAAACATCAGCTTATACTAAGTCTTATTGAACTTCTGCGACAACGAATGCGACCATGAATGTGATTGCAACACTCCCTCCTCTACCAAGAGTCGATCCACCACGGCCTCTACACTTACGCGACGGTCCTGAAGACCAGCTCGACTGGCGACTGTGGAGGCAAAAATGGACGAACTACAGTCGAATAACAAACCTTGAACAGCACCAAGTGAATATTATACAGGTAATAGACTGAGTGAAATAGTCTTTGGGTTCCACACAGTTCACAATAAAACTGAGAAAACGTAATAGCCCTTTCACAGTTTTTTCCAAGTTTCAATTTAAGGAAAGACTCATTTGGCAGTTATCTCAATTGCAGTGTATCTCGCAATCAGTCGTAGCCTACACTAAACTGGAATAGACGCAGTACAAAGCTCAATCTGCTTAGATAATAGCAAAGTCACGAAGTAATTTATAAACAAATTGTTAATTAATTACATGCTTTTGAGTTACGTATACTTGTTAGGTTCCCCACAGCTAACAATTACGGGCTAGGCACAAAACAATTATACTCTTCCATAGTTTCTTCATGCTTTCAGTGAAAGCTAAGACTTAAGTGACAGTCGGGCCAGTTAATCTCTCGATATCAGCCGTACATTAAACGGGTTTGAACTCATTACAAGTGTCACTGGTTCCATCGGTTTGACTTCAACAATGCTCTGGCCCTCTGGTGGTCGTATGATAAAGCGTTGCACCAGTCCGGTTAGAAAGAGGAATAATTCTGCGCGAGCCAAGATCTCGCCGAGACAAAAGCGTCTCCCTATTAAATGCAGTAAAACAAAACATTCACGTTTTTCATAAAAACTAAAAGATTAAACATCATTCATTAATGTCATTTTATTATTATTATAATTTTGCACTGAGGTACTTCATTCCCCCATGGTCTTATAAACAATAATAGTGATGTATCTGGAACGGCTACCACTCATCCATGCCAATAAAGGGTTTAATATAGGAGCCATTGAAAGTTATGGTGTTGAAGCGTTGTATCGTAATGGAGATAAACTGAAATAAGCAGCTGGACTCTCGGGGTTCCCCGGTTGCTTCCGTGAGTCAGCGGCCCAGGCAATCATCATCATCAACATCATCATCATCACCACCACCACCACCACCACCACCACCACCACCACCACCACCACCACCACCACCACCACCACCACCACCATCATCATTATTATTATTATTATTTTTGCCCCGAGGCACACGTGATCCCTAAGAGATTTATTATTATAACTATTAGTCTATTATTATATTATTATTATTATTATTATTATTATTATTATTATTATTATTATTATTATTATTATTATTATTATTATAATTTTTATTATTATTACTATTCTTATTGTTATTATTATTATTATTATTATTATTATTATTATTATTATTATTATTATTATTATTATTATTATTATTATTATTATTATTATTGTCATTGTTAAAACACGGTAAGGCTTAGTGTTGCTGAGTTGGTCGCTCCTCAGCGCCGGGCAACCTCGACATGGTGCCCTGGAAGGCAACCGCGTTGAAACGCTGGACCGTAACCGAAAGGCGCTGGAGGATGAATCCTGTCTCTCGGGTGTCTCCGGATATTTTCGTCAGGCGACGACCCATCTCGGAGATGAAGGCGAGACCCTCTCTGTTGAGAGGGCCAAGGGTCTCCAGGGCTACAGGGACGAAGGTGTACCTCCTCTGTAGATCTGCGTATTTGGTGTGTTTCCTTGTCGCAGCCAACTCCGCCGCCCTTCCAGCTTCGGTCGCCGTCTCAGGGATGTATGAGGCGGCCACGGTATCCACCACCGTCGCGTCCCATATCAAGTTCCGCCCGTTGCCCCACGGTATCAGGGTCTGGCCATCAGGCCTTCTCCCGTCCGATCTGGTGAGGCCAGACGGCTCCTTAACCGCAGGGGTGCCGGCTCTGTTGAGGCTGCGGTAGATGATGTTGTTGACGGCGCAGTGTCTAGCCTGACGTCCAAACCCCAAATGGCAGGAGAGGCCATGTGAGCCTCTGGACGACACCGGCGCACCGCATGCGCACGTGTGCGGCTCGCAAATGGCCAGGCCCAAGCGTAAACCGGCCGCAACTCTCACGGCCTCGTCGCTCATCCTCAGATCATATGCGGTCAACGGGAGGGCATGTAGCCAGTCGGAGGCATGAGGGAACTGCACCGCTCTTAGTCTGGCCTGGTCGTAAGGGTCCTGCAGTGCGCCACTAACCGACGATAAGACCTCCTGCAGCAACGGCCCATCCCATTGTGATTGTTTGTGACTGGGGACGGCCGTTGGGTCGGAAATCCTGGTGAGTTCCATCCATTGCGAACGCGCTGAAGTGTTATTATTATTATTATTATTATTATTATTATTTTTTTTTTTACAGTTTCATTTCTAATAAAATACTCAAAAATCTTTTATCCAATGATAGCCATCATCCAATTTAGTTACCAACTAAGACTGTTGACTTCTAGTTAAGCTAATTTCAAGTATGCCTAAAAGTTCATGTAAACTACTTCAATACTACCCTGCATTGCTTTAATCTACAAAGGAACTGCCAACCCGTCTAACGATAAATTCTGTTATTTGATTATTGCTTTGATTACTGTAATTATTATTATTATTATTGCTATTATTATTATTATTATTACCGTATTATTTTATTCTCCGAAGTACACATAGGATCGCTCAGAGACATGAGACATTATTATTATTATTATGAGACATTATTATTATTATTATTATTATTATTATTATTATTATTATTATTATTATTATTATTATTATTATTATTATTATTATTATTAAAATCATCATCATCATAATCATCACCATAATAATTATAATCATATTCACCATAATTATCGCACTTATGACATTAATATTCAAACAACTTCTGTTTCAGTATAGAGCAAAAAACTTGAGGAAAGTGCTTGTTATTAACAATCACGCATAAGGAGCATGTGAAATGACACATGCGAATCATGCAATATGCATACATCTAAATATCTACCGACATGTCGCTTAGCATGCTCTTTAAACATTTTCCACATAATAGCTTCATCATTGTTCTCAACTACTAACCAAGGGAAAACGTAATAACAGATTCTCTGCGGATCACTTGTCCATCCTTGTCCAAAAATCTCTCCGGTCGGAATATCTCCGGATCTTTCCAATCCTTTGGATTCATATGAGCCGCGTGAAGGTTGATCAGCACCTGATAAACAAATAATATTGTCGAGACAAGCGCTGCTCCGCGGGATCGTGAAGCTAGGAAACTAAGTCAGGCAGCCGTCTCCTTACAACGCAAAGCCTACGTTGAAGGCCCGGCGAAGCTGAGCACGCCCTGTGGTCGATTATGTATACATATAATGATGATAATTTGCATCATCATCATTACCATCACATAGAATATAATTATCATTATTATTACTATTTAAATGAGTCATACTAAGGGAGAAGATAGATACAGCTTAGAGATATATAAATCACATGTGAATATATTCAAGACTATAGCAGGGAATAAGTAAAACAACATTTCATCGGTTCATGAGCTACATGTAAGTAGCAAATGACGGAAAGGGAGAATTCATTGGCAAACGCGCACCGAGGGAAGGATCATGTAGAAATAAGCCACGCCTACATCTGGGCAATTCCTGGTCCTTGAAGAATAGGTGATGGACATTGTTAAGGATCGATTCACATATATATGCCAGTGACGAGTGAATAAGAATAGAGATGAAGAAAGACGAGTGGGCAGTAATGAACGTCGTAGAAGGCAGAACATCAGAAGATTAGAGCAATCTCCAGACAAGGCCGGTTATAAGATCATCTGTACTTCACATCTAGAATCATCTACTCGAATATCCAAAACATAATGGTTGGAAGAAATTGGTAAGTAACTAATTAATTTATCATTCATTATTTGTCTATTTATATAATACAAACTTGTTGGGTGTTCAGTAATAGGCTAATCATCAAATATAAAACTCTTGTTACTTGAGTATTTATAATAGGTAGCTTACATCCTGAGCGCCTCTGATTGAGAGGCGCTGTATAAATTGATAGATACAATGCAATACAATACCTAGCTAGTTCCCTATATTAGAATCAATAACAGACAAATGCGTGCACTGTAATCAGCGTTATTACATACATAACGACAGAGAAGCGCAAAGCTACAAGACTCAAAGGATTCGAAGGAAAAGAACTTTTTCGTATGAACGAATGATTTGATTATTTTGAGATGCCGAAATTCAAACAACACTCTTCATAAACCTTCTTCAAAGATTAAAAATGCGGGTCATTACTTAAATAAAGACTCTGTTTCACTTAGCCAAAATTAAAATTAAGCTTTTAGTAATTTCTCTTTAAAAACAGCAGCATTTAGTTTAAATAATTTGCGAGTTTACCATAGTTCCAGCTGGTACAAAGTAGCCGCCAACATTAGTATCACTTAGTGTCACATGAGGTATAGCCAATGGAAGCAAAGTTCTCCAGCGCAGTATCTCCAAAATAGTGGCATCAACGAACGGCAGTTTGGACTGGTCATTCATGGAAGGAAGTGTTTCTCTGGGAACCACGCGATCAACTTCGGCTCTTAGGCGATCCTGAACATCAGGGTTGTTGGCTAAGGCGACCAATGTCCAAAGAATTGCATTTGCAGTTGTATCAGTTCCAGCTGAAACTAGATCTCGAAGCGAGAAACTGAGTTGCTCAGCATCGTATTGTGGACCCTCGCGCTCCAGATATCTGCGCACGAAGCAATCTTCTGCACCGTCTTCTAGACTCTTCTCGGTCTCCATTCGAAGAATCTTGTGGATCATCTTCTGACTTTCGACAAGCTCTTGCAATTTATTTTTGTAGAAGGGAATAAATCTAAGTATGGGAGCAACGTCTAAAGCCGGATCTATGTTGTCAAAGGTGCGCTTGACTTGGTACGCGAGCTCAGTTGTTCCGAGGTCATAATCTTGTCTTCGTCCAAAAAGAATATTCATGATGATGTTTGTTATGGAGAGGTACACGAGTTCTCTGGGATCAAAGGAATTTCCATTTTGTTTCAGTACATAATCTCTGAAGAATTCAGCTTCCATCAAGATCCTTGATTCCATCACGCTTTTAACTCCGAATCCCAATTGCTTTAAAATGGAGAGTGAGAGTTTGTGATACTTCTTCCATTCTTGTGTAGTGCTCATTGTAACCAAACCTGAAGTATTAACCTTCATTTGCAAATCAATTTAACTGTCTAGACAAAATGAAAACTAAAATTGGAAGTGACCTGTTATGTTTCATTCATAGGCATGGCAATCGAGTATTCAGAGGAACTCCGACTTTGTTTAGATTGCTCATTTGATACAGGGAAGCCTGAATTTGTATAATGCGGCATAAGGCGTATCTAAGATGGAACCTCTGGATGAATAGATAAACATTTTTTTATTAATTGTAGAAGTGAATTTAATTAGCATTAGTTTCAGCACAATTTAGCGAAATGAGGGAGCGTCCTACCTTTACCCGAGGTCGGTAATATTTAGCCACCTTGAGCACGTATTGAAAGCAAAATTTCTTAGTAGGCCTACTGATGACTTATGCTGAGAATTTTTAGTGACTCAATTACAGGAAAATGGAAACATGTTCAAAGTATGTCTTTCCTGTCGAAACTGCTCTGAAGTGCAACATCGGGCAGTCATATGCGGTCTTGTAGGTAGAGTGGATTGGCTCTGTGATTTTAAGGTAAGTCCAACAAATGACGGTAGGAATGTCTTAGAAATGCTTACCTTTACTTTTGGGATTGACAACGATTTCAATGAAAAGTGGACCTCTTCCTGAGAATGCAGAAGAATGGTTAACAAGTGCATCTTCGATAACTTCTCCTCCGTTCAAAATTAACACAAGCCTAAGACAGAGCAATGAAGGTGCGTTTGAATCTCAAATATAGTTCAAATGAATGTATTGATTACTTCTATTGAATTAAAACATTGGGACCAAAATAGTAGCAAAATACTTGTTGACCCCAATTTGAAGCAAATACTGCAGTTCCAGTGTTGCTTTGCTCTTAGACATAACTCTGAAGGCATAACCAAATATTATTTTATCGTTTCGTTAATTTTTTGTGATAACAAGAGTAAATTCACAACGAACCCAAGTTCCAAGTCCCAAGCATTGGCGCCTTCAGTCCTGACTCCTGGTATTTAAGTAGGGTATGTTCGGGGGCTTTGAGCCACCTCAGGATAACATTTTAAAATTATGAAAAAATATTTATAGACAACTAATGAATGGAATAATGGGAAAAACTTGAGTATGGGTGTTTTCTGCGATGTAGGCCTATCATATTTCTGGACACCCCTAGTGTCCATCTTACCCCAGGAAAGTGTTACGTACGGTACTTTAGGATATGGTTGGTTAAATATACCTTGTTTTATGCACATGACTCAATCTCTGAACGATTCCATGCGGAGTTGTGCTTTCTGCAGATAAGTCAAAGAAAAGAAAGCTGAAATTTTAAGTAAATGTAGTATTGTAGATCTGCAGATCCATCTGTCCATCTTACCTCTACATGATGTCCATCTTACCCTCGTTCGATGTACAAGATGGACAGGACACCTGAGGGGGTCATACTTGAATGTATATGACAGAAATATGTTCAATCAGAGAAGATTGTTTACTGCTGGTTAACAGTACTGTAATACTTGACTTTCAAAAAATGTTTAAAAGCGTGTCAAAAGGTTGATAATTATTGTCATTATTGATCCAACAGTGCTTAAGGTGCCCATCTTTCCCCACCCTACCCTATTTTATATTAGCATGTATGACTATATTTTAGCTGCATTAGATTTTATGCTAAAGGATCCCATTTTTGCTTTGACTCTATCAGGGGCGTAGGCGCCCTCAAATTCGTCGGCCCGTGCCAGCAGGCCTTCTACCCCTCTGTTCTAGCCTGCTTATGAGCCTATTTGGTAGTTAAAATATTGGTCGACCACAAGTTAACAACAATATAGAAGGAATGCTTTCATGGCTCTGTTGTGGAATCGTCCTTGGGTTGGGATTCATGCAATTAGCTGTTTTGACTTAATACGTAAGACAACAGCCAAATGTACGGTTTGTCACTTACGTGTTTCCAGCTCTGAATGTAAAGATCGGTCCAAGTTCATCTGCTTTTTTCCTGAAAAAGTCCGCGATGTTGTTGAAGCCCCGTAGGAAAGGTACAGATCCGACCAGTGGAAGAGATGGAAGAGAAGGTGGATAACGATGCCTTGCTTTCCCTGCGTCATTCCACCAGCGGAGAAGAAGGCGTGAAGACAACCATGTCCCCAGAAAGACAAGCAATTCCACCAGCAACAACATTATCGTTCGCTATAAGTCAAACGATACGCAATCTGCACGTTATATTTCCATTTGATATTTTATGTTGCTTTTGTAGTCTCCTTTTATGTGAAGACACTGGCCCGGGTCGGGAGCGACTCTGTTTGAGTGGCGCTATATAAATACTCGATTACGATTACGATGTTGAATATATATAGCCTATGGGTGCGCGTTAGTCTTAATGTTAACGTGCTAGACTACCATGGAGGTTGTGGGTTAGAAATTTACTTGAAGATTTCTGCTCCATTTGCAGCCCTATTCAACTCAGCTAGAAGGAGAACACTGTCGGTGGGAAGAACAGACGGTGAGAGAGAGGACTGGATACCCGCCCTCACTTGCCGAGGCTAAGAAAATGAAGTCGCTGGCACTGCCTCACACGACTGCCTGTCGAGGTTAGCCAAGAAACTGCTGTTCTTCGTCTATACTGTACGTTACATCTATTCTTATTTATTTGTGAAAATTTCATTGTTTTAGATTTATTCTAAAACAGGGTAAACCCGTAGTTTAGGTTGGTAAATTATTTTATATCGTCAAATTAAAATGGAAGCTGGATTGATGAAAAAAAATGGTTTCCCTAAGTGAAAGAGGGATTGATGAAACCATTCATGTATTTAAATAGAAGTTGGATTGGTGGAAATAATTTTTACTGTAAATAGAAGCTGGATTGAAGAAAATATTTGTTTCCGTAAGTAGAAGCTAAGAATAGTTCTTAGCCTAAATAAAGTTCCATTGATGAAATATATTTTTTGGTTAAATAGAAGCTGGGTCATTTTTTTCATGTAACGGATGCTGGATTGATTAAAAAATTCTTCATGAAATGGAAGCGGGATTGATGATAGTTATCATGGACATAGGTAGACTGCTTACTTACCAACGTGAAGTCCGGCATTGAAGACATTCAAATAATTTACCAACCTAAACTACGGGATACCCTAAAACAGTTCTTTTTGAAAAATTACTATTATTTTGATGTTCAATTCTATGCAATTTAATAGACGGACTTCGGAACTAAGAGATACAGTAACTAGTTCCAGTTACAAGGTAACGCATGTCGATTTAATTTATGTTCGCGTACTTTTTTTGGACCACAGTTTAACGTCGCGTTATGACATCAAAGACCGTTGACGACATACGGAAAATATACAATACAATCAGAATCAGAAACTTATAGCATCCGAACGACACCATTAAAGGTGTCAAACGGAGCTTTACAATTTCACTAATATTCAATATTTTTGCGACATAAAGTAGTTCATCTCATGCTGTCTGTGATTATTATGTACTGACAAATTTCATTAACTAACAAAGTATACATGTATTATAATTTATTAAGGTATTCTACCAGGTATTAAAATGTTCATGTATCTAACAAAAACACTATAATAAAAATGTTCATCAACCAGAGAAGTATGTATACATGTATTATAATTGTTTAAAGTACTCTTTTAAACTGTTCATGTATCTAACACACATAATAAAAATTCCATTAACCAATAATAAAGCATACATGTACTCAATTTGAATTTAATTAAAGGAATGTATGCGTCTTATTTGTGGTGTGTTGACAATTTTTTTAGCATATACAATATTTATTTATATACAACGCACGCATCATCAACAAATTTAAATAATGAGAGAAACGAAGAAAGCGGGCGCAAACTCCTGCTTTTGGTAAGCTACACGAATCTTCATAGCAGCCGCGTACCTGTAAAGGCTGTAATCGCTGGATAATACACGGTGATTCAATAAAAAAATAAGCCAAACTTTATTAACAAATATTCAAACTTCAACTATATTTTATTAATAATATTTTCAAAATAAAAATATGCACATACTTAGTTTTTCATTTTAATGACTTCCGGTTTATATTTCCTACTCAAAAAGCAGACGATAATACGATTGAAAACATAAACAAGAAACTAGCAATTTCCGAAAAAATGCCTTTTAGTAAAGAAGATTTACACATGATAAAAGTTTTGATGGAATCCAAGAATTACAGCAGCCGTCAATTTCTACAAGTGTTTCCAGAAAAACACTGGACCAGAAGCGGATTAGATAAATTGCTTCGAAAAATTAGGGTAACAGAGTCAGTCGAACGCGTCATTGTTAGTGGCAGACGACGGTCAGCGCGCACTGAAGAAAACGTTGCCCAATGGCGCCAGCGCCTCCAGGCTTGCGTGCAAGCAGAAGGAGGACATTTTGAACATCTTCGTTAATTAAATAATCAAACCATACTACTGAGAGTTTTTTCACAAAAATATTAAAT